>CM059868.1:13922760-14522760 GCA_030490815.1 Acer saccharum | reverse complement strand
TAAATTAAAATGAAAAACAATAAAATTCTCAATAATAAAATCTTAAATAAATAGATTACAAAAAAAAAAAAAAAAATCCTTAAATAAATAATAATAATGAAATCCATTAATTTCTTCTTATTTTGTATTAATGAAATCCATTAATCCATTAATCCATTAAAATCTTAAATAAATAATAAATAATAATAATGAAATCCATTAAATTCTCAATAATAAAATCTTAAATATGTTGTATTTTAAGTTACTGCCTCAGAAATAAAATACAACATATTCAAGAAGAAGGGTATGAAATACAGAAGTCGCATTGTTTTGACACCTTTTTCCTTTATAAAGTTCAATGGAAATGAGTTTTTACTTAGTCCTTTTATTAAATTATATTAGTCCTCTTCACTTAGCATAACATTGTAACAAACATCTTCAATGGCATAATTATGAGTATGAATCCTCAAACATATTGGGTGATCATTCTAGACTTTCAACTCCAAAAGTAGGAATAGCAAGATAAGAATTAAGACATGTTCATTCCCACTTGTATGATCATCAATTCATCATCTAATCCCACATTGAACTTGGCATTGTCATTTTCTGAAAGTAAGAGAAAATTTTATAGATATCACAGATGGTATACTTTCAAAGAAACAACAAATCCATAGTACATATATTGTCTTATTTCTATGACAGATCATTACTTCAATAGCTTTTTAAGATCCTCTAATTAAAAATATCATATTAGCCACTGTATAATGCAATACAGTCTATGATATAAGCATATCCTCAACTGCATGGACCATTAGAAGATAGTCAAGCAAAGATTAGCAAGCCGACCGCCATAAATCTTACAACCTAGATTTGTTGAAGAAGTTTACAATAGCATCCACATAAATTCCAAACCGTCTACACTACCAATTCTAGACAGTGGAATAACAAATCCTTCGATCAATGCTACTTTAATCTTTTTCCCATAAAACCAAAACATCGAAAGTGTGACTTATCCATAAAACTTTTATTTTGATTCACAAGGCTTGAAATCAGCATTAAATTGAACTCTTCATATCAATTACACATTTACGACCATCTACTAACAACTCTTTTACAAATATTCTATTAGAAATTAATCAAATATTATAAAACAACAGATAAACAATAAACTAACAATATATTAGACATCACTGTTCACCAAAAACAACAATAAAGCAATTTTTTTTTTTTCCAATCTCATCCACCTCATGTGCTCACTAATTCAAACAAAAGGGTACCTGAAAAGTGAGACTAAACGGGTTCTTGAACCCTCTTTTGGGCAAACAACGTCGCATGGGTGTCTGGCCTCCTTCAAACCCAAACTTATGAGTCCCTCTAGCTCTCTGGCCCTTGTGACCTCTCCCTGCAGTCTTTCCCTTCCCTGAACCAATACCTCTTCCTTTTCTCGTCTTCTACTTTCTTGGTATTTTGTCTCTCAAGTTGTTCAAGCTCAGCAGACTATAAGACCTCACACCTACAAAGGGTTCGATACAAAATGGCTTCAAATTAGGGCATTGTACCAACTGTAGAGATCGGAATGGGACTGGTGGTTGAGGAGTAACAGTGAGAGTCGATTTTGCATTGAAAAGTGAGGTTGAGAGGAGTGAAGAGAGCCTTCTTCTGATCATTGTTATGTTTGTTTGATTAATTGATTGATCAGTGAATAAGGGTTTTGATCATTTTTGTTTTGGGATCTAGGGTTTTAGAGAGGGTCTTAAGACTGGTTTGCCGTGTCTGTCTTCATTTGCAGAGAAGAGACTGAGGTTCCTGGGTTCAGTTCTGGTTATTATCCACTGCTATCCTCTTTATTTGAAGAGTTACATCAGTAAATGAGATTGTGCCATGTGTACAAATTAAAAAGAGACCGGGAAATGTCACTGAAGTCCCTGCATTTTAGTGAAATATCATAGTTTTTAAAATATATATCATATTAACAACATTAGTCCCCAGTTTTTTCAAAATACATCTCTTTAGTCCCTTTGATCAAAATACTAACGGTCAACTGTGACTTTATATACAAAAGTATGATTTTATATATATAAAAAATTGTGATCTCCATCGTTGAAATTATGAGAAAACAAAGAAATTAATGAAGATATGAAAAGATCGAGAGAGAAGAAATGTCTAAGCATTAAAAGGGGGGAGTTTTAAAATTCAAAAATCAGGAAATGGGGATACTGTTAAGGTGAATCGACGGTCACGGTGAACAGTCGCAACAACGTCCACCAAGTAACAGACATGTGGCACCTCGGGAGTCACCAAGCCGTCAAAACATATTTCCACCGTGTCAAGTAAGTGGAAGCGTCAGAAATTGTGTGGCCAGAAATAAAGGCTTGCACCGGAAGAATCAACTAACAAAATTCAACACGTGGTGAAAATAAAAAGGAGGGAAATTATTTACGAAACACGCTGAAGGCTTAAGTATGGATATAAATACTACTCGCGGAGACAAACAAATTGGCAGATCAAATCATTCACTCGGCGCGAAGTATTTATGGGGGTATTGTTGTATGTATAATTTCGCCAACCAGACACGTCATCAAAGGAGTCAATAAATGCGGAGGAAAACGTTGCCACGTCACTCGTTGACCAGGTCAAAGGGGAAATGTGGACCAGTCAGCATGTCAACAGGTTTTAAGTCAATAAGTCAAAGGTTTGGTCGCCAGATCTGGAAATGTACTCGCCAGGGATAAAAACGTGGTCGCCGAAGGGTAATACCCAGGAGCAAAAACGTTCGCCACATCAGCTTATTTAGCATAAACCGACTCGGCCGAAGCATAGGAATAAAACTCTTACTCCCGGAAGACCCCTTACGATGAGGAATCATAGAAGGAAAAGATAGGAAGACAATCCAAATTCGTGGCAACGTGGGATACCCAATACAAGTCCAAAAGGAAATCCTACCACCAACACAGCTAAAAACAAGGGAAAACCCTAATTATTATATATAAATAGAATCACCTATCCCACGAGGAGGGGGTTCGAAAACCTAGAGAGAGGAAGTAATAATCTGAGAGATCTGAGTGTGTAATCAAAATAGCAAATCATAGTGTTATTTTTCTGCCCTCTGGGGCGTCGTGGTTTTTTCTTCCATTCAAGGGTTTTTCCACGTAAAATCTGTTGCTTGCATGCATTGATTTTTCGATTATTTGCGATTTACTTTGATTTAATTGTTGGTCATGTGATAATCCAAATTTCACCGTCAACAGAAGTTGAGTTAGAGCCATTTTATTTTTATTATTAAATCTGAATCTTTTATTGTAATATTTGTTAGAGTGAATCTCACATAGATAATAGTGGTTAGAGTTTGGTAATGGTGTTTGATGTTGCAAATGAATAGAAGAAGAAGATGATGATGTTAGGCTTTGGTAATGTGTGAAAGAGACATAGTTAATTTATTTATTTTATGAATAGTTAATTATTTTTTAATTAATCTTTAATTAGTAAGTCAATTTACAGTCTTGCCCTTCGTCAACATGTTTCTAGAAGCAATCAGTGTAAGTTTACACTTTTATCCTTTTAATTTTGAAGGAATCTTTGAAAACCCTAATAGAATTGGACGATAAGGTCCAAAATATAGATTTTTGGTACCTAGATGGACTTGTTGATGAGGACATGGCTAGCACGAGATCATGGAATGTGGATCCAATTCAAGTTCTCATTGGTCCAGTTACAAGAGCACGTGCCAAGTTCCAAAATGCGTTAAGTGGGCTAATTTGAGGGATTTGGGCTCAAGCAAGCACGTGGAGGCCCATTGATGGTGATGAACGAAATCTCCAGCCCTTAACAAGTATGATTCAAGTTCAAGAAAGTCAATAGGCGAATTGGGAGCTGATTTAGGACTGAAATAAATTGTCTTTTCTTTATTGTTGCACAATTTTATGCTGAAATATTAAGGAATTAAAGTCAGGTTTGACTTTCTTGAATTGAGGCCGAAATTATCTTAGTTTAAGAATATTTTTAATTTTTTTCAACTTTCCTTTTTTGTTGCCTTGGGCACAATTTTAGGAATCTTTATTACAATCTTTGGGTTTTCTAGGGCTGGTCTTCTGTGGCCTTAGTATTATAAACTGTACCCATTTTCATTCAATAAACGGTAGTGTTTTATTCATAAAAATTAGAGAGCAATTTCTCTTTTGTTCTTTGAGAACTAATTATAACTTATCAGATTTCTCTATAGCGTTCCTCCTTGACTTATCAATCAAGTATTTCATCCTTGAATGTGGCATCCTTCTTTATACCAAGGTTCACATCTCGTTATAGGTGTTGGATCGCGGTTTCCATCCGAACCAGAGCATAGGGCCAAGGTTCATATCACTTGTCAACACAATACCGAAAACCGAGGGACCAGCTTGACTAACTAGAGGGACGAACATGAATTTCACCCATGAATAAATGAAAGAGATTTACGCAACTTAAACCGATTTAGAGCAAATCGGATAAGTTTTTCTTCAATAACACCTTCAAATCTTCAACACAATTCCGAGATCAAATATACCTTTAGTCAGTCGATTTGCATGAACAACAATTCAAATTTGATGTGGAAGAATCAAGAAAGAAGAAAAAAGAGAGAATAAGGAAGAATATGGTAGAAAAAAACAACAGAAAATTGAAAAATTGATGTTAGAGGTATTTTTGTAATATACGGATATACACTGAATTTTTTTAAAAATATATGGTTATTAACGATTAAACTTTTGTATACGGTCAAAAATGAATTCCCCGTGTTAGATGTGGTCATTTTTAGCAATTTCCACCCAATAATAATCCCAATTATTTTCGTCTTATAAAAATTGTTAAATTTGTGGCATTATGCATATAAACATTTACAGAGCATACAGTTGGCTGAAGAACAATGAGAGCAGATAAATGCACAACCTACTAAGCTGTAAACATAACAAAAAAGAAAGCTCCCCAAATTTATAGGGCCAATGACCGACAAATTCCATATGATAAATTTAACCCTTTTTAGCTAAAATCTAAACACAACAATCTATGGAATCAAACATGGGAAAAGAAAGGAACAAAATCTGCTTGCATAATTATTTATCGCAGAAGTACAGGATCTTCAAGTCGAAACCAACAAAACAACGAGTTGGTAATCTAGACAGATGCAGTGGCAGTTGCCCCGTCTTCAGAGAAAAATGGAATAGGCTTGGTCGGTGCAGGCAGGCGGCCAATGCTATCAACTTTATCTTTCAGTTTAGGGGGTGGCCTGGCTGGTCTTGGCAGCAACCTTCCCTTCTTCTCGAACCACTCTGGCTTTAGCAATGCCCGCAAGCCCAGCTTGTTGTAATGCACTTTTCGAACAGACCCGCCTGCAGCTTCGACTGCTTCCTTTGCCCTAACAGTCACCCTTGACACCTGCAAATTCCACTTAAAAGAACATTTATGTGTTACAAGAATATCTAAGTATGGATATTAGATGTTTCAAATATGAAATATGATAATGAAATCAAGTGCAGAAAACTGAATATCAAAAAAATTCTATATCATGACTCCCGGAGGTTTGTAACAACCAGCCAATGAAAGAATAGTAACATAAAACTAGTAAACCCAAGATCAGTAGTCTACTTGAGAACTGTGAAACAAATATATACTAATTAACTTGAATAAGGACAACTTTCTACCTGTACTTTTAACATAAAAGCAATATAAAATTCTGAATAATAAGAAGATCAAGATATGATACAAATTGCTCTGACTTCAATTAGTATGCATGTTACACAAAAATAGAGTTGTATAATAGATCTGATAGAATCGAAATTTAACCGAATCATTATAGTAGGATTCAAATTTCAAACCCAACAGCAATATCGAATTCTTCATTCTTTTCCTATATAGAACTTCACAATTTTCTTTTGCAGGCAAACTAATAATAATAACAGTATAGAACACCACCAGTTATGATTAGAAAACCCAATGAAAAGCAAAAGTTGTGTTGGTTCACTCATCAATTTAAAAAGATCAAGCTGCTGCATCGGCCACACATTTATGCTGAACCTCAAAATAGTTAAAATTATTATATTTTAGGGAATCATGAAAGACCAAACTCGAGAAAAAGGATTGACAGAGTTCTTCAAACTTTTGATTTTCTACTCTCTTCTATTTAATGCAACATTTTACGTGATTTAAAACATTAAATTGTTCTATATTCAAGTTTATATTTTCAACCTTAGAATAATAGGCTTCCAAAAGTAATGGACAGAGAGAGGGAGAGAGAAACAGATAACGTTTGAGTATAATCTCTTGCAGCTGGAAGCACAAAAGGTGGCAACCTCTATCAGTTGGATAAGGTCTATTTTCTTAATAAATGTTGTATCATCTTTTACAGATCCAACATTCAAACATTTCTGATTCTTCATTCACCAACACAAATAAATAAATAAATCAAATCCTAATACAGATAAATTCTACAGAAGATACTTTGCATTCCATGGAATTAACATTTAGAATATGAACTTTTGTTCTTTTCAACATCCATATTTATTTATTTATTTATTTGGACATAACAGGCATTAGAATTCACATTTAGGAGCCTACTTCCTAGTCCACCAGCAAATATTTCCCTACACCAATTTCATGTTTTAATCAAGACCTAAGTTTTGCTCACAAATTTAAATAAAAAGAGACTATATGATTTGAACTTTTGATCGTGAGGTTATGAAATACGACTCTTGTATCTTTTCAATTGTATATATCTGGAATCTAACTTTCCTTTCCAGCACTGTACTGTTATCAAGTTTTGCAATTCCTGGCAGCATACATTCAAATAGTCACCCTGAATAATCTCAGCCTGTAATGCATTGACTACTTATGTTATTAACTCAGTCTTACACGACAATGAGACTTGTCAGGTTTTATAACATATTTTGATTGGGGTATTAAACACTTTGTATTTTATATTGGTTGCATAGAGAACCATGTGACTGAAACTAAAAGAAATTGAAAAAAGGAAAGATGCTACTGACTCGTATCTATCCATGACAAGAATTTATATTCAATATGCAATATAAGTAAAACCTTGAAGGCCCATAAAAAGTACAGTCATATGAACTCAACCAAAACTTTGAATTCTGCAATAATAACATCATAGAAGTATATCGTAAGTTATGTCATAACTCCCAACTCCCAAAAAAGATGTCAAAGGAAGCAACTGTTCCTAGCTAATAGATTTAAATAATCATGCAGCCGGCTATAACAATCAGTTAAGATGGAGTTATATCTAATCCTCCTAGTAGACAGGAAAGCAAACCACTATGCACAATTTGTATAAAAGATTTTTCTTTTCCATTTTGCCCATGAGTTATATAACAGAAGAGTGGTATAAAAAGCAAAACAGCTTTCATATGTATATTTACCTCCAGATGAATTGGCCACTCAATCTTTTCAGAACCACGACCCATCAATCTTACTCCGTCTTTTATCTGCTTCCCTACGGCCCCAACATCCTGTTAAACATTCAAATTGGAATGAGCCAGATCACATAGATTAAACTGTCCAAATTAAAAAAATTATTAAGTTCCCATACCTTGAGAGTTTTCATTGTGATTAATTCATGAGAATCAATCTTTCCTGCATTTATTAGATATGCAATCTTTCCCAACCCTACTGGCTGCCAAAAAAGATACACAAGTATGTGTCATCAAGGAGTGAACTGAAAGAAAGGAGACACATCTGAAAACCTTCTCAAAACAAGTGACCTTAAACAGAGAATGCCAATCTGAGAATTTAATCAAAGAAAATGGAAATTTATTAATAAATGGTTCCTGCCATTCTTAGAAGTGACTGCCTCGTAAATAAAATACAACATATTGATATTTAAAAAGAAGGTTATGAACTACAAAGTTCCATTGTTTCACACAAGTTACTGCCTCAGAAATAAAATACAACATATTCAAGAAGAAGGGTATGAAATACAGAAGTTGCATTGTTTTGACACCTTTTTCCTTAATAAAGTTCAATGGAAATGAGTTTTTACTTAGTCCTTCTATTAAATTATATTAGTCCTCTTCACTTAGCATAACATTGTAACAAACATCTTCAATGACATAATTATGAGTATGAATCCTCAAACATATTGGGTGATCATTCTAGACTTTCGACTCCAAAAGTAGGAATAGCAAGATAAGAATTAAGACATGTTCATTCCCACTTGTATGATCATCAATTCATCATCTAATCCCACATTGAACTTGGCATTGTCATTTTCTGAAAGTAAGAGAAAATTTTATAGATATCACAGATGGTATACTTTCAAAGAAACAACAAATCCATAGTACATATATTGTCTTATTTCTATGACAGATCATTACTTCAATAGCTTTTTAAGATCCTCTAATTAAAAATATCATATTAGCCACTGTATAATGCAATACAGTCTATGATATAAGCATATCCTCAACTGCATGGACCATTAGAAGATAGTCAAGCAAAGATTAGCAAGCCGCCCGCCATAAATCTTACAACCTAGATTTGTTGAAGAAGTTTACAATAGCATCCACATAAATTCCAAACCGTCTACACTACCAATTCTAGACAGTGGAATAACAAATCCTTCGATCAATGCTACTTTAATCTTTTTCCCATAAAACCAAAACATCGAAAGTGTGACTTATCCATAAAACTTTTATTTTGATTCACAAGGCTTGAAATCAGAATTAAATTGAACTCTTCATATCAATTACACATTTACGACCATCTACTAACAACTCTTTTACAAATATTCTATTAGAAATTAATCAAATATTATAAAACAACAGATAAACAATAAACTAACAATATATTAGACATCACTGTTCACCAAAAACAACAATAAAGCAATTTTATTTTTTTTCCAATCTCATCCACCTCATGTGCTCACTAATTCAAACAAAAGGGTACCTGAAAAGTGAGACTAAACGGGTTCTTGAACCCTCTTTTGGGCAAACGACGTCGCATGGGTGTCTGGCCTCCTTCAAACCCAAACTTATGAGTCCCTCTAGCTCTCTGGCCCTTGTGACCTCTCCCTGCAGTCTTTCCCTTCCCTGAACCAATACCTCTTCCTTTTCTCGTCTTCTGCTTTCTTGGTATTTTGTCTCTCAAGTCGTTCAAGCTCAGCAGACTATAAGACCTCACACCTACAAAGGGTTCGATACAAAATGGCTTCAAATTAGGGCATTGTACCAACTGTAGAGATCGGAATGGGACCGGTGGTTGAGGAGTAACAGTGAGAGTCGATTTTGCGTTGAAAAGTGAGGTTGAGAGGAGTGAAGAGAGCCTTCTTCTGATCATTGTTATGTTTGTTTGATTAATTGATTGATCAGTGAATAAGGGTTTTGATCATTTTTGTTTTGGGATCTAGGGTTTTAGAGAGGGTCTTGAGACTGGTTTGCCGTCTGTCTTCATTTGCAGAGAAGAGACTGAGGTTCCTGGGAATAAGGTCTAATGAGAGAAAACAAAACAACAAAGAAAAACATCATTTTCACCAACATAATCCAACTGTATGACCTCGATTAATACCAATTTATCTATCTATGGAAATTATGACAATGGTAACATTATGGCATATGAAATGCGAGTTGGATTGCAAACAGAAAACTTGATCAAAAAACGTAACAAAACTTTCCAATAGAGACAAAATCCGTAACATATATTCTATTGAAATTGTAAGACAAATACCATTTGAAACACAAACTAACAGACAAGTTCAAGCAGCAGTTTCTTTTTTTGTTTTTTTACGGTAAATATAAAATAAGGCCTCTATCTGACTTTTTGATGCTTAAACAAATCTTCAAGTATGGAGTTTATGCCTACAAAATTGTAAAGACTTCGTGAAAAATTGTATACAAGACAATGCTTACCGGGCAGCAACGTGGAGTAGATGACAACGGCGTGGAGGATAGAACAACGGCTTCGGATGGTAGACTTGCTGCGCCGAATGCCGTGAACGGAGAAGAGTAAGAAGAGATCGGTGGGAAATCTCAGGGTTAGAGATGAGAGAGCGACGGTAGTGATTGAGTGGAGATGCCCGAATGAAATTTAGGTTTAGGGTTTCCTTGGTTTTTTTTTTCTTTTCTATATCAAAGGAATTTCGGGTTGTCGGTTAAAAAACAGTGTATTATCATTAATATATATATATAAATAAATCATCAAATCCCATTACCATATTCTTCTTTCACTAACATTAAATCTCATTGGCATATTCTTTTTCCTTAATCTTGATATAGAGTAATTATTTATAATCATAGTTGTATTCAATCTCACTCCAAATACTTTTTCACATTTTATTTTTATAAATAAAGTATTACCTTTTTGTAATGTATTATTAAAAAAAAAAAAAAAAAACAGAACTGGGTGAACCGGAACCCTCTCCATGCGGTTCCAGCTCCAATTCCCCCTAAAACCGGAATCGACTGTTTGAAATCGAACCGCAGTCATCACTGTAGTAGTATGTTTTCTTCACTTCATTTTTAACAAAACAACGATAAACCGGTGCAAGTATGGTTTAGCCCGATAACAATTTGAATTGGGCCATATGTGGGCCTCGAAACAAGACGCATCACTAGAATTCAGCTCAGATTGTTTGTCCTCTATTTCTTGACATTGTACCATTACAGCCCCTAAGATGATAATGATATAGAAAAGATAAATAAATGAAAAACCTTCCAAAACAATTCACAACATGTTCAGAGATATCTGTCCTAAAAGTCAACGAGTAGCTGAAATTGGAAAGAAAATAAAAACCTGAATTTGTAAGTAAATATCTGACAAAGTCAAAGTTCCATGAAAACCTCTAAACAGGTAAATCATCAAACTTCTAAAATTTCAATGGTAAATTAAGTTCTAATGAGAGAAAAAAAAAAAAAAAAAAAAATTTCACGAAGTTAGGATTATATATCATTTAAGGTATTTCTATTTAGTTTTGATATGTTCTCACTTGAAGTTATTGACCGGTTCTATAGTTGTATGAGTATCTGCTGTTCTGGGGTTGGATTCTAATTCTTCATCCACCACAGCTAATAATATATAACCCTAACTCAACTTTGTTGCTGTGTTTTCAACTCTATTACAAACCAGAAGATGGGAGATCCTCTAATCGAAACCGATATGTCTACTTCAGCTGTGCCGCTAAGGAATGTGGGCATTCGGGGTCTTGTCGATTTAATCTTGGGAAGGAGATTGGATTCACCCTCCAGATGTATCTCCTCCTTACAAAGTTTTATGTTGATTCACTTTATAGGGCAATCATCTTTAGATGATAAATGAAAGGCTAATTGACACTGATTACCCCTAAACTTTTCAAAAATTTACACTATGCCCTCTATACTTTTTTTTTCCGACACTAAACCTCTCAAGCTCTCGTTTATTGTCGAACACTTGTGTTTATTGCCCCATGTGAGAGGACATCTACAGTGTGCAATTTTTTTAAAGAGTTTAGGGGGTATCAGTGTGAATTAGCCTAAATAAAAAGCAAGAGATACAAGTATAAGATTTTTATACCCCTTTCACAAAGAATTCATTATTCAATTGACAATAATGTTACAAATTAAGATGATCACAATTCACAAAACCTCCTTTTCAAGTTTTAATACAGCCATGAAAGCTTCTTGAGGTACATCAACTTTACCTATAGCCTTCATTCTTTTCTTCCTTTCAGCCTGAACACAAAATGAACACAGGAAAACAATTATGCACAAATTCATAATCTCCTTGGCTAGTTTCATACAATTTGCTAAAATAACTCTAAGCTAAACCGGAATTTCAGCACGTTATGGTTATAATACAGTGTACTAAATTGAGCCTTCAAATTCAAGAGTATAGACACCAACAAAATATGGATTAAATGATCGAGTCAGTAGCCATTTCCTGTGTTGCATTTAACAAAATGTAATAAATAACTTATTATAAAAAGCTACTAAGCTAGACATAGCACGTCATAATATTTAAAATGTCCATGGATGATACCTACCAGCAAGAACGTACAAATAAAGGTCCTTAAAGTCTATTTAACTATCACTCTATTTCTCCTTTCATACTACCAAGTACCAAGTACCAATCACATGCATATTTGTCTTCATGTTTATATACAAATCCTCCACACTACCTCAGGTCCAATCCACCATGGGTATCTCAGAATGTCAACATCAATTCAAGTGGAAAATGGAAAATTAATTAAACTAAATGGAAAAAGTAAACATTGCAATATTAGCCAACTATCAAGCAAAGCTTCTGAAAATGATAACGTCAACCTCCCACTGTTATATTTATTCCAGGGAAATGCCTCTAGACTCGGATATTTCTCTTGGCACAAACCAGTCACAACAATTGTAATGAACTAAATATTTTGATGATCACCAACAGCATTGAAAGATCAATAGAGAGAACATTCTTTTGACAAATATAAAATAATATTCTGGCAAGTAAAACTAAAGCACCTGTTTCTTAAGCAATTTCTTTTTCCTCGTAATGTCCCCACCTACAAGCATATAGAAGAATCAGAAAATATTCAATAATGAATGAATGCAAGAAACATCTTTTTAGAAAAACAAAGGACGAAAGAGTATGAATGAGGGCACACAAACTAACATAGTGGGTATCATATAATGATGCTCTGGTCGGATATTACATTTTCTTTTTGGAACAGAAAGAGAACTTGTACCAACGCAATGAGAAGATGTACAAAGAATTGGTGAATAGACTGTCCAGAGCTAGGAAAAATATCAGGAATAGTACAAAAAGAACAGAAAAAAAAGAAAAAAAAAAAAAAGAAAAAGAAAAAAGAAAAAAAAGGAATACCAGCTTACATAGAAGAAGCTCTCACAAAACTTGAAAGAAAAACCATAAAGCCCTTTTAGGCAGAGCCGCCTCACAAATAAGATTATTAAAGAAATGAACTGCTTTGAATTTAGCAATCACAAAAGTTCCAAAATAAATTTCCAAGAGAATATAACGTCTAAAACAAGCAAACATGTTTATCTGTATGGACCAATTTCTTAGGAGTGGTATCCAAAATTTTTGTCACACCTCCCACTTTCTGCTGCACTAGTCAGATGCAACCAAATGAAATTAAAAGAATAAACAAGTTAATTCACAGATTATCTAAACAAGTTAATTCACAGATTATCTAATCTGTAAAATAAGACACGTTCCATAAGAAACTCACCATAGCATTTGGCCAAAACATCCTTTCTAATTGCTGACAAAGCCTCACTAGCAATCACTTTTGAACCTATGCATGCCTGTAATAGTTATATCACAAATTCAACCAAGTTATTCCATAACGAAAAAAACTAACGCTATGTAATGTATGCTCTAAAACCAGACATTTCTATTTAAAATGTAATGCAAGCAATGCCAAATAGACATTTTAGACAGAATGCAATTTCTTCAAAATAGTCTATGATGCTAAAAGAATACCACAATCTATGTATTTAACAGGTTAGTGTCCAAGTCAATATAAAGCAACATATTGTATCTAAAATGAAGAAACACAGGTTCTAGACCTAGAAAAAACAATTCAGGCAAGTACGGTAACGTGCAAATATGTAGATTCACATATTTAAACCCACACAAACACACACACGCAAACATGAAATGATGGGTGGACGATGATAATTCAGGAAAGCAGCACAAGGCCATCCACCTTGCCCAATTTTTGGTGCCTCACTATTAGTCTAGACCTATAGGTAATATATTCCCTATTACAAGGAACAGATGCAAATAGGTAAAGAAGAACAGACTAATTCCACTTCAAATACGAACAATTACCATCTACATGCTATTTTCTAACATATCTCAACTAATAGCATGTATATTGTGCTAGAACACTTGTACGGTACACTAGCACAAATGGGCACAAATGGGCACAAATGGGCGCACAAATAACTTCAAAGGCCAAAGTCTAAATTAAAGAAATTTCTAAAAACAAATTCCTAATCATCATATTCTTATAATAGAAGTTTCTTACATATATAACAAAAATAGAAATAGTTTTATGTTATACTTCATGATCATTTTGAAAGCCACTTTCTCATCAAAATAAATAAAGCTAATCAAAACCCAAACGGACACCTTAAAAAAATACGGATCTTACCTGGATTGGTACTTTAAACATTTGTCGTGGTATGAGCTCCTTCATCTTTTGAGTTCAAGCCCTCCCAATAGCATATGCCTGGAAAGAAAAGCTTGTGTAGTTCAAAACAACTTCATCAAGGCAAAAAGTTCAAAACTACTAAAAGGGTCAAGTTTTTTAAAGCAGACAGCACTTTTAAAAGAACAGTTCATAAAAAAGTTTTACTCAAATTGTTGCAATAACAGTTGACAAGAATAAATGGTCTAAAAGGATATCTTCTTCATTAGATATTTCACACAGAATCCACTACGAAATTTTCCAAGATCCATAATTGCTAACATTTGGTATAAAATAGAAAACAACACATCCAGGTGCATCTGGCTCTCTAAAATTCTAAAGTAAGATATTACATATCCTTTTGCAACTAATGGAGCATTCTCACACTCTACTAAGTAGTGGTGGCAAATGAACCGGATTCGGATTATTCGACTCCGATTTACAATTGGCTCTAAAAAATTCAGGTGCATCTGGCTCTAAAAAATTCTAAAGTAACATATCCTTTTGCAACTAATGGAGCATTCTCACACTCTACTAAGTAGTGGTGGCAAATGAACCGGATTTGGATTATTCGACTCCGATTTTTTGGATATTTCGGATAAGGGCTTTAAAAAAACAAAAACACTACTCAATCTGAAATGTCGGACCATATCAGACCTGAATTTTCGAATTACGGATTCAGATCTAAATTTGGGATTGGATCGAATTAGAATCGGGTTGGATTTGGATTTTACTTTTTTGTATTTTGCATTTTCTTAATAAAAAAAAAAAATTCTTTATTTTATTTTAATTTTATTCTAATAATATTGGAAAAAGATAAATATTCGAATTGGAATCATCTTTATCCACTACACTACACATAAATAATCAAATAAAAGAAGAAAGTACAGTGGAACATAAGAAAATTTCTTTATTAATTTTGATAAAAATAATAGTTTTAATAAATTGACGAAGGATGGGATTTGATTGCGTCAATGTAGCTAAAGTACATCTCTATTTTTATCACTTGATATTTTTATTTTTTAAAATGAAAGGTTTTATTATTTCCTCAATTTCCAATTTTATATTGGAGTCAACCATTTTCATGTCGCAACGTGCGACTTATGGAGTCATTATTTTCAATAAAGTAAATAAAAATCAAGCCCTATTTCAAAAAATAAAAAAATAATTCAATTCCAACATATTAGATTGTTATTGAAAAGAATCAAGGTTTAAGTTGAAAGTATGACAGATCAATGCAAAATGTGATTTTATTTATTTTTAAATTGCCTTATTTTATATAGATAAAAAACGATTACATTATCATTTTTTTTTAATAATTTGTTATATGGGTACATAAATATCAATGTAACCTTTTATTTTTACAAAAATTGGATGTTTTGATTTTGAAAAGAATGAGTGTATTGAAAAAGAACCATAAAAATAATTATCACATATTTTTTCATATATATTTGTTTTATTTTTAGTGCATGAGTTTATTAATTTAATATATTTTATATTTAGGATTTTTGGAATTTTTCCAGCTTCGGATTTTTGTCGGATTGATTGCGGATTCAAGCCGGATCCGGATTTGGATTTTGTCAAACATAATATCCTCATTTCCGAAAATCGTATTCGGATATCTGAATATTCAAAATTTCCAGATCGAATTAGGATCAGACAAACTGAATCAGATTGCCACCTCTACATTACTAAGTAGCTTCTTTTAGATAAATATTCACCAACATACCAACAATGCACTTCTATCACCTCTCTAAAAATTAATACATAATTAAATAAAGATCCTAAAGAGTAAAACTTTACTGACCTTATCCTTGTGCACAATCGTGGCCAATGGTTCCACAAGATCACCATTAATCAAACTATCAAGTTTTATCAGTACACTTTCCCTGTACCTGGCAGTCAAACGAGAAGATATCATGCATAAATATTAGTACAAAACTTTCTTGTAAAATATGAGAAGAATACATTGTATGCCATGTCAAGTTAGATGTGATGTAAATTGAAAACTTCAAATTCTTAATTTTTCAAAATGATAGCTGAAATTTATTTAATAAACCAATAGCTTCTTCACCAACATGAACACCAGTATTCTTGTTTTCAAATAAACAAAAATTTTCCTTTTCAAATTGATAAAGAAAAAACCAAGATAAGTTGAACCTTGAAAGAAAACTCAACCTGGAATGAATTAGCGTTAATTTTCAATTAATACAAATTTGGCAATCCACTTGATAATTAAGCAGAGAACATAATAGAAAGGACGTTCAATAGTCAACATGCAGCTTTTCCTCCCTTTTGATGCTTCATTAATCATTATCATGCATTGCTTTTCCTATTGAATAACCCTTAACAACCCAGAGCCATCATCGTCACCACCACAGGAGTATCTAGTTGACAATTCACCTTTCTCACTCTTTTTAGCTATTACAAACAACTTAGAATAACCAGACTCTAATACCAATTTATTGCAAATTATGACACCTTCCATGACTTTTGTTTGTAAATGTTGAAGAATAAAACAAAGTACTAACAAGGAGAAAATCGAGTCAAAACACTTTTTAAGGTGGTTCACTAACTTGACTATGTCCACAAAGGCTATAAATTTCACTAAATATGAAAATAACACAAGTACTCCTTCTAGATAGTAATCCCTTCAAACTCACCCATCCTGAAACCTTTAAGACACCTCTCAAAACACATTCACAAATTCTCCCCGATTTGTGGTGACAGCCACATCTCTGATGGCTATATCACAAGCCTCTCAAAGACTCCATATTGTCACCCTCAAATCGTACCCTCTCTTTGTCACACTTTGTCACACTTAAACAAATTGAATGACCCCCTTATTTATATAGAAAATAATACCAACAAAATAAGATGAATATAATTTGGACAAACATTTAATGTGGTTCACTAACTTAACCACGTCAATAGAGGCTATAAATTTCACTAGATATGAAAATAGCACAAGTACCCCTTCTAGATAGTTATCTAGCACGAGTACCTCCTCTAGATCTTAATCCCTTCAACCTCACTGATCATAAAGCCTCAAAGATAACTCTCAAACGATATTCACAAATTCTCCCCGATTTGTGTTGGCCACGTCTCTGATTGCTCTCTCTCACAAGTCTCCCAAGGAATTCACATCGCCACCTTCACATTGTACCCTCTCTTGGTCACACTTGAACAAATTCAATGGCCCCATTATTTAAGTTTCTCTTTTCTTGTAGAACAATTTTTCATAGAGTAAAAGACTCATGACTAGATTCCTAAACAAATAATGAAAAAAACCCATTAATTTCCTTGAATTAAATAGGATTCCTTTGTCCAGCTGGACTCGTACACTATTTTCCAACAAGGTTTGGATGGGGAAATCATTATTTTCATCGTAAAAAATCACTTTATTGCTCCTTCCACATAAAATTCAGTTGCAAATTGGCCCAGTCTAGACTTGAACAATACCAATTCACTACCCTAGCAGCCCAATTGTTTTATAAGCTTCCTTTGTTTATTTCAACTTCCACAAGACCATCCATAAGATCATTCAAGAATTTTTTTCTGTTCATTTTTTCAAACAAGCAAACACAACCTTAATAGTCAAGAAACGCATGGGTTGTAAATATATCTAGTAGGTATCCCAAAAGGATTGAAGCCATGACCTCATTGTCAGAACCAAAGATCTTTACCAATCAACCCAACTCTCGGAATATATATGACCATAGAAGTTTATGTGATAAGGGATCATTAATACGCTAAACATCTAATTGACATAACAATTATGAAAATAACAAGCACAGTACTTCCGTGCACTAAATGCTAGTTACTAAATGATAAACACTAGATGTATTTACCCGATAAAAGTGTATTCCATGCTAGCATAACCTTTACTTCTGGATTTTAATTGATCAAAGAAATCACCCACCATCTGCAATATAAATATATAGAATGGCTAAGCAAAAGTAAAAGGGAAAAAAAAGATAGGAAATTAAATTATAGAATCCCCAATAGAACTATCTTTTAAATAGTTAATCTTGGGTGAGCAAATCAAGGAAAAAGGAAAAGGGAAAACATTACCTCTGCAAGGGGTAACTCATAGGTTAATGATGCTCTATTCTCAGTAATAAATTTCATTTCCATAAACTTGCCTCTTCTGTCTTGAGATAGCTCCATGAGTGAACCAATGTAGTCTTTTGGAGTAAGCATCTCAATCTACACACAACACAAAACATTAAAAGCCTCAAAAGAATGTCTTTTGTTCAATCCTGTTTAGGAAACTATGCCTAGATATTAGTTGTGCATCGATTGCATTAATCATTATATGATTTATCATTCTTTTGTTAAATCTTGTTTAGGAAACTATGCCTAGACATTAATTGTGTTTACGAAACTATGCCTAGACATTAGTTGCGCATTGGTTGGGCATCGATTGCATTAATCATTACATGATTTTAACATTCTTTCGTTAAATTTTGTTTAGGAAACTATGCCTAGACATTAAGTTGATTGCAATATACATAGTTAGCAACCTTGTTTCATAAGCTGACCTAACATATAGAAGGTTGATTGTGATGGCAGGAGAAGTAATTACTCCGTATATAGTCTGAAAATCAAGAGTTTGAAGACATCTTTACTAAATCTATGCACAAGGGAAATTTTTTCATCTTTGTTCCATGTTGAACATTGAAGATATCTGAGCTCCAACTTCAGGGAAAGTGTTAAATCTTGTTTAGGAAACTATGGCTAGACAGCTCCATTCACTAGGCATTGATTGTATTAATTATTATATGGTTTTATTTCCTTTTCCGCTCATGTCTAGGCCGACTTACACTTGTAATGTTCCTTAATAATATACAACAAATTTATTCTTCCCTCTCACCTAAGCTTTTTCTTTCACTATGGGGGGTCTTCTTTTTGTTAACACCTTTTATCTCAGCAATATTAGCAGCACAAGAAGTAAAGCATCTGAAGGTGCAAGATATAACCTTCACAAATGGCTCTTCAATTGATCTCCTTTGTCCAGGTTCAGGAAGTAAAGATGGATTTGAGCACTCAACCTTCAAAAACATTTTTATATTTTTATGGAGTACAACGATAAAAAGTATAATATTAATATTATCCATATGCAAATATACATAAATACACCAAACAGATAATTGTATTCAAGTTGTTAAGAGACACTCAACTGAATCTAAACGGCACAAAAGATAATAATAATAATCAGCAGGTATTTGTACAAGAGGTCATAATTACATATAATTATAAATACAAACTGCCGTGGCTCTAACTAATTAACGTCAGGAAATATTTCTGGCAAAAAAATAAGAAATTCTAAGAGCCTCTATAGCAGGTTAATGTCAGTAGAGTTTCTCGTTCAATAGTTTAATTTTCAACGGTTTCTAGACTGGAACAATCCATTTAACATTTATGTAAACAAATTTCTTATGGTTTTGAGAAAGAAAAGGAGACTTACAGCCATGAAATTAATTGGTATTAGGTTTCATAATAGCTATTCACAAATAACATATTCTTTCAAGTATGGACATAGTTAACCCCTGATTCCATAAATGCATCGGCTTTCACATCACTTGACAATTTTGATATAGGACATGAAGCATAAACTGTAGAACTGTATCTAATTAATTGGCGACTTGGTGTTACCAAAGTTTTCCCTAGCTCCTTTAGAATTGTGCATAGGTGTTACCAGTGCTCATGCATAGACCTACCTATCATACTGTAACTATCAAAATTCATATGAAACTACAATACACAAAGCAAATTAAATACAGCAAGTTAAGGATGGAGAAGAAATTACAGTATCACCATTTATACAGTTCACCCTGTATACAACACTTGGTGCAGTAGTTATTAGGCTCAAATTGTATTCCCTCTCAAGTCTTTCCTGCAAGATTAAAGTTTTGCATGGTCAATGCCAACTTTCCAAATTCTCCAACATTTACAAATCAAGGCAAAAAAAAACAACACTACTGAGGAAGAAATAAAGTTGAAAAGAAGGCAAACCTGAACAATTTCCATGTGAAGAAGACCCAAGAACCCACATCTAAAGCCAAAACCCATTGCACTTGAGGTCTCAGGTTCAAACTGCAAAGTCAACACCGAAAGAGATGAACCTTCTTTCCTAAATGAGAAAGTTCATAAGTTCCACAGACTCATTCCCCTTCATTCAATAGACACATGTAATTTTGAAAGAATTTAAGGACTTTCTTGATCAGCATCTCAAATCCTAAAGCATAAGTCAGCAATTCAAATCAAGCAATTTTGAAAAACAAGTAAATCCTCCTTAGACTATATCCTAATTTCCTAAAGCATGAGACATAGTAATTCAAATAAAAAAAATTTTGGGAAAAAAACATATCTCTGAACTAAATTGGTTTCTAAAAAGTTGTCAACTGATGTATTTTACTTATCAAATGACCTAGGTAACCCTGTATGTAAAAATTAAAAGAGTAAAAGTAGAAAAACTTTCAAACATTTTTCAAATGTGGGCCAAAAGACTACTTTCTTACTGACTTTTGACAAACTATTCTGTTACTTCTATATGTATGAACGCCACCTAAGATTTTCAAGGTCATAATAACTGGTATACATCGAGACAGTTCCTTTGTTGTCTCCACCGACTTAGTCTCCCCTTCTATGGTCGATTCTCAAGGTCATATTAACTGGTATACATCAAGAAAGTTCCTAAGTTGTCTCCATCTCCCCTTTTAATAACAAAAGGATCATGTTTTTTTAAAATAAAAAAAAAAAAAACAAAAGGATCAAAACAATAAAGAAAGACACAAATGGGAAGATGGCGATTAAATAACTTCTGCACAGCACATACTTCTAAAAAATAATTTCAATCACTTTCCCTTCCTTTTTGAGAAAATTTAACCATGTTCCTCTCTCGCCCTATTCGTTTTTTCCACTTAACACTTAATGGCACATAATGTGCTTCATTAAGTTATTTTGTTTGATTTTTTAAGTGATAAAATCACTTAAAGAACCCATAAAACCACTTGTTTAGAAAAGTGAAGATTTTTCGCTTTTCACCTAATAAAAATCCACTAGAATTTAATACAACTTTTTTCTTCTAAAACTATCCTCACCAATTTAACTTATTTCCAATATTGTATTATGTCAAAACCCAAACCGTATTAATATTTTAGCATATCACAACAGATGAAGCTCCTACATGATACTTGATGAACAATTGAGAGATGTTTGTTCATCTACCTTCAACGTGATAACCAGTAAAAAAAAAAAAAACTGAATTTATTGATAAATAAATAGAATGATCGAATATTCGATCAAATACATAAAATTAATCATGCCACATTTGGTAGTTAGATTTTTCTTTTCTCTTCTTTTTCCCCCATTTTTGTAGCTATACACACTCAAAGGTTGATAATAGTAAAAAAGTTGACCTCCAGATTTCAATATTTTCGGTTTGGAGATAGAACAAAATGAACAAACATCTGCACTGTAAAATCATATAAAAAATTTAAATTATTTATATAAATTTAAAATATTATTAATTTTTTACAATTATTAAATTACTTGTTGTAGTTGTCTTTAATATATTTAAATGCAAATATATAACAAATAATAGTTAAAAGGGCATATATGTAAAAGCATTTATTTCCAGAAATTTGTAACTTAAAAAAACAAACAGCTTATCGGTTATTCAGTGAAAAAAAAACAAACATGTTTTTCGGTTTTCATTTCCGGTCACTATTCATTCTTCAGTAACATCAAAGACAAAAAATCAAACGGGGTATCTGTTTTTCTCCTAGGATAGTAACCACAATTCTTAAAACCACTTTTAAATCATGGTACTTCACTAACGATTAATATGAGTGCAAGTACATTATTGGCCTGGGCATCTTGACAAAAGAAAATTTCTAATTTTTAAAGATTAAGGAGAATTTAGGAAATCCAGATGTGCAGTGAAATAATTGCTATTGGTAGTTTGGAGTTGAAAGCGTAATTTTGAAGAAATAGAACACAATAGTTACATACTTTTGCATTGAAAAATGTTTGTTGCTTTTTTATGAGCTTCAATTTATGAAGAATGTTCTAGAAGATCTCTTCTTGAGGTTATAAAAAAATGCTTTACAAATGATTTTCTCCTTTTCGAGATGTATTGTACTGTTTTCTTTATTGTAGTTTTTTTAGCATAGGATGGCTAACGCCCTCCACATTTTTTGAACTTTTCCTTCATTTAAATATATTTTTGAATTAATAATATATATATATATATATATATATATATATAAGAATTATCAAGTCAGGGATCCCGCACGAATTTTTCGTGCAGGATCACTAATTATCACCATGGGAATTAGTGTAAAAAAATTTATATTGATTATCACCGGTGGAAATCAGTGATCCTACATGAAAATATTGTGCAAAATCCTGCACCAGATAACTGGTATATATATATATGGAAAAAAAAATGAAAAAAGAATAAGCCAACTAAACCTTAGCTACTTTAAAGTGTCCACCATCCATTAGTCAACAATTGCTCCAATAACCTATTAAATCAATAATAAAAAGAAAATCTAAACTAAAGGAATTTCAACTCTTAGTTCCAAGTGCATCATAATTCAATGGGAAAATTTTAAAATGTCCTTTCCTATATAACATCTTAGCAACATACTTACCTTCAATGCTGCATCATTAAGTTGCAGTTTTTCCAATGCATCACGCAATTCTGGGAACCTACCAACAAAATAGATGAGAACGATGCCAGAGAAAAGGACATTGACAAAGCTACATTGTCGAATTCCATAAACAAAAATGAACAAGCAAGAGATTTATACTGGTCCACATCAACTGGAAACAGGCCACAGAAAACCATTGGAGTGACTTCCTCATATCCAGGAAGTTGGATCTCAGCCTTTTTACGGTTCATTTTCAATCACCCAACGCATTCGAGCAGCCTACACAAAGATATATGCAAATAAGTTGCATTATTAAACATTTGGAAAAATTAAAATAATCAAAATAAAGAAATGCATGAACTCATAAAGGCTAACCAGATAATAAAGATTATTAAAGCATTGAACATGAAATATACAAAACAAAGAGTGTGCCACATACAATATTTGTAACATGAACACCAGACAAGCAATTTAGCTTTCTATCATTACTCGATAATTACATGACATAAGCATACTAAACAATAAATTATTTTCGAAGTTCAAAAAATTTCAATACATTTTCTGTGATTTTTGCAAAAATCAAAATAAATAATTAACTTAATTGCAAAAATAGATGTAAGATGTTCTAATTTTTTTTAATAATATAAAAAGACAATTGGAGATCAGCTGGTTCAATGCACAGAAACAACATTTGTGTAAACTTGATTAGGAATGTTGTAACAAAATGTCAAAAAGTAAGAAAAAACATTAATATTCAACATGAATACAATACTAATCTTTTAATGTAGTAGAACGGAACATTTAAACTCGTCAAAAGTTTTGCAGATAAGAATATAAAAGAAACCATGAAAGAAGATTAAGAGAAGAACAATGCAGAACAAATTTCAGAGCAACCATAATACCCAAAGAAAAATCTGAAACAGACACCCCTTAATGTTTAATTGCTAATGCAGTTAATGGGTTGAGTGCGGCCATGGAAGCTCAACTTTTTGAAACCCCAACTATTGTCCTTGTTGATGGCTTATGGTTGCTGACGCATTGGATTGTAGATATATAAACAAGGTTGATCAACGTAATCTATTATCAATCTCTTTGCATATGAATGTAAATCTTTTTACTAAATTTATTGTTGCTTTTGTTTGTCCTTTTTATGTATTTAATTTATGATGCAAATGGTATGAATTAAAATAAGAAAAAAAAAAATAGGAGTGCCATGGGATGAGAAACTGGGGGAGGGACAATAACACTAGTCAATTAATATTCCTTATAAATACAATACTAATTGATTTTTTATTTATGATTCTAAATGAATTCAATAGAATAATATCTAACCTTAAAACATAGGAAAAGCTCAATTCTAAGAGGAAGTGAAACAGCAAGCCATGGTAAGAATATATGTTGAAAGGATATAGTCGCTTTTAGCATAATCTACATGCAATGCTGGAAGACCATTAGACCCTATACAGAAGTAAACAGATGATAGAATACTTGTTTTGGACACATGGACTACTTGCTACAGTAAGCAACATGATATACAAGGAAATAATGTAGCATCCAACAGAAAAAATACTAGCACAGGATTTTTCCAGCATCTTTACTTATGCTGGGGATACCCAAGCACTTTCAATTTGTAAACTGTTAGGGAAAAACTAACAAAATGCAGACAGAACTTCAACAGTTGTGCTACCTACCAGCTATTAATGGAGTATTCTGCTCTGGGTATAACATAAATTCATGGAAGAATATGCAATGATGTAATTTTATAGAAAATGCATTTTTTTTCTTTCTAAATCCACTCAATGACAGCCAAAAGAATAACTTGGTTGACTGTGAATTAGGAAATGGAAAACAAATTTGAAAAACAATACAGAACAAGCCTCACAGCATCAGAAACCCTTTGGATTGGAACAGCTAAAAAGAGAAGAAACAAAACCTAAGAAGCTTAAACATGGTCATCCACAAATTTTGTATTGAAAATTTTTATATATCCCCTGCCATTGATTAAAATTATTTAGGAACATCCCTAATGCTATAAGAATACCATAAAAAAATATAATAATAATTAAATTCCTATTTACAAATGAAAAACACAGAAAAATTGGACAGAATATTATTAATAAAAGAAAAATACACAAACCTGTAGCTTGATAGTAATGCCTCTTTCTCTCTCCAAATCCATATTATCTAGAAACTGCTCCTTCATATCACGCTTCTGCACAGTACCAGTCATTTGCAGCAATTTGTCTGCTAAAGTTGATTTTCCATGATCAATATGTGCTATAATCGAAAAATTCCTGATATTTGATGTCGGAACCTGCAATCATAAGAGACCCAAACACCAATAATGTAAAAATTCCATCGCCAAGAACACCAAAAAAAATAAAATAAAATAAAAAACAAACTATAAACTAAAACTCACAGCCACTTCATTGTATATGTATATAATCGGCAAGAAAACAAAACAAGTGTAGAAATGAAACCTTCAAAAGACGGTCTTGTCCAGCTTGAACGGCGGTTTCCAAACCGGTTTGGCAGCAAAACACTCGAAAGCTTCTTGGACGAGTGACATTTTTAGTGATAAAGAGAGAAGAAATGAAGAGATGAGATTATTTAGATAGAGAAAAAGCAGAGAAGTGAGAGGATTTTAGTAATGGAGATTGAGAATGATGTTGTTTTATGGATAAGCCCAACGTCAGAGGAGAGCTGAGCTCTGCAGACATTTGGAATTGGAAGAAGGCGATGCGTGTTTTTTTTTAGCGGTAAACAATCTCTTATAATGTTATGGAAGTGTTGTAACCAATAATTTATCTGTGAAGACAAAACCACCCTTCATATTTAGACACACGGCTTTGTATTCCATGGGGTCATTTTAGTCAATTCGTTAACATTTTTAATAGATCAAATTGAATTAATATATATTTTTTTTAAATGAGAGGACTCGAATCCACAATGTGGTGTAGGTTTGAGTGGCATACTATCGAAACAACCTCATCTTGTCCCATTAATATTTTTCTTTCAAAAAAAAAAAATTGCATTAATATTTCCTAAGTTTTTCTTGTAAAGAAACTAAATTGCCCCTATGTATCACCCTTACGATAAATAATTATTTAAAATAATAAAAATTCATATTTTTAACAAACAAAAATATTTAATTGAAAATGGAAATATTAAAAAAATATATAAAATAAAAAAAACTATCCGATGGAATGGTGGAGATTCAATCTACATCCACAGTGGTAGACCCAGGAATTTTATCCAGGTAAAGCATTTGAACAAAATAACAATTATATTATAAAAAATATTAAAAATTAAGATCATAGTAAAATGGGTTTTTTTTTTTTTTTTTTTTTTTTACATAAAGAAAAATTGATGATATAATGAAGTTTATATAAAGTAAAACAAATAGAACACTTACTCAAGATGAACTAAATAATCTTACGTTCAAAAAAATAAAAGTAAAAACACAATATTAAAAATTAAATAATAACAAGAAAAACAACATAAACAATAAAATTGCAATATATGTTCTTCTTAAAATAATAAATTAAAATTTAATTTTATAATAAGAAATTTTGTTTTATATTGACAATGAATTCACTTTAAATTTATACAAAATAAGTGATTAATAAATATTACCAGATATGTTTTTAATTTTTAATTCTTCTAATTATTGGTACATTATTGATTTATTGATTCGAAATAAACTAAAACTATAAAATAAAGAAAAATACTAAGGACAAAATAAAATGAATCATAATAATAGATGCACTATTTTAATATAATAAATTAAAATTTGAGATTTTAGGGTTTATTAATCAGAAACTAAAACTATTAGAAATAATAAAAGATCAAAATAATAATAGATAATTTAACATAAAATAAATTGAATTAAGTAACCACAAATTAAAAGTAGCTAAAAAGTTGACAATAATAGAAAAAAGAAAATAAATTGTTTTGTTTCAGAATAAGATGAAAATTTGAGAAAGAAATTGAAAAAGATGGTAAAATAAAAAAGTATAAAATATTATTAAAATTACATGATAAAATTAAATTTGTAAAATAAGATATTTAGCCCCCGTCCTGCAGGCTGTTTTCAACTGTTTTTGTTTTTATTTTCTAAAAATGATTTCGAATTCGTGTCCTGTAAACCGTTTTTCATTTTATTTTCAGAAATCAAAAACAAAAACAAAAACAAAATCAAGTGTTAAAAGTGGAAATTTTGAAAAACAAAAAAAAGTTGTTTTCTATATTTCAAATACAATTTCAAAAAAATTAACAAAAATTTTTTTTTTTTTTTTTTTTTTCTCTTGGACCAGACGAACTGCACATCTTCATCTTCTTTCTTCTTCACCTTCTTTCTCCTCCTCCTTGCCGCGATCGTCACTGCCTGCCACCGGTCGTCGCTCGCTGCTGCCGTCTTCTTCTTCTTCTTCTTCTTCTTCTTCCTCCGTTCGCTGCTGCCATCGCCGCCGTCTTCTTCTTCTTCTTCTTCTTCTTCTTCTTCCTCTTCCTCCTCCTCCGCTCGCCGCCGATCGGCTCTGCGTCGCCTCTCACCGCTGATCGCCACTAGACGCCGCTGATCTGCTCTACTGAGTCGCCGATCTACTCATCTTCTTCTTCTTCCTCTTCCTCTTCAACTGATAACTTTTTTTTTAATTTAAAAATTACATTTCAATTTTTTTTAGTTAATTATTTAATCAATTTGTTTATAATTATTATAATATTAAACAAAATGTAAAAATTGATATTTCAATTTTCAAAAGTTTTCGGTTTTCCTACCAGACGCGTTTTTCCCGTTTTTATTTTTAAAATATAGATTCCAGTAAATGTTACCAGACGCGTATTCGGAATTCAAAAACAAAACCAAAAACACTGTTTTCATTTTCATTTTTCTTTTCGAAAAACAAAAACAAAAAACGGCTTGCAGGACGGGTCCTTATTTTCCTTGAAAATTGTAAATGGTGAGACTTGAACCACCACCATCAATACAAAAGGTAGACAAAATACCAATTTTGCTAAGATGTGTTTCACTATCAATATGGTTATTATATATATATATAATTGAAAGCAAAATCAATTTTTCTTATTAAATTTTGAGGTAAGGCATGGGGCCATGGGCTCCACCTAACCTTAAGGTGGTCCACCCCTGTACATCCACATATTGTTGAAGATTAGGGCACGATTGGAACCATTTTTAATTCCCAGGAACCTCAGTCTCTTCTCTGCAAATGAAGACAGACGGCAAACCAGTCTCAAGACCCTCTCTAAAACCCTAGATCCCAAAACAAAAATGATCAAAACCCTTATTCACTGATCAATCAATTAATCAAACAAACATAACAATGATCAGAAGAAGGCTCTCTTCACTCCTCTCAACCTCACTTTTCAACGCAAAATCGACTCTCACTGTTACTCCTCAGCCACCGGTCCCATTCCGATCTCTACAGTTGGTACAATGCCCTAATTTGAAGCCATTTTGTATCGAACCCTTTGTAGGTGTGAGGTCTTATAGTCTGCTGAGCTTGAACGACTTGAGAGACAAAATACCAAGAAAGCAGAAGACGAGAAAAGGAAGAGGTATTGGTTCAGGGAAGGGAAAGACTGCAGGGAGAGGTCACAAGGGCCAGAGAGCTAGAGGGACTCATAAGTTTGGGTTTGAAGGAGGCTAGACACCCATGCGACGTCGTTTGCCCAAAAGAGGGTTCAAGAACCCGTTTAGTCTCACTTTTCAGGTACCCTTTTGTTTGAATTAGTGAGCACATGAGGTGGATGAGATTGGAACAAAAAAAAAATTGCTTTATTGTTGTTTTTGGTGAACAGTGATGTCTAATATATTGTTAGTTTATTGTTTATCTGTTGTTTTATAATATTTGATTAATTTCTAATAGAATATTTGTAAAAGAGTTGTTAGTAGATGGTCGTAAATGTGTAATTGATATGAAGAGTTCAATTTAATTCTGATTTCAAGCCTTGTGAATCAAAATAAAAGTTTTATGGATAAGTCACACTTTCGATGTTTTGGTTTTATGGGAAAAAGATTAAAGTAGCATTGATCGAAGGATTTGTTATTCCACTGTCTAGAATTGGTAGTGTAGACGGTTTGGAATTTATGTGGATGCTATTGTAAACTTCTTCAACAAATCTAGGTTGTAAGATTTATGGTGGGCGGCTTGCTAATCTTTGCTTGTCTATCTTCTAATGGTCCATGCAGTTGAGGATATGCTTATATCATAGACTGTATTGCATTATACAGTCAATTATTTGTAGGGAGTGGAGGCACAGACTCTGGCTAATGTATATTTGGCCTTGGAGAACAATCTTGAAATAATTCCTGTAAGTGAATTGTCATGTTTTATTTTGTTATTTTCTCTTCTGTTCATTTGCTGAAAGTTGCAATTTAACATTTTCGCACCAAGAGTCTCTTAGCTTTGGAGTATAGTAACAACACACAACATCTACATCAAACTTTTAGCTTGAAAAGCATTTAGGAAACTCATGAAGATAGGGGCATTTTTGACAAATGTGTGGAGCAAACACTTGCATTATTACTTGGATTTATTCGAATAAATTTTCAAGGAAGAAATGGTGTTTGTCTATATTCTGTCTTTTTAGGGTCAATTGGTGACAATTCATTATGGAAATGTTTGTTTTGCTGCATCTTATACTATGTACTTTTTATTGGCAAAATATATCTACTCAAAGAATGCTCCTTTGATTCCTTTCTTGAACCTCTTTTCTTGGTGAGGAGGGGGGGGGGGGGGGGGGGGGGGGGGGGGGGGGTGGTGGTGTGCACTGGTTGGTAGTGGATTTAGTATGATACTCTAATAATGTCATTCATGTCTACTTGGAGAAGCTCTTCCTTCTAAGTATTTTTTATCTGATTTTAAGATGTCAAAACTATGTCATGATGGTTCACTGTATCCTTAACAAAACAAAAACCCTATTATACCCATTCAATCATAATCATAATCATAATTCTTATGTGTGGTTGTTATTAATTAATGATAAACTAGCAATTATAAAACTACACAACCAGTTTTTCAGTTTAAAAGAGCTTTTTAAGTGAGAATCAAGTGACTAAGAAATTTTCATCAAAAACTCTCTATTTGTAAATGCTCCTGTATTTATTTATTTATTTTGTACTTTTAAAAGCTCTACTTGAAGGAGCCATACTGAAGGGACCCTAAATCTAGTCATATTTAATGTTGTCGCCATTATGTAGTCAATATTTTCTTAATGCTTGGGGTTCATTCGATTCTTTACTTAAATTTTTTTATCAGGTTTTATTACGTGGATTGCCATTTCACTTTCATTGTAAAAGTATTTTGTTACATAATAAATTGTATTTTTTCTTATAAAGAAAATAATAAATAAATAAACAACTTATGGATAGGGAAGTGTGTACTCGGGGATATGAAAAATTTTCTCAAGTAAAATATGTTGATTTTTACGGGTCTTGAACAAAATAGATCTTCCAGGTGCTGAGCCAGATCGTGTCATTCAAGAGATTGAAGAGGTTGGTGTTCAAAAAGCATGATCGCTCAATGGGTGTGTAGCTTACATTAATCCATGCTATTTTCCTTTTATTTATTTATATTTTATTTTTTCTCCTTTGTGTGTTTTTTCCATATAAACTTCTTCCAGTAAATCTCCAGTGAAAAAGCTTTCTTGACATCCATTTAAGGAAGATCCCATTGGTGAATTGCCGCTTCAACAATTAACATAGGAAAAGGAGTCATATTTGCTATAGGAGCATAAGTCTCTTCATAATCAATCCCATAAACTTGTTTATCGATTAGTTTGAGCTTTCTAATGGCCTTTTTGACTACAAAAGCTACACTCGTCTATAGCAGCTTTTACACGTTGCTTCCTTTGAGTGCTGGCCTGAATCTTGGGAGGTACCGTCAAACTGTATGTTTAGGTAGAAGAAGAAGTCCCTTCCCAATACCAATTTTGAAACAAATTTCTCCTGCCAATAATTCATTCACCACAAAAATTACAAAGGGATGTGAGCAGGCTTCGATGAAGAATGGAACCAAGAAGTCCCCAAAGTCATCTCTGAGTGCTATAAAAAATTATACTAACCTTTGCTCTCTGTAATCACAATACAAGTCATTGGAACTAAACGATTTTGGTTATGTAAGAGCTAGTTGATCTTATAGACTAGGCATAAATTAATTGAGTGAAAAATGAAAATTCTTGAACACTCTTTTCCCCTTTGGCTGGTACTTTGGATCTTAGATTACATATAACTTGGATAAATAATCCTAAATCTTCTTGGCCATTGATGACTTAGCTGAGCAAAGGCTGATGGATTGCTCAATGAAGTTATTTATCCAAGTGATGATCTTGGTATTATTTATTCCCTAGTGGACAAGGTTGCAGCATAATTTCTGACTTTGAGTCGTTGGGTTTCCCTCTAACTCTAGTAACATAACTCCACATTCTTTCCCAACAAAAATATTTTCATTACATATGCCCAATAGGTGTAATTATCACCTGTTAACTTTACACTTATAGCTTGGAGAGAAATCTAATGTTTTATCAGTTATTAATTCAAAATTGAAAATGAATTTAAAGAGGAAAATGATGAATCGAAGAAGAGACAAGAAACTTCAGTTTTGTGACATTTAGAGAGTAGAGAGAAAGTGACTCAAGGAAAGCAATTCTAATAATAATAAAAAAAACCATGCTCTAATACCAAGTTATTAACCATTAAACCAAAAGGCTTAAGTTATTAGGAAGGGCCCAACAAAAATATTTAAACACTCTTTAATTCTTAAGTCTTAATGCATTACTCAAATCATCAACCATAAAAACAAATAACATAAAGGCCTTTTTCAACTTCTTCTAGCTTAAGTTACTCTTTTGGAATTGTAATTAAACTTGTAAATAGCATTGCAAATATTTGTGCTGAATTGCTTTTTTAACTGGCAGAATGATGTTTTAATTCTTATAATTGAATGGATTAAGCGGATACTTGCACATTGTATTTATTTTCAAGCAGCCAGATAAAAAGCAGAATTTTTGAAGACTCTACAGGAGATGGCTGCTAGTTTATTGGGACAAGGCGCAATATTTAGCTTTATTGTGGGCTTCGGTTTCTAAATGATTTCAGGAGTTCCCATTATTTTTTAATCTAAATAATTAGGAAGGTGTTGTGAATAACTTCATAATTAGGAGGGTGTTGTGAAATGATTGCTTGATTTTGTATTTGTTTTCCCGATTGGTTGTTGTTTTATGGACTGCTGGTCCACTTTTTGTACTCTTCCAGTGTCTTTAATACAATGCTGTATTCCTCAACAAAGAAAAAAATTGTTGGAGAAGATGTAGCGGTATTGCTGTAATCCTTATTGCATCTTTATGCTTTTTCATAAGTTTATCTTTTGTTTATACGTGTCTTATTTTAATGATACTTGTGGTTCTTTAAGGGCCACAAAATGGAATTAAATAGGTTTGCATAGCGGTATGAATTTGAAACTGAAGTTAACGGAATACTTCTTCTGTGTAGGTTGTTGGGCTAGATTGTAGCAATGCAATTCTCTGCTCTGCAAAGGTTAAATCATTACATTTGGCTCTAAACTGTATTTTTTTTTTCTTTCTACTGTACTTTATGGAAGTTGGTATGAAAGAATTATGCTAATTTTTAATATTGTATACTTCTTTGGCCTTATTTTAAAATTTTTTTCTTAGTTTTTTTATTTCAGGAGGGAATTGGTATAAATGAAATTCTGAATGCCATTGTTGAAAGGATTCCACCACCTTCTAATACTGCCGGATGTCTTTTGAGGGCCTTAATATTTGATAGGTATGTATTTCACTGTAGACATAATCGAAATTGAATATCAGCTGTGTTAGAGTACTTAAATGCTACTGTTGGGCCCTTACCTATTAGCTTAAGCCTTTGAATATGTTGGTTACTAGCTTGATGTTAGAGCCAAATTATACCTGGGAGTCCACGTACATGCATGTGAGGGGGTGTGTTACGGTGCTTAAATACTACTGTTGAGGTTATTGGATTACTACATGAATCCTTTTGTCTCCATTTCACCTTATAGTTAGGACCATATATTTCACAAGTATTTAAGAACTTGCATCGTTTTTAACTTCTTCTGCCCATATAAGTTTTGGTGTATATTCATTCATTTGATATCTACTAATTGAATCAAGTCTTTCTTGTGTACTTGGCAATCCATAGATCTGTTCTATGCGGCCAAACTATTACAATCGACCTTTCCTTTAACTTATTTTCTGTAGAAGCTATTCCAATATTCAAGAAAAAGTGAATTAATTTCTTATCCATTTTTTAATTATTATTTTTTTGTATTCTACACATGCATCCTAAAACTATCATTTTGGCTTCACTCATTTTTATTATCAAGTTGTTTCTGAAGATTCAAATTCTCTGTAAGCATACTGGTTTTATTGCTTTAATTATGTTTGCATGATCCACAATGCAAGTTTCTTCCCTCCGTATTATAACAGAATGCTCAATCTTAGGGACTTCTTATTGTAAGGCATATTTTGTAGTTTGATACCATAAATTTTCGTAAATAAGGTTATGTTGTTGACGTTTTTAGCAACCTTCATGCATCTGACTGTCTGAAATTATAGCTTCTTAGCCGACTAGTCTTGTAAAGATAGAAAATGAAAATGTGTTCCATAGAGGAATATCTAAGTGTGTCTTCTGTAGAAACTGAGCATTCTTTACTGTTTGGTAGTGTTGAAATTTGGTCTTTTTTGTCCTGGTCAATGGCATGATTTTGTGTGATAGCCTAGGATATTTTTTAGAAAGTTTTTCATTAGTCTCTATTTTTTCCTGATTGTATTTGCTGTAAATAATTAAATATGGTAGCTCTATATTGCCTAGAATTGATCCTGTACTAACTAGTTAGTTTCCTAATTTAATTTTTCAGTCTCTCTATATATTGGCACTTGTAATTCAGCATTATTTATATTAGAAAATTAGAGAATTTCTCCTCTAAATTTTATGTTCTTGATAGTATTGGTAGCCTAGTATATGTTAATAAGTACATACACCCTACACCTAACTGATAATTTTCTTAAAGTTCTAAATGTTATGAAATGATTAGCCCTGTATATGTCCGTGAAATTACTATTTTTTATTTTATTTGGAAACTTCTGCAGTTACTACGATCCATATCGAGGAGTTATTGTATACTTTCGAGTTGTTGATGGGACTATAAAGAAAGGTGACAGGATTTATTTTATGGCCAGTGAGAAGGTGAAGTACTCTTCTAGGACTTTACGTGTTTGTTCTCTAATTTGAAGATGATGGGATCACCTTATTTGAAAAATATGTTTGCACGTATCGTTGCATATATCTTTAAACAGTTAATACATTTCAAAAAATTAACGAGAGATGGTAACTAAACTTACTCAAGTCTGTTATATGTCTGTACTTTTTCCTTGGCAAACTTTTTGATATATTTTTGGCATCCTTTGTATCAGTTTCATAATTGAGTACTGAATTGCAGGATTATTTTGTAGATGAAATTGGTGTCTTATCCCCCAATCAATTGCAAGTGAAAGAACTTCAAGCGGGTGAGGTAAAATGATTCTCGTGACTTGTATATATTTTGCTTCTCACTGCAATGTACTGTTACAAATTTTTACCAAATGTATTTTTTGTTGTTTCTCTCTCTCTCTCTCTCTCTCTCTCTCTCCTCCCTTAAATGCAAATGCAGAGGAATGCAAAAATATTTTTCTAAAAGTTTCTTGTGGGAAGCAAATATTTTTTACCCTTCACCCCCTTGCTGTAGAAAAATAAAGCAAAGTTATTAACTAGATCACAGAGGGAACAAACAATAACTTGTGATGCACATATACTGTAGGAAGCAATTCTTTCCCCTCCTTCTCATGATGTAAAAAGAACTACAAAATTAATTAGAATCTAAGTATGCAAAAATTAAATGGAATAAAAATTAATTGAATCAAGTCAATCAACTATATATGGGAGTTGTATATGTTTTGGAAGCTATGTTTTTCCCCTTCTCACTCTTGCTGTAGAAAGAAGAGACAAAAGTTAATTAGACATTTAGACTACTAAAGGAAGCAAAAATTAATTAGAATAAATATTAATCATATATGGATATATGCATATAGGGTGTATGTACTTATTAACCAACCACTCGTAATGACTTGAGAAACAGTTTTTTACACCTGTAATGCCATAGAAATGTGCTGTAGTCAATATCTAGTGCAAAAAAAAAAAGGTTTGAGGTTGGTAAATATATGGGATGCTGGAACTTCAGCTGCTAGCACATTAGAAAAACAAAGATTGAGTGGTTGATTAGGAAATAAAATTAGACCAGATTGCTTTGAAAGTGTTGAAAGGCTAAGATTTTGTTTTGTTTTTTCTGTTCTTTTTTTTCTGATAGGAAACAATTTTATTGCAAAAGAAAGATTGAAACAAAAGTGCCCTATACAAAAATTATAGATTGTGGCCTCATAGCCCTATACAAGCGTGAACAAGCAGTTGATCTAGGCTAACAAACACCACCTAGGGTAACAAAGAGAGCCTTCAAGACAAAACCAAGGCCTACAATACTGAACAAGCAGTTCACCTAGGATTTTGGTTTTGTTTAGGGAGTAGTTTGCAAATTTGAAGTTTAGATGGATGGAAACTTGGAATGTTGATGAATGGATATAGATCTTGTAGGGAAAAAAAAAGGCTTAGACATTATCCTTGGTCTTAGGACCAATACTCTTGAGACATATCACACAACAATAGCACTGCAGCATACTGCACACATTAATAGAACTTTTACTTAATTTGGAACTTCTGCTGTACAGATAAAATGGCTAGATCTTTGGGAGGCATATTTGTATCCCCAACCAGGATATGGAAGAAAGACCTAACTGAGAATGATCCTGATCCTGACTCGTTAAGGGTCCACACACTATTATCCTCCCTCATTTCCTCGAGAGAGAACTATTCCCAACAGTTGCAAAAGAGCAACACATTCTGTTCTCTCCCTATTCTTAAAATTTTTATGAAACTTGAAGTTCTAATTTTCATGATCAGCTATGGAAAGGTTTTTTCTTAGCCAATAGTCTGTAGGATAAAGGGATAAAAGGTAGAAAGCAGCCTCTCCCCTTTATTGATCCTCAGATAATAATTTCCTACAATTCCTAACCACAATCCTAAGGAGAGGCAGCAAGGAACTGCTGTTTTGGGAAATTAAATCCCAAGGATATCTTGTGCTACCTGTACAAAAATTATTGGGTCCCACTCATTCATTTGGAAGTCAAACTTAGGGGTGTCTGTTTTTTTGTCTTAAATATGAATGGGTCCCCGTCATTCATTTCGCGGGATCAAACTCCATTGGCCACTTAGTCGCAAAATCCGCCATTTGATAAAATATACACCTTCAGGTTGATTCACTCAATCTCACCGCCCTTAGAGTGAGCAGGCATTGCCTGTGCCTTTTTGAGTGCGATAACTCCTTTCAGACATTAACAAAACCTATGCACTAATATACCGTTGGAAAGCTTAGGAGTTGGCTTTCTATAGAAATTTACAGTGTGATTTGGAGGTCTTTAGAAAAAGTTATGGTCGTTTAAGTGTCAAAAGGTTAGCTTGGAAAAATCAAGGTTTCCAAAAACACAAGAATCAAAACCTATAAACAGTGTCGAAAGAAAACAACACAATCTAAATGCATTTCAAGACAATTATAACATGTAAAACATTTAAATCAAATCATGTAACTAACAACTTATAGAATGAAATACATGAACATGAATGTGTGTGTTTTCCTAATTTCTTTCAAGAGTTGAAGAACTTGTATTGGAATTCTTACCTTGCATTCTCTTGAGGACTTAAACATGGTTGTAGAGTTGCTTGAGTCCAAAATATGAACGAGAATAATCATCCTAAGCTACTAAAAAAGTATTATAAGCAAAGAGCGTTTTATTATGGAAAAAGCCAACACAAAAATTGCCCTAACAGTTTAATACTCTTAACACGCCCCCTAACATGCAAGGCCGGACTTCTGGGTTTGTCACATGGATTGATACAGCCCATTTTGCTCTATATTGTAATTATATATTTATTAACTTGAGACCACTAGGTCAAATGTGCTCTAATATCATGTTAGTAATTGCTTGAACCAAAAGCTTAAGCTATTATGTAAGGCCCAATATTAGTATTTATACAATTATACTTAACAACTATAAAATAAACTCATAGATTATTATCTTTTTATTGGGTAAACAATAGTTTATAACTTGTTTGCTAAGCCATTAAGCAATTTAATTTATGACAAGTTACAAGGGTAAAGGTGTCATCTGTTTTAGAGGCTGAACCTGCTTGTCTGAATTGGTTTCAAAATAGTGGTTCTGGCTTTAATGCATATTCTTTACTTATGATACAAATTTTCAAATTTTTGTCTATTTATGAGATGTTATTAGTTTGAACTTATGTAATAGACTAGTTACTGATCCTTTATCCATGTTTAAGGTTGGCTACCTTTCTGCATCTATAAGATCTGTAGCAGATGCCAGAGTGGGTGATACTATTACTCTCTTCGGTAAAAAGGCTGAGATCCAACTTCCTGGATATGAGGAAGTCACTCCAATGGTTTTCTGTGGCCTGTTTCCAGTTGATGCGGACCAGTATAAATCTCTTGCTTGTTCATTTTTGTTTATGGAATTCGACAATGTAGCTTTGTCAATGTCCTTTTCTCTGGCATCGTTCTCATCTATTTTGTTGGTAGGTTCCCAGAATTGCGTGATGCATTGGAAAAACTGCAACTTAATGATGCAGCATTGAAGGTAAGTATGTTGCTAAGATGTTATATAGGAAAGGACATTTTAAAATTTTCCCATTGAATTATGATGCACTTGGAACTAAGAGTTGAAATTCCTTTAGTTTAGATTTTCTTTTTATTATTGATTTAATAGGATTTTGGAGCAATTGTTGACTAATGGATGGTGGACACTTTAAAGTAGCTAAGGTTTAGTTGGCTTATTCTTTTTTCATTTTTTTTTTCCATATATATATATAGCAGTTATCTGGCGCAGGATTTTGCACAATTTTTTCGTGTAGGATCACTGATTTCCACCGGTGATAATCAATATAAATTTTTTTACACTAATTCCCATGGTGATAATTAGTGATCCTGCACGAAAAATTCGTGCGGGATCCCTGACTTGATAATTCTTATATATATATATATATATATATATATATATATATATATTATTAATTCAAAAATATATTTAAATGAAGGAAAAGTTCAAAAAATGTGGAGGGCGTTAAGCCATCCTATGCTAAAAAAACTACAATAAAGAAAACAATACAATACATCTCGACAAGGAGAAAATCATTTGTAAAGCATTTTTTTATGACCTCAAGAAGAGATCTTCTAGAACATTCTTCATAAATTGAAGCTCATAAAAAAGCAACAAACATTTTTCAATGCAAAAGTATGTAACAATTGTGTTCTATTTCTTCAAAATTACGCTTTCAACTCCAAACTACCAATAGCAATTATTTCACTGCACATCGATTTCCTAAATTCTCCTTAATCTTTAAAAATTAGAAATTTTCTTTTGTCAAGATGCCCAGGCCAATAATGTACTTGCACTCATATTAATCGTTAGTGAAGTACCATGATTTAAAAGTGGTTTTAAGAATTGTGGTTACTATCCTAGGAGAAAAACAGATACCCCGTTTGATTTTTTGTCTTTGATGTTACTGAAGAATGAATAGTGACCGGAAATGAAAACCGAAAAACATGTTTGTTTTTTTTTCACTGAATAACCGATAAGCTGTTTGTTTTTTTAAGTTACAAATTTCTGGAAATAAATGCTTTTACATATATGCCCTTTTAACTATTATTTGTTATATATTTGCATTTAAATATATTAAAGACAACTACAACAAGTAATTTAATAATTGTAAAAAATTAATAATATTTTAAATTTATATAAATAATTTAAATTTTTTATATGATTTTACAGTGCAGATGTTTGTTCATTTTGTTCTATCTCCAAACCGAAAATATTGAAATCTGGAGGTCAACTTTTTTACTATTATCAACCTTTGAGTGTGTATAGCTACAAAAATGGGGGAAAAAGAAGAGAAAAGAAAAATCTAACTACCAAATGTGGCATGATTAATTTTATGTATTTGATCGAATATTCGATCATTCTATTTATTTATCAATAAATTCAGTTTTTTTTTTTTTTACTGGTTATCACGTTGAAGGTAGATGAACAAACATCTCTCAATTGTTCATCAAGTATCATGTAGGAGCTTCATCTGTTGTGATATGCTAAAATATTAATACGGTTTGGGTTTTGACATAATACAATATTGGAAATAAGTTAAATTGGTGAGGATAGTTTTAGAAGAAAAAAGTTGTATTAAATTCTAGTGGATTTTTATTAGGTGAAAAGCGAAAAATCTTCACTTTTCTAAACAAGTGGTTTTATGGGTTCTTTAAGTGATTTTATCACTTAAAAAATCAAACAAAATAACTTAATGAAGCACATTATGTGCCATTAAGTGTTAAGTGGAAAAAACGAATAGGGCGAGAGAGGAACATGGTTAAATTTTCTCAAAAAGGAAGGGAAAGTGATTGAAATTATTTTTTAGAAGTATGTGCTGTGCAGAAGTTATTTAATCGCCATCTTCCCATTTGTGTCTTTCTTTATTGTTTTGATCCTTTTGTTTTTTTTTTTTTTATTTTAAAAAAACATGATCCTTTTGTTATTAAAAGGGGAGATGGAGACAACTTAGGAACTTTCTTGATGTATACCAGTTAATATGACCTTGAGAATCGACCATAGAAGGGGAGACTAAGTCGGTGGAGACAACAAAGGAACTGTCTCGATGTATACCAGTTATTATGACCTTGAAAATCTTAGGTGGCGTTCATACATATAGAAGTAACAGAATAGTTTGTCAAAAGTCAGTAAGAAAGTAGTCTTTTGGCCCACATTTGAAAAATGTTTGAAAGTTTTTCTACTTTTACTCTTTTAATTTTTACATACAGGGTTACCTAGGTCATTTGATAAGTAAAATACATCAGTTGACAACTTTTTAGAAACCAATTTAGTTCAGAGATATGTTTTTTTCCCAAAATTTTTTTTATTTGAATTACTATGTCTCATGCTTTAGGAAATTAGGATATAGTCTAAGGAGGATTTACTTGTTTTTCAAAATTGCTTGATTTGAATTGCTGACTTATGCTTTAGGATTTGAGATGCTGATCAAGAAAGTCCTTAAATTCTTTCAAAATTACATGTGTCTATTGAATGAAGGGGAATGAGTCTGTGGAACTTATGAACTTTCTCATTTAGGAAAGAAGGTTCATCTCTTTCGGTGTTGACTTTGCAGTTTGAACCTGAGACCTCAAGTGCAATGGGTTTTGGCTTTAGATGTGGGTTCTTGGGTCTTCTTCACATGGAAATTGTTCAGGTTTGCCTTCTTTTCAACTTTATTTCTTCCTCAGTAGTGTTGTTTTTTTTTGCCTTGATTTGTAAATGTTGGAGAATTTGGAAAGTTGGCATTGACCATGCAAAACTTTAATCTTGCAGGAAAGACTTGAGAGGGAATACAATTTGAGCCTAATAACTACTGCACCAAGTGTTGTATACAGGGTGAACTGTATAAATGGTGATACTGTAATTTCTTCTCCATCCTTAACTTGCTGTATTTAATTTGCTTTGTGTATTGTAGTTTCATATGAATTTTGATAGTTACAGTATGATAGGTAGGTCTATGCATGAGCACTGGTAACACCTATGCACAATTCTAAAGGAGCTAGGGAAAACTTTGGTAACACCAAGTCGCCAATTAATTAGATACAGTTCTACAGTTTATGCTTCATGTCCTATATCAAAATTGTCAAGTGATGTGAAAGCCGATGCATTTATGGAATCAGGGGTTAACTATGTCCATACTTGAAAGAATATGTTATTTGTGAATAGCTATTATGAAACCTAATACCAATTAATTTCATGGCTGTAAGTCTCCTTTTCTTTCTCAAAACCATAAGAAATTTGTTTACATAAATGTTAAATGGATTGTTCCAGTCTAGAAACCGTTGAAAATTAAACTATTGAACGAGAAACTCTACTGACATTAACCTGCTATAGAGGCTCTTAGAATTTCTTATTTTTTTGCCAGAAATATTTCCTGACGTTAATTAGTTAGAGCCACGGCAGTTTGTATTTATAATTATATGTAATTATGACCTCTTGTACAAATACCTGCTGATTATTATTATTATCTTTTGTGCCGTTTAGATTCAGTTGAGTGTCTCTTAACAACTTGAATACAATTATCTGTTTGGTGTATTTATGTATATTTGCATATGGATAATATTAATATTATACTTTTTATCGTTGTACTCCATAAAAATATAAAAATGTTTTTGAAGGTTGAGTGCTCAAATCCATCTTTACTTCCTGAACCTGGACAAAGGAGATCAATTGAAGAGCCATTTGTGAAGGTTATATCTTGCACCTTCAGATGCTTTACTTCTTGTGCTGCTAATATTGCTGAGATAAAAGGTGTTAACAAAAAGAAGACCCCCCATAGTGAAAGAAAAAGCTTAGGTGAGAGGGAAGAATAAATTTGTTGTATATTATTAAGGAACATTACAAGTGTAAGTCGGCCTAGACATGAGCGGAAAAGGAAATAAAACCATATAATAATTAATACAATCAATGCCTAGTGAATGGAGCTGTCTAGCCATAGTTTCCTAAACAAGATTTAACACTTTCCCTGAAGTTGGAGCTCAGATATCTTCAATGTTCAACATGGAACAAAGATGAAAAAATTTCCCTTGTGCATAGATTTAGTAAAGATGTCTTCAAACTCTTGATTTTCAGACTATATACGGAGTAATTACTTCTCCTGCCATCACAATCAACCTTCTATATGTTAGGTCAGCTTATGAAACAAGGTTGCTAACTATGTATATTGCAATCAACTTAATGTCTAGGCATAGTTTCCTAAACAAAATTTAACGAAAGAATGTTAAAATCATGTAATGATTAATGCAATCGATGCCCAACCAATGCGCAACTAATGTCTAGGCATAGTTTCGTAAACACAATTAATGTCTAGGCATAGTTTCCTAAACAAGATTTAACAAAAGAATGATAAATCATATAATGATTAATGCAATCGATGCACAACTAATATCTAGGCATAGTTTCCTAAACAGGATTGAACAAAAGACATTCTTTTGAGGCTTTTAATGTTTTGTGTTGTGTGTAGATTGAGATGCTTACTCCAAAAGACTACATTGGTTCACTCATGGAGCTATCTCAAGACAGAAGAGGCAAGTTTATGGAAATGAAATTTATTACTGAGAATAGAGCATCATTAACCTATGAGTTACCCCTTGCAGAGGTAATGTTTTCCCTTTTCCTTTTTCCTTGATTTGCTCACCCAAGATTAACTATTTAAAAGATAGTTCTATTGGGGATTCTATAATTTAATTTCCTATCTTTTTTTTCCCTTTTACTTTTGCTTAGCCATTCTATATATTTATATTGCAGATGGTGGGTGATTTCTTTGATCAATTAAAATCCAGAAGTAAAGGTTATGCTAGCATGGAATACACTTTTATCGGGTAAATACATCTAGTGTTTATCATTTAGTAACTAGCATTTAGTGCACGGAAGTACTGTGCTTGTTATTTTCATAATTGTTATGTCAATTAGATGTTTAGCGTATTAATGATCCCTTATCACATAAACTTCTATGGTCATATATATTCCGAGAGTTGGGTTGATTGGTAAAGATCTTTGGTTCTGACAATGAGGTCATGGCTTCAATCCTTTTGGGATACCTACTAGATATATTTACAACCCATGCGTTTCTTGACTATTAAGGTTGTGTTTGCTTGTTTGAAAAAATGAACAGAAAAAAATTCTTGAATGATCTTATGGATGGTCTTGTGGAAGTTGAAATAAACAAAGGAAGCTTATAAAACAATTGGGCTGCTAGGGTAGTGAATTGGTATTGTTCAAGTCTAGACTGGGCCAATTTGCAACTGAATTTTATGTGGAAGGAGCAATAAAGTGATTTTTTACGATGAAAATAATGATTTCCCCATCCAAACCTTGTTGGAAAATAGTGTACGAGTCCAGCTGGACAAAGGAATCCTATTTAATTCAAGGAAATTAATGGGTTTTTTTCATTATTTGTTTAGGAATCTAGTCATGAGTCTTTTACTCTATGAAAAATTGTTCTACAAGAAAAGAGAAACTTAAATAATGGGGCCATTGAATTTGTTCAAGTGTGACCAAGAGAGGGTACAATGTGAAGGTGGCGATGTGAATTCCTTGGGAGACTTGTGAGAGAGAGCAATCAGAGACGTGGCCAACACAAATCGGGGAGAATTTGTGAATATCGTTTGAGAGTTATCTTTGAGGCTTTATGATCAGTGAGGTTGAAGGGATTAAGATCTAGAGGAGGTACTCGTGCTAGATAACTATCTAGAAGGGGTACTTGTGCTATTTTCATATCTAGTGAAATTTATAGCCTCTATTGACGTGGTTAAGTTAGTGAACCACATTAAATGTTTGTCCAAATTATATTCATCTTATTTTGTTGGTATTATTTTCTATATAAATAAGGGGGTCATTCAATTTGTTTAAGTGTGACAAAGTGTGACAAAGAGAGGGTACGATTTGAGGGTGACAATATGGAGTCTTTGAGAGGCTTGTGATATAGCCATCAGAGATGTGGCTGTCACCACAAATCGGGGAGAATTTGTGAATGTGTTTTGAGAGGTGTCTTAAAGGTTTCAGGATGGGTGAGTTTGAAGGGATTACTATCTAGAAGGAGTACTTGTGTTATTTTCATATTTAGTGAAATTTATAGCCTTTGTGGACATAGTCAAGTTAGTGAACCACCTTAAAAAGTGTTTTGACTCGATTTTCTCCTTGTTAGTACTTTGTTTTATTCTTCAACATTTACAAACAAAAGTCATGGAAGGTGTCATAATTTGCAATAAATTGGTATTAGAGTCTGGTTATTCTAAGTTGTTTGTAATAGCTAAAAAGAGTGAGAAAGGTGAATTGTCAACTAGATACTCCTGTGGTGGTGACGATGATGGCTCTGGGTTGTTAAGGGTTATTCAATAGGAAAAGCAATGCATGATAATGATTAATGAAGCATCAAAAGGGAGGAAAAGCTGCATGTTGACTATTGAACGTCCTTTCTATTATGTTCTCTGCTTAATTATCAAGTGGATTGCCAAATTTGTATTAATTGAAAATTAACGCTAATTCATTCCAGGTTGAGTTTTCTTTCAAGGTTCAACTTATCTTGGTTTTTTCTTTATCAATTTGAAAAGGAAAATTTTTGTTTATTTGAAAACAAGAATACTGGTGTTCATGTTGGTGAAGAAGCTATTGGTTTATTAAATAAATTTCAGCTATCATTTTGAAAAATTAAGAATTTGAAGTTTTCAATTTACATCACATCTAACTTGACATGGCATACAATGTATTCTTCTCATATTTTACAAGAAAGTTTTGTACTAATATTTATGCATGATATCTTCTCGTTTGACTGCCAGGTACAGGGAAAGTGTACTGATAAAACTTGATAGTTTGATTAATGGTGATCTTGTGGAACCATTGGCCACGATTGTGCACAAGGATAAGGTCAGTAAAGTTTTACTCTTTAGGATCTTTATTTAATTATGTATTAATTTTTAGAGAGGTGATAGAAGTGCATTGTTGGTATGTTGGTGAATATTTATCTAAAAGAAGCTACTTAGTAATGTAGAGGTGGCAATCTGATTCAGTTTGTCTGATCCTAATTCGATCTGGAAATTTTGAATATTCAGATATCCGAATACGATTTTCGGAAATGAGGATATTATGTTTGACAAAATCCAAATCCGGATCCGGCTTGAATCCGCAATCAATCCGACAAAAATCCGAAGCTGGAAAAATTCCAAAAATCCTAAATATAAAATATATTAAATTAATAAACTCATGCACTAAAAATAAAACAAATATATATGAAAAAATATGTGATAATTATTTTTATGGTTCTTTTTCAATACACTCATTCTTTTCAAAATCAAAACATCCAATTTTTGTAAAAATAAAAGGTTACATTGATATTTATGTACCCATATAACAAATTATTAAAAAAAAATGATAATGTAATCGTTTTTTATCTATATAAAATAAGGCAATTTAAAAATAAATAAAATCACATTTTGCATTGATCTGTCATACTTTCAACTTAAACCTTGATTCTTTTCAATAACAATCTAATATGTTGGAATTGAATTATTTTTTTATTTTTTGAAATAGGGCTTGATTTTTATTTACTTTATTGAAAATAATGACTCCATAAGTCGCACGTTGCGACATGAAAATGGTTGACTCCAATATAAAATTGGAAATTGAGGAAATAATAAAACCTTTCATTTTAACAAATAAAAATATCAAGTGATAAAAATAGAGATGTACTTTAGCTACATTGACGCAATCAAATCCCATCCTTCGTCAATTTATTAAAACTATTATTTTTATCAAAATTAATAAAGAAATTTTCTTATGTTCCACTGTACTTTCTTCTTTTATTTGATTATTTATGTGTAGTGTAGTGGATAAAGATGATTCCAATTCGAATATTTATCTTTTTCCAATATTATTAGAATAAAATTAAAATAAAATAAAGAATTTTTTTTTTTTATTAAGAAAATGCAAAATACAAAAAAGTAAAATCCAAATCCAACCCGATTCTAATTCGATCCAATCCCAAATTTAGATCTGAATCCGTAATTCGAAAATTCAGGTCTGATATGGTCCGACATTTCAGATTGAGTAGTGTTTTTGTTTTTTTAAAGCCCTTATCCGAAATATCCAAAAAATCGGAGTCGAATAATCCAAATCCGGTTCATTTGCCACCACTACTTAGTAGAGTGTGAGAATGCTCCATTAGTTGCAAAAGGATATGTTACTTTAGAATTTTTTAGAGCCAGATGCACCTGAATTTTTTAGAGCCAATTGTAAATCGGAGTCGAATAATCTGAATCCGGTTCATTTGCCACCACTACTTAGTAGAGTGTGAGAATGCTCCATTAGTTGCAAAAGGATATGTAATATCTTACTTTAGAATTTTAGAGAGCCAGATGCACCTGGATGTGTTGTTTTCTATTTTATACCAAATGTTAGCAATTATGGATCTTGGAAAATTTCATAGTGGATTCTGTGTGAAATATCTAATGAAGAAGATATCCTTTTAGACCATTTATTCTTGTCAACTGTTATTGCAACAATTTGAGTAAAACTTTTTTATGAACTGTTCTTTTAAAAGTGCTGTCTGCTTTAAAAAACTTGACCCTTTTAGTAGTTTTGAACTTTTTGCCTTGATGAAGTTGTTTTGAACTACACAAGCTTTTCTTTCCAGGCATATGCTATTGGGAGGGCTTGAACTCAAAAGATGAAGGAGCTCATACCACGACAAATGTTTAAAGCACCAATCCAGGTAAGATCCGTATTTTTTTTAAGGTGTCCGTTTGGGTTTTGATTAGCTTTATTTATTTTGATGAGAAAGTGGCTTTCAAAATGATCATGAAGTATAACATAAAACTATTTCTATTTTTGTTATATATGTAAGAAACTTCTATTATAAGAATATGATGATTAGGAATTTGTTTTTAGAAATTTCCTTAATTTAGACTTTGGCCTTTGAAGTTATTTGTGCCCATTTGTGCTACTGTACCATACAAGTGTTCTAGCTCAATATACATGCTATTGGTTGAGATATGTTAGAAAATAGAATATAGATGATAATTGTTCTTATTAGAAGTGGAATTAGCCTGTTCTTCCGTACCTATTTGCATCTGTTCCTTGCAATAGGGAATATATTACCTATAGGTCTAGACTAATAGTGAGGCACCAAAAATTGGGCAAGGTGGATGGGCTCATGCTGCTTTCCTGAACTATCATCGTCCATCCATCAATTCATGTTTGCGTGTGTGTTTGTGTGGGTTTAAATACGTGAATCTACATATTTGCACGTTACCATACTTACCTGAATTGTGTTTTCTAGGTCTAGAACTTGTGTTTCTTCATTTTAGATACAATATGTTGCTTTGTATTGACTTGGACACTGACCTGTTAAATACATAGATTGTGGTATTCTTTTAGCATCATAGACTATTTTGAAGAAATTTCATTCAGTCTAAAATGTCTATTCGGCATTGCTCGCATTACATTTTAAATAGAAATGTCTGATTTTAGAGCATACATTCCATAGCATTAGTTTTTTTCGTTATGGAATAACTTGGTTGAATGTGTGATATAACTATTACAGGCATGCATAGGTTCAAAAGTGATTGCTAGTGAGGCTTTGTCTGCAATTAGAAAGGATGTTTTGGCCAAATGCTATGGTGAGTTTCTTATGGAATGTGTCTTATTTTACAGATTAGATAATCTGTGAATTAACTTGTTTATTCTTTAAATTCATTTGGTTGCATCTGACTAGTGCAGCAGAAAGTGGGAGGTGTGATAAAATTTTTGGATACCACTCCTAAGAAATTGGTCCATACAGTTGTCAGTATAAACATGTTTGCTTGTTTTAGACGTTATGTATAACCATATTCTCTTGGAAATTTATTTTGGAACTTTTGTGATTGCTAAATTCAAAGCAGTTCATTTATTTAATAATCTTATTTGTGAGGCGGCTCTGCCTAAAAGGGGTTTTTGGTTTTTCTTTCAAGTTTTGTGAGAGCTTCTTCTATGTAAGCTGGTATTCTTTTTTTTTCCCCATCTTTTGTACTATTCCTGATATTTTTCCTAGCTCTGGACAGTCTATTCACCAATTCTTTGTACATCTTCTCTTTGCTTTGGTACAAGTTCTCTTTTTGTTCCAAAAAGAAAATGTAATATCCGACCAGAGCATCATTATATGATACCCACTATGTTAGTTTGTGTGCCCTCATTCATGCTCTTTCGTCCTATGTTTTTCTAAAAAGATGTTTCTTGCATTCATTCATTATTGAATATTTTTCTGATTCTTCTATATGCTTGTAGGTGGGGACATTACGAGGAAAAATAAATTGCTTAAGAAACAGGTGCTTTAGTTTTACTTGCCAGAATATTATTTTATATTTGTCAAAAGAATGTTCTCTCTATTGATCTTTCAATGCTGTTGGTGATCATTAAATTATTTAGTTCATTACAATTGTTGTGACTGGTTTGTGCCAAGAGAAATATCCGAGTCTAGAGGCATTTACCTGGAATAAATATAACAGTGAGAGGTTGACCTTATCATTTTCAGAAGCTTTGCTTGATAGTTGGCTAATATTGCAATGTTTACTTTTTCCATTTAGTTTAATTAATTTTCCATTTTCCACTTGAATTGATGTTGACATTCTGAGATACCCATGGTAGATTGGACCTGAGGTAGAGTGGAGGATTTGTATATAAACATGAAGACATATATGCATGTGATTGGTACTTGGTAGTATGAAAGGAGAAATAGAGTGATAGTTAATAGACTTTAAGGAACTTTATTTGTATGTTCTTGCTGGTAGGCATCATCCATGTACATTTTAAATATTATGACGTGCTATGTCTAGCTTAGTAGCTTTTTATAATAACTAAGTTATTTGATACATTTTGTTCAATGCAACACAGGAAATGGCTACTGACTCGATCATTTAATCCATATTTTGTTGATGTCTTTACTCTTGAATTTGAAGGCTCAATTTAGTACACTGGATTATAACCATGACGTGCTGAAATTTCAGTTTAGCATAGAGTTATTTTAGCAAATTGTATGAAATAAGCCAAGGAGATTATGAATTTGTGCATAATTGTTTTCCTGTGTTCATTGTGTTCAGGCTGAGGGGAAGAAAAGAATGAAGGCTATAGGTAAAGTTGATGTACCTCAAGAAGCTTTCATGGCTGTATTAAAACTTGAAAAGGAGGTTTTGTGAATTGTGATCATCTTAATTTGTAACATTATTGTCAATTGAATAATTAATTCATTGTGAAAGGGGTATAAGAATCTTTTACTTGTTGTATTTCTTGCTTTTTATTTAGGCTAATTGACATTGATACCCCTAAACTCTTTAACAAATTGCACTATGCCCCCTATACTTCTTTTTCCGGCACTAAACCCCCTGAATTCTTATAAATTGGCAAAAGCCGACTGTAGATACACCTACATAGTCACAGGAGGCAATAAACCCAAGTGTTTAACAATAAACGAGAGTTTGAGGGGTTTAGAGTTGAAAAAAAAAGTACAATGGGCATAGTGTAAATTTTTTAAGAGTTTAGAAGGCATTAGTGCCAATTAGCCTTTCATTTATTATCCGAAGACTATTGCCCTATAAAATAACAAATTTTGAGTCAGCGAATCAACATAAAACTTTGTAAGGAAGAGATACATCTGGAGGGTGAATCCAATCTCCTACCCAAGATTAAATCGACAAGACTCCGAATGCCCACATTCCTAAGCGGCACAGTTGAAGTAGACATATCAGTTTCGATTCGAGGGTCTCCCATCTTCTGGTCTGTAATAGAGTTGAAAACACAGTAGGAATATATATTATTAGCTGTGGTGGATGAAGAATTAGAATCCAACCCCAGAACAGCAGAAACTCATACAACTATAAAACCAGTCAATAACTTCAAGTATCATTCTGGGAGCATATCAAAACTAAATAGAATTATAGAAATACCTTGAATGATATATAATCCTAACCTGGTGAGTGAAAATGATTTTTTTGGTTTTTTTTTTTGTTTTTTGCTTTTTGTTCTCTCATTAGAACTTAATTAACCATTGAAATTTTAGAAATTTGATGATTTACCTGTTTAGAGGTTTTCATGGAACTTTGACTTGTCAAGTATTTACCTACAAATTCAGGTTTTTATTTTCTTTTCAATTTCAGTTACTCATTGACTTTTAGGACAGATATCTCTGAATATGTTGTGAATTGTTTTGGAAGGATTTTTTTATTATTTATCTTTTCTATATTATTATCATCATCTGTAATCTTAGGGGCTCTAATAGAAAACTGTCAAGAAATAGAGGACAAACGAACTGAAGTGAATTCTAGTGATGCATGTTCAAAGAAGCAGGAAACTCGCGATGAAATGCTTTCTAGGCACAGGTTACATGTTCTTTTCCAAGCTGCATAATAAGTTCTCTCTCTATGTGTTTTCCTACAATGATGATGGGGTATTGCATGAATGCAGAGTCATAATTATCATATAAAATGAAGTTGAGTGTTGAGTAGATCTTTAAAATGGCCTATTTTGGAAAGGTGGAGAAAAAGACGATTTCCATGTCCCATTTAATTTGATCGATAATTAAGTGATTAAATTGTATATTGTGTGCATAAGGTTTTTTTTTCCCCAAATAAGTGTTAGTAGCTTTGTTCTCCTATACAAACTGCTGTCATGCTTCTTTTTACCATTATTAACCATAATAGAGGTTTGTGACTTGATATAATTTATTTCATGTTTTTAAACTTTCATAGCTTTTCATGCTACTCCATGTTGACATCATAGTTTCCCTGTGTATGCAGGAAAGAGACAGCACAGCTGCGGAACAAGGAAGTTGAACTGAAAAAAGCAGCAGCCAAAGGTAGCAAGGCTGAACAGAAGGCTAAGAAGAAGCAAGTGGAGGAGGAGATATCTAAAAAATCCGCGGAGCTTAAAGGAAAACAAGCTGAAGAACTTGCTTCATTAGGCTACTGCAATAGTAATGGAAATGAGAAAAGCAATCTTGACACTTTGGTGAAGGCCATTGCTGGGGTTTCTGTTACCAACCAACATGATCATTCTAAGCCTAGTAAGGGTGCGAAGAGGCGAGAGAAAAGAGCCCTGGAAGAAGCAGCAAGAGAGCAAAGAATTCAAGAAGAGCAGAGTAATATTGTGAGTGATAGAGTGGTTGAAGATGAGAAATTGAAAAGAAAGCTTGAACCTATTGGATTAACTGTTAATGAAATTAAGCCAGATGGGCACTGTCTCTATCGAGCTGTTGAGGATCAGCTTGCCCATCTATCAGGTGGTTCTTCCCCTTATACATACCAAAAGCTTCGAGAAATGGTGGCTGCGTATCTGAGGTATCGTGCATCTGATTTCATACCCTTTTACCTGTCTGAAAACATGATAAATGATGATTCCGACCGTTCGCAAGCTGAGAGATTTGAGAATTACTGTAAAGAAGTTGAATCAACAGCAGCATGGGGAGGGGAGCTGGAGCTCAGAGCCTTAACTCACTGCCTGAGAAAGCACATTCTGATATATTCAGGTTCATTTCCAGACGTGGAAATGGGAAAGGAGTATAAATCCGATGGTGAGTCTGGTTTACCGAACGCAAGTATCGTGCTGTCGTACCATAGGCATGCATTCGGTCTAGGTGAGCATTATAATTCCGTAGTTCCAAATGCAATCGGATAGTAGGTATAATAATTACATCAGCTGTGAAGAGTTTTCCTTTTTGTTCTTGCACTTCTACTTTCACAACTTGTTTACCTCTAAATTAAACGGTACCGTACCATTGATTTTTCGTGTTGTATTGAAATTTTGATGATAAACTTTTGCTACCGATGCTCTCGAGAATGATATTCAGTTGGTTATATATATATATATATATATATATATATATATACAGACTTTCTATTATCAGTTCGAACTGACAAAAGTTATATCAGTTCCTTGTATATGGGTCACTGGGTTTAAATACTTTGACTGACAAGTGCATACAGTCAAGTTAAAGTATTTAAATCCAGTAGCCCACATACAAGAAACTAATATAACTTTTGTCAGTTCGAACTGATAATAGAATTTCTGTATATATATATAACTTTGGATTAGTTTTCTCACGAATCATAAACAACCCTTCAAGAGTAAAACAAAAAAGTTTCACAATAATTTCCAACTTTTCGTATTTACTAGAACAATATCAGACACAGTAATCAGTATAGCAAACAACCGTTTTCTGTTTTTCTCGTTTTTGTGTTTTCTTTGTTTTGTGGACTCATAAAAAAAATCTTTTTTTGAGTGAGGTAGGGAGAGAGATATTTATAGCTTTCTCTAGATACAAAAAGAAGCTTGTTGTTTTAACTTTTAACTATCAAGTATAACAAAAAAGTTCAAAAATAATTTCCAACTTTTTATATTTATATATCTATTTTTAAAAATTGTAAAATGGCCCCAGAATTTGTCATAATTACATATCTACCAAAAATTAAAACTTTCTAAGCGGAAGTCAAATTTTCATTAAAGACAGACAATTACGCTTAAAAAAACTAGATGGCAATGTTTTGTTTAGTTAGGCCTATTAAAATCGGGATAACTACTTGATATCATTAATATTTTATGAATTAAATTCTTAATGTGAGACTCAACCATCTTATTATTTTGTCAAACTTGTTTGATAGCTAGGAAGCACGGATACTCCATTTGGTGGAGGTAACTCGTATCCAATTCGGATACTCCAGGATACGTATCCGATATGCCAAATGGCATATCCGTTGACTTTTTCACAAGTTTGACAAGAGGATACTTGGGGGATACTTGAAGGATACGTTTGGGGCAATATTATAATTATTTGAGTATAAAACGGGGTCAAATTATAATTTCAAAATATTAGGGGTCAAAATGAAATTGTAAGGAAATTTTGTCTTTGGTTCTATTGATATAGAGAATACCGGGATACTTGAGATTGTAAACATTTCTCTTGATGAACCAGAGTTAGATGTCAAATTATTTAGATCCTTTAACAATGTGAATGATGATAATGAAGTTAATTAGGAATTTAAAATATGTTTTATGAGTTTTTTTTTTAATGTATTATTTGGATTTTATAATATGTTATGGCTTATGTGACGTATGTTTTATTTGGATTTTATAATATGTTCGACTTATGTGACATGTTTTATTTGGATCCTGTAATATGTTACATTGTTATGACTTATGTAGTTATGTAACATGTTTTATATGGATTATGAATATGTTTTGATTTTGAATTAATTATCAAATGTTTTACCGTATCCCCATATCATGCCGTATCCGTATCCCATATCCGTATCCGTGCTACATAGTTCGATAGTAATATTAAATATCTCAATTCATATTATAATGCGTATCAATTTGATACCAGAAAAAGGAAAGAAAAACAAATAAGTTGAATCATTATTAACAAAGACAGGTGCATCAAGCATAAACAAAATGAGTTAAATTTAAAAAAATAAATAAAAAATGACTCTTTTATTACCTACCCTTTAATTTGCTTTGACGAGCTGTGTTTCGATTGCATTCCCAAATACAGCCCCTTCATCCTTCAATATCTCAAACAAACATTGTTCTGACTGCTTATACCTTTCAAATATCAACTTTGTTGTTAAAACATTAAATTCTGGAGATTGATCTCTACTAGATTCATCGAGATCTCCATTAGATATTTTTATAGATCTCCAGATTGGATCTCCGCCGTCCATCAATCGTGATGGACGATGAAGATTCGATCCAGAGATTAGATCTCCGTCAGAATTTTTATGTTTTCAATAAATCTCCAACCGTCCATCGCAATGATGGATGGTTGGAGACTTGGAGAAAAAAATAATATATATATGCTTTTTATTTGATCTCCACTGTCCATCTTTGAGATAGAATGATGGATGGTGGAGATCCATTTAAAAAAATTCATTTTTTTTAAAAAAAAAAGATTATTTTTTAAAGTTTTTTTTTTTTCTTTTTTTTTTTTTGGAAAAGATTATAATTAATGTGATTTTCTTTAAATAAAAAATCATTTTAAATAAAATATTTAATCAAATTGTTTTTAGGTTATAATGTAAAATAAAAAATTTGGACTTAGTTGACAATTGTTTGGGATGAATTATTGATAATTAAAAAAAAAAAAATCAGTTAACCTACCAAACGCGTTTTTAATTTTTTATTTTAAGAATACTATTTTCCGCATATACTACCAGACGCGTTTTTTGATTTCGAAACTGAAACCAAAAACACTATTTTCGTTTTCATTTTTCTTTTCGAAAAACAGCGAATGAAAAATACTTACATGACACACCCTTAAATTTCAAAAATGTTTCGACTTAAAGGAAAAAAAAAAATTGAGTGTCCAAAAAAAAAAAAAAAAAGATTGTTGGTTTATATAGTAGATAAGTCGTGGTTCTTACATAAAGAGCAGAACATAATGTACATTTTCACATAATTGATACTTCTAGTCCAACCATCACTTACAGAAACTATGCAAAATTCACACAAACTTGAACAACAAATAATGTAAAGAAATCCATCCACTAGCTAGACGACTTGAGTAGCACCAATTGAAGCTGTAGTCCTATGGTGTAAAGTATCTTCTGAGTACAACTCGCTATGCTTGCTTGAATCATACTTCTCGCCATCACCCCATAAAGCGTAAGCCTCTTCACCATGCACAGCATCATCACCAATCAGCAATTGCTCCTCCGACATCCGCAGTGGTATAACTTTATCTATCACCACGCAGATTATTGATGTCACCACTACATTCCACCCTATGATGAACCCACCACCTACTAACTGTTTCAGAATCTGAATGCCACCAGACCCACCGTAGACGCCTCCCCTTGAGTGCGTGACCGGAAGAAAGAGTGTGCAAAGGGAAGGTTCTGCAAAAAGGCCTGTTAGGAGACCACCCAGAAGCCCAGCAACGGCATGAGTGTGGAACACGCCTAGCGTATCGTCGATCTTCTGGAGGAGCGGCCAGCGTTTGTGTACAATCATCATGGTGAACCATGGGACACTCCCCGAAAGAATTCCCATGATTATAGCAGCCCATCCTTGGACAAGTCCTACACAAAACATCATTATGCTCAAATTAGACGGCATTGTCACTTGTCAACAGAGGCGAGACAGCTTCAAGAAATCTTTTAAAATAAATGTAAATAACAAAAAATATGGGGTAAGATTTAGTAAGAATGTAAAAAATATAACTATATTAAAAATAAAAAAATTGGTCCCCTCTAGACCTCCTAGTGGAGGAATGAATATTATTTACCACTGAACCACATTGGACGGTGGTGCCGCAGCGGTTCATATAGTTTGGTATTTATTGAAAACAAAGATATGTATATGTACCTGCACCAGGAGTAATGCAAACAAGGCCAGTGATCATGCCCTGAACAGCACCAATAACAGATGGTTTGTTGAAGAAAATGACATCAAGCCAAGTCCAAACAAGTAGACTTGTGGCAGCGCAAATGTTGGTATTGAGGACGGCCACAGATGAGTCAATATTTGCAGTGTATGGATCTCCACCGTTGAATCCGGCCCAACCCATCCATAGCAATCCTGCACCGGCTAACGTCAATAGAACGTTGTTTGGTGGAAATCTCTCTCTGTCCTTTGTTGATCTTGGGCCCACCTGTGAACATCACTACCCGTTACCGACTTACCGTTACATTACATCCTCCAATTTTATTTTATTTATTTATTTATTTATTTTTAACTATTAGACTGTTATATAAATTCAAGTTTTTTTGGAGAGGGGAAGAACTCGAACCCACAATCTTGTGGTGTAGGTGTAAAGGGTTTACCACCGAACCAACATCTTCCCGTCTCCTCCATCATTTTCTACTACCATTAATATACTCTTTTTTTTCCTTTTAAGAAAATAACATAATATTACTATACTAGGATTCCCTTTCAACAACATATTCAAATCAATCACAAATTATATTAAAATATAATTCTCCTTGACTATAAATTTGGAGACTTAACCTGCAAGTTCTTTGACGTGGTGTGAACAGCTTACCATTGAGGATGTGTTTGGTAGGGATGAAAAGGGAGAGGAAAGAAAAGGATAGAGGGAAAAGGGAGAAGAAAATTGGGAAATATGTGTTTGGTATGGAGAAAAAAATGGAAGAAAGGGAAAAATGAGAGGAAAAATTTATGGGGGGGACCCACAAATTTTAATCCTCCCAAAAGTGGGAGGAAATGGGAGGGAAAGAAGACTTGCTTTTTGGCTTGATTTAAAATTACAATTTTATCCATTGTTTTTAATATATAAAATATAATGTAAAGGTAAAATAGTAAAATTGATAAAATAATCCTTTCTTTCCTTCTTGTTTACCGAACAGCTCAAGGGAAAATAATTTTCCTTTCTTCCCTGCATGTTTTCTATCCCTCCAAATCTTTCTATCCTTCCTATTTTCTTTCCTCCCTAACAAACAGATCCTGAATCACTAAATTTTTGTCAATAAAAAAAAAAATTAAAAAAAAATTAATCTTAACGTATAGAAGTTTTTTGTGAATAGTACATAACCAAATATATATTCCAATTAGTTCATTTTTTTAATTATAGGAATTAAATAAAATTAAACACTAGTAAACAAAAAAACTTTTTCATTAATAAACTTTTTAGAGATACCTAAAAAACAAAAAAGGTAGAATAGGTTAAAAAAAAAGGCATAAATAATTCCCATGATAAAAATAATAAATAATTACTATATTTACATTTCAATCTAATTATTATATATGTATATATAAAAAATTGTCCCAAAAAAAAAAAAAAGTAAATTTCATAAACATGATTTATTATATACGGGTGGTTTGAACTTTGAAGTAATTTATTTATTTATTCTGTTTACAAATTAATAATTAGACTGTTAATATGTAAATTAATGATAAAATTAAAGTTGTAAGTTTTTTTTTTTTTTTTTTTTTTGATAATACAACAAAGTACAGCTCAGACTGCAGACCCTACAAACGAGGAGAAAGAGTACCCACACCTTGATGGGACAACACCCACACTATTAGTGTGAAAATTTGCATATATGCATGCATGTCATGGGCTTTGAACCATAGTGGTGGAGTCTTTTTTTGAAGAGTCACACCACATTGGCAAGAGACCATTGGCAATTAAAGTTGTAAGTTGGAACACATGAAATTAATAGTAATTAAGTATAAAAAAGAAGAAAAGAAAAGAAAAACAAACCCAGTAAGCAGCAGTGAAGCCAGCAATCCCAGAAGAAAGATGAATAACAAAACCACCAGAATAATCCATCACACCCCACTGAAACAAGAACCCACCACCCCACAAGCTAAAAGCCCCCACTGTGTATGAAAACGTCAACCAAAGTGGCACAAATGCCATCCAAGCTTTTATATTCATCCTCCCAAGCACCGATCCCGCCAACAAAATCACCGTGATAGCCGCGAACACGCACTGAAACCAGACCATGGACGCCATCGGATAATACGGAGTGCTCATGGCCGTCTCCACCGACCCATTACCGTAAAAATGTGTCGACGCAGGAAGTGCAGCTTGTTTCAGAAGGAATTTCTGTCCCAAAGCAGGTCCAGCTTTGCCCCAGAATGGTAAAAGCTTGTCTCCGAAGGACATTTTGTATGCCCAAATGACCCAACAGATGACGACAGCCGCGAAGGCGTAAAGAGCCATGAAAGCTGAATTTATAGCCCATTTTTTCTTGACTATGCTACCGTAGAGGATGACTAGACCAGGCACGCTTTGGAGGCCGACGAGGGTGGCTGAGATCATTTGCCATGCGTTGTCGCCTTTGTTTAGCCAGTCGGGAACTGCCGATGTGCCTCCTTGGTACGCGGTTGGAATTGACATAGGGATGGAAATTTCACCTAAACCCAGCACGAAGTTTTATTTGTTTTGTTTTGTTTTGAGTTTCTATTATAATGATGCAGAAGAGATGGAATGGTAGAGAAAAACTTGCTTGGGACGGTCCTGGTGACATGGATATGGGACCGTCCAATCAGAGCATACCACATATACATTGGGAGAATATGTGGCACACATGTGACACACTTGTACGGTCCCAGTGACGTGGATATGGGACCGTCCAATCAAAGCACGCCACAAGTGTCACATGTGTGCCACATATTCTTCCAATGTATATGTGGTGCACTCTGATTGGACGGTCCCATATCCACATCACCGGGACCATCCTATGCAAGTTTTTCTCGGAATGGTGATGTGCTGCAATATTCTCAAGACGGCATTTTTGTTGCCTTATTAACTCCATTGACTTTTTCTCTGGTGAATCTTTTTGATTCCTTTGCTAGAATCTCGCCTTATTGGCCTTCATTATTTTTATCAAAAAAAATTAAAGGATTTTTATTATTTTTTGGGTCATCATCTCATTAGATTAGATTAGGGATTTCTTCATTTTATCATTAAAGAATACCGCTTGCAGTTTCTTAGGAATATATTATTACAATCTTACTTTTATATATATATATTTTTATAATAGTCTTATAATAATCGGGAATAAAATTCTAAGGGAAAGAGAATCAGAAAATGGGATTCCCTTTTAGGGATAATTACCCCGGTAACCATCGAGTTGATGACACACTATCAAAATGGCCACTGGATTGGAAAGTTGTTCCAAAATGACCATATTTGGCGAACTTTGTGACACTAATAACTATTCCATCCAATGAGTGACATTTTGGTAAATAAAGGGATGACATTAATTTATTTTAGATTTTTTTTAAAAAAAAATCAATTTTTTCTTTTGTTTTTTGAAACGAAAAATTATATTTATTGTATATATATGTATACACAATAAATATAAGATATTTTGTTTAAATTCATACGGAAGAGATTAGAATTATATTAAGATAACATTTTGGCCTAAATTATTCTTCTTTCTAGCTAGCTTGTATATTTTTTAATATATATTTCGTTTAATCTTCTATCTCATTGACTATTCTTATCAATTTAATCGAGAGATATTTATTTATGGGTAACTACTGTCATCCAAAGATATGATTTATATATTTATATTTTATTAAAATAAATTAGTAATAAAATAACCTTAAATAAAATGATTAAAAGAATAAATAACTTGGTTAAAATTAAATAAATAAAATACTTTCCCCATCAATGACACCAACAGTTAAACCCTAATTTTATTTTAAGTATCAATTTTTTATTTTTTTTAATTCTGGTTCATCTTTAAGTCTTCTTCACATACGCATCATCAACTCTAATACGAGTCAAATTAAAGATAGCTCAATCTTCATTTTAGAGCCACCCAATTATTACATCTTCATTTTAGAGTTGACAAATATGTATAAATATAAATAAATCCTCATTTTAATTTTCAACTTTGTTGACAAAGTCTTTGTCAACAAAACACAACAAAGAGAAGTAATTACAAAAATTCCTACGTCAATCAAGCTCATATAAACATGTAGCACTCTAAAATGAAGATAGCATAATTGGGTGGCTCTAAAATGAAGATTGAGCTATCTTTAATTTGGCTCGTATTAGAGTTGATAATGCGTATGTGAAGAAGACTTAAAGATGAACCAGAATTATAAAAAATAAATAAATAAATAAAAAATTTGATACTTAAAAATAAAATTAGGGTTTAAATGTTGGTGTCATTGATGGGGAAAGTATTTTTGATTTATTTAATTTTAATCAAGTTATTTATTCTTTTAATCATTTTATTTAAGGTTATTTTGTTACTAATTTATTTTAATAAAATATAAATATATAAATTATATCTTTGGATGACAGTAGTTACCCTTAAATAAATATATCTCGATTAAATTGATAAGAATAGTCAATGAGATAGAAGATTAAACGAAATATACAAGTTAGCTAGAAAGAAGAATAATTTAGGCCAAAATGTTATCTTAATATAATTCTAATCTCTTCCGTTTGAATTTAAACAAAATATCTTATATTTAGTGTGTATACATATATACACACTAAATATAATTATTTGTTTCAAAAAACAAAAGAAAAAATTGATTTTCTAAAAAAAATCTAAAATAAATTAATGTCATCCCTTTATTTACCAAAATGCCACTCATTGAATGTAATTAGATGGAATTGGATGGAATGACCATTAGGCCCTGTTTGATTTTTCCACTTAACACATAATGTCACTTAATGTGTTCTATTCAGTCATTTTGTTTGATTTTTTAAATGTTAAAATCACTTAATGGACACTTAAAACCACTTGTTTTGAAAAGTGAAAATTTTTCACTTTTCACTTAACACAAATCCCGTGGAATTTAATGCAAACTTTTCCTTCCAAAACTATCCTCATTAATTTATTCTATTTCCAATGCTATCAAGCCAAGGGTGTTGCTTGAATAAAATCAAAATATTTCAATAGGGTTTGAACTGAGAGCTGGTGATAATCATGATTATGCACATGTTGGTGACAATATTTATGTGACAATGGTGGCTTCATCGTTCACTACACACTCATTTGCAATGAATCAGAGGCTATTGATTTTGGCTTTAGATGAGGTTCGAAAGATCGGTTCTTGGAACCATGTTGTGAGAGGTCATGCACCGGCCAGTGGGGCAGTGGCACCACTAGGACATTATCAGCTGTTTGTGGTCCATGAAGGTATTCCTAATTAAGCTTTTTGGGTCAAAATCAAGTAGTAGTTGATTTTTTGTTTTTGTTAATATTTCTTGAGAATTTTAGAATGTATCATCATCAAATATTATGTTCATTTTCAATGTAATTCAACAAATGGAATAATGTATGAAATATTATTAATAACAAAATAAATTTATTTTAGAATTAATTAACATGTTAGAGTTGTCCTTAATATATTAAAATGTAAATACATAACAAATACTAGTTAGAAGGGCATAGATGTAAAAGTATTTATTTTCAGATATTTATAACTTTAAAAAATAAACAACTTATCACTTATATTCAGTTTTCAGTGAAAAAAACAAACATGTTTTTCAGCTTTTAGTTTTCAGTCACTATACAATCTTCAGCAATATACTAATATTCAGCACTATTCAGTTTTCAAACAAAAAATCAAACGGGGCCTTAGTGTCACAAAGTTCGTAAAAAATGGCCATTGTGATAGTGTGTCATCAATTTGATGGCCACCGGGGTAATTATCTCAATATATTATTACAATCTTACTATTATATTTATTTTTTTATAACAGTCTTATAATAATTGGGAATAAAATTCCAAGGGAAAGAGAATCAGAAAATAATTTTTAAAAATAAATAAAATTATTTAAAATTAATTTGAAATTAAATAACATTTAATTTATATTTGATATAAAAAAAATATATATTTTTAAATATTATAATAATTCGGGGTTTTGATAAAGAAAGAGACTCGAACCTACAACATCATGATGTAGGTGTGATGTTGTAGGTTCGAGTGTTGTAGGTATGAGTGGCATACCACTGGGTCAACCTCATCCTATCTATTTTAAATATTAGAATAAAATATATTAATATTAAAAAAGAATAACATAAATTAAATTAATTTTTAAAACAGATTAAATAAATTTAATATTTTATATATAAAATAATTTAATTTAAGAAAAAAAAAGGGAAAAAAAAAAGTACAAAGGGTAACCTCGGTAATTGTATTGGAGAAATCCAATCTCATGTAGACCACGTTAACGTGGGACTACAAACGTGGGACTGGTATGCCCAATCCAATCCCACTTAATAAGTATGCACTCAATGATTGGTATGTGTTCATTGTTCAATTGATTTGTATATAGTTGTATTACTAACACTGTTTATATATATATATATATATGAATAGTTTTATGATAAATATTATAAGAATATGTGAACATCAAGTAATTAAAAAGTAGATAAACATAATTAACCAAAGAGTAGATAGACAAGAATTAAAAGAAGAGGAGATGAGAGAGGCGAGAGAGACAAAGATGGGAGAAAATATATTGCCTTTGAATTTGGATGAGAGTTCACTATTAATCACACATGTCTTTTTCATTTACAATAAGGCCATGTATATAGGCAAACAAAAACAAAGGGGTAATATTGTAATTTTCTATTTATATGTGCTTGGTGACCAAGTAATGAATGCCAAGCTTCCATGTGTCTTGGTGTGTCCAAGAAGCCAAAGAATAAGATATTTTGGTGGAAAGCCACATTCCACATATGTGTTACAACACTCCCCCTTGGATTTCCACCATTTGTATCTTGATTTGCTAGGAAAAACCCAGTGGGACAAAAACCTTAGCAAAGTATATACAATGATCTTCTGGATCAAGTGGTGTGAACGGGTTCAGAACTGCCTCATTAAAACCTTTCCGGTAAAACCCAGTGGGATAAAATCCGGTAGAAGGAAAAAGAGTACAGTACCTATATTTATATTTAAAATTTTTCTCCCCCTGATTGAACGCTCCCCTTGAATGAAACTTCAATATCAATCATGTAATTTACAAAGCCGACGCATGCCAATTCCGTATACCAGTTTCTCAAAAGTTGATGTAGGCAATGCTTTGGTAAACAAATCTGCAAGATTATCTGTAGACCGTATTTGTTTAATATCAATTTGTCGGCTCTGTTGAAGTTCATGAGTATAGAAGAATTTAGGAGAAATATGTTTGGTTCTATCTCCCTTGATATATCCTCCTCTAACTTGAGCAATACAAGTCGCATTATCTTCGAATATTGGTGTTGGCATTTCTGTAGATAATGGAAATCCACAAGTATTTTGAATATGATAAATAACTGACCTTAGCCACACGCATTCTCGGCTTGTTTCATGAAGTGCAAGGATCTCAGAATGATTAGAGGATGTAGCAACAAGAGTTTGCTTTGTGGAGCGCCAGGAGATTGCTGTGCCATTATATGTAAAAACATATCCCGTTTGTGAACGGGCTTTATGGGGATCAGATAAATACCCGGCATCAGCATAACCAATTAAACATGAAAAGTTGTTGGATTTTGAATAATATAATCCCAAATCTTTCGTTCCACGAAGATAACGAAAAATATGTTTAATCCCATTCCAATGTCTCCGAGTTGGTGCTGAAATGAATCTAGCAAGTAAATTCACTGAAAATGCGATATCTGGTCTAGTACATTGAGCCAGATACAATAAAGCACCAATTGCATTAAGATGTGATACTTCAGAACCAAGTATCTTTTCATCATCTTCAAGTGGCCGGAATGGATCTTTCTTAGGATTAAGATTTCTAACAACCATGGGGGTACTTAATGGATGAGCATTATCCATATTAAATCTTTTCAGGATTTTTTCAATATATGCTGATTAATGGATAAGTATTCCGTCTAATTTACGCTCAATCTCCAGGCCGAGACAATATTTTGTTTTCCCTAAGTCTTTCATTTCAAATTCCCTTTTTAAATATTCAGCAGTTTTCAGGAGCTCTTTAGGAGTTCCAATTAAATTCATATCATCAACATAAACTGCTATAATAGCAAATCCAAATTCTGATTTCTTTATGAATACACATGGGCATATGGGATTATTGATATATCCTTCTTTAGTTAAATATTCACTGAGGCGGTTGTACCACATGCGCCCAGATTGCTTTAATCTATACAAGGACCTTTGTAATTTAATTGAATATAAATTCTGAGGTCTCGAGTTGTATGCTTCTGGCATTCTAAATCCTTCAGGGATTTTCATGTAAATATCAGAATCGAGTGAGCCATATAGGTAGGCAGTTACTACGTCCATAAGACGCATTTCAAGTTTTTCTGAGACAGCCAAACTTATCAGAAATCAAAACGTAATTGTATCCATTACTGGTGAATACATCTCATCAAAATCAATACCAGGTCTCTGTGAGAAACCTTGTGCTACGAGTCGTGCCTTATATCGCACCACCTCGTTTTCCTCATTACGTTTCCGTACAAAAACCCATTTGTATCCAACAGGTTTGACGTCTTCAGGCGTCTGGACTATTGGTCCAAATACTTTACGTTTGGTTAATGAAGCCAATTCTGCTTGAATTGCTTATTTCCATTTAGGCCAATCAGATCTTTACCTACAATCGTCGAGGTTATAAGGCTCACAATCATCATTTAAAATTTCAATAGCCACTGTGTACGAAAATATATCATCAATGATTATTTCTTTACGATTCCACATTCCTCCTGTATAATTTATAGAAATTTCTTCATTTCTAGGTTCTTGTATCTCTTCAGAGATTTCTTCCCCTGTGGGGGTTTCTTGTGTCCTTTCAGGGACATCTAACTCTTGTGGAGTTGATTTAGAGAAAGTGGATTTATTTATAATTTCAAGAGTATGATCCTGATATTTTGTTTTCTTCCTCCGGGGAACAGTATCTTTCGAACACGCTTCTGGCATACAGTAGATGATTCTTTTGCTATTATTTGTTTAGATTGTTCTCCTGGAACAATCACCCGTGCTGGTACATTAACAGCTGGGATGTGTGATTTTGTTACCCTAGTGGCATCTGTAAATACATCTGGTAACTGATTTGCTATTGTTTGAAGGTGAACTATCTTTCGTACTTCATTCTCACATTGAGATGTGTATGGATCAAGATGAATTAGACTAGGGACTTTCCAAGAAAATTCACGCTTCTCTTCAGGAGAAGTTTTTCCTTTCCCTAATGATGGGAAATTTTTCTCATCGAAATGACAATCTACAAATCGTGCAGTAAAAAGATCACCAGTTAAAGGTTCTAGATACCTAATAATTGATGGTGAATCTAGACCAACATATATTCCCAAACGCCGTTGGGGTCCCATTTTATTTCTATGTGTAGGTGCAATTGGGACATATACTGCACAACCAAAAGTACGTAGATGAGAAATATCTGGCTGATGGCCAAATACGAGTTGCACTAGAGAATATTGATGATAAGAAGTGGGACGAAGATGAATTAATGCAGCAGCATGCAAAATAGCATGTCCCCAAACAGAAATTGGTAATTGCGTTCGTAATAGTAAAGTTCTTGCAATTACCTGGAGACGCTTGATAAGTGACTCTGCCAATCCATTCTGAGTATGAATGTGTGGAACTGGATGCTCAACATCAATCCCAACTGATTTGCAATATTCATCAAATGTTTTGGAAGTAAATTCACCCGCATTATCAAGGCGTATTGATTTAATCGGATGATCGGGAAAATGTACCCGAAGCCTGATAATCTGTGCGAGTAACCTTGCAAAAGCAACATTGCGTGTTGATAATAAGCAAACGTGTGACCATCTGATGGATGCGTCAACTAGGACCATAAAATAGCGGAATGGTCCACTTGGTGGATGGATAGGTCCACATATGTCCCCTTGAATCCTTTGTAGGAATGATGGGGATTCAAAGCCAACCTTAGAATGTGATGGTTTTATTACTAATTTTCCTTGTGAACATGCAGTACATAAATTTTCATGGGATAAAAGAATCTTCTGGTTCTTTAATGGATGTCCATGAGAATTTTCAATGATTTTTCGCATCATTGTAGATCCTGGGTGACCAAGACGGTCATGCCAAAGCATAAATATTTTTGGATCTGAGAACTTCTGGTTCATAACTGCATGGACTTCTACATCTCTTATAAGAGTGTAATATAATCCAGATGATAAAGCACGCAGCTTTTCCATAATAAGTTTCTGGCCTGAACTATGATAAGTAATGCACAGATACTCAATATTCTCATCACTTATAGTTTCTATGTGGTATCCATTATACCGTATATCTTTGAAACTGAGCAGATTTCTTTTGGATCTGCTTAAATATAAAGCATCGTTGATACATATTTTAGTATTGTTTGGTAACAATATCATGGCTCTACCGGAGCCTTCTATCAGATCTGCTGGACCAGATATTGTATTAACATTTGCTTTAAGCAAGGTTAAATTCAAAAAGTATTTCCGATTTCGTAGAATCGTATGTGTCGTCGCACTATCGGCTAGACATATATCTCCTGTATTTTGCTTTTCAATATAACTCATCTTATTGTTTAAAGACATATCTATTCACAATGAAAAATAAAATGCATATTAGACAAAGTGATTAAAAGTGTAAACATATAGATATGAAAATATATCACTTCATAAAACAAAATCATGAATCATACTGATTTTTCGAACTTCCGGTTCGACCATGAACTACAGGTTCATAAAATTCAGAAAACTTCAGGTTCTAAATAGAAATTACAAATTGACTTTCTAGATGGAAGAATCGTAACTTGATCCAATTCAGAATTTCTGGTTCTAATAAACTTTGACATAAAAGTTTTAATATCACAATTTAAATTGAATTCAAAGCTTCAAGTCTGATTAGAACTTCATGTTCAAAACTTAAGAACTTTAAGTTCAGATTCAATACTTTGTATTCAAAATTAGAATTTCAGATTCTGATCGGTTTGTAAAACCGCGCCAACTTAAATATTATAATGATAAATCCAGAAACTTTAGATTCTGGTTAGTCGGTCAAACCGAGCTTGGATTAAATTCCAGAAACTTAACGATTGACCTAGTTAGGCTCAACACATAATTTATACAAATCCAGAAACTTCAGGTTCTGGATAGTTGGCATACTTAGATACATAAATTGCATAAAATTAAATAGATGCGTAAAATTAAAATAATAGATAATATAACGGAAATAAGATGAAGAAGAACGAGAGAATAACAATATGAGATAAAGTGAAAAGGGGAGAAAATTTACTATTTGCTTTTATTGATGATTTCAGATTACATCCTGACCACACAATTTCAGCTGTGTAGTGATTTTGAATAAAACAGAATTATACTCAGAGACTGATTTAAGTCTTGAAAACGTAAATGTTGCCACTGATTTTAGGAGTAATTTGGCATCAATAACCTAGGACATGTAATTGTCCCCAGACACTCCTAGTGCAGCAAATTTCAAACTTGCAAGCTTTGACATTATTACAGCTTCTGGTTATCCGAAAATCACAATCGGAGTCAGAACTTCTGGTCTGACAAAAATTTGAGGAATTTAAATATTTGCTTGTAAGTAAATAAATTCAGAACTTCAGGTTCCGTTAAATAAATCCATGAACTCCAGGTTCTGGATGAGTGACCAAATTGTTTAAATAAAAATCACAAAATAAAATGCGTAATAATAAGTGCGAAAAAAGTAAATCTAGACAATCTCATAAATTACGGAAAAATAAATAAATACAGATAAATAAAGTGCATAATAAATAAATCCAGAACTACAGGTTCTGATAAGTTGGCCTAGCCATTCTCATAACAGCGTATAAATAAATAAATGCGAGAAAATAAATCACGTAAAAGAAAATAAAATACGAGAAAGTAAATTGCATAAAAATAAAATACGGGAAAATAAATTCATAAGCTTCAGGCTTTAATAATAATAAATTCAGAACTTCAAGTTTTGGAAATAAATCTAGGAACTTCAGGTTTTAGTGATAATAAATTCAGAGGCTTCAGGCTCTGGAAATAACAGCATCGTGCTGATAACGTGTTATGATAAATATTATAAGAATATGTGAACATCAAGTAATTAAAGAGTAGATAAACATAATTAACCAAAGAGTAGATAGACAAGAATTAAAAGAAGAGGAGATGAGAGAGGCGAGAGAGACAAAGATGGGAGAAAATATATTGCCTTTGAATTTGGATGAGAGTTCACTATTAATCACACATATCTTTTTCATTTACAATAAGGCCATATATATTGGCAAACAAAAACAAAGGGGGTAATATTGTAATTTTCTATTTATATGTGCTTGGTGACCAAGTAATGAATGCCAAGCTTCCATGTGTCTTGGTGTGTCCAAGAAGCCAAAGAATAAGATATTTTGGTGGAAAGCCACATTCCACATATGTGTTACAACAAATAGCATAATTTTATTTATATTTTAATATTTATTTTTTATTTACTTAATTTTAGTCAAACAGGGAGAGAGATAGAGATAGAGATTCTGCCATCCCTATTCATGGAGGTGACTTCCCATAATTTTATTTTAATAGAATTTCACATAAGTCCCATCTTTTTGGCGATTTATCACCTTTATAAATGTTTTTCCATATTCATCACTTTAGTCCTTATTTTTTTCAAAACTCATCACTTTAGTCCATTGGATTAAATATTTGAAAGTCAACTATTTTAAAACCTATGAAAGTACATTTTTACCCTTATTACTATTTAATTAAGCTAAAATGGTTATCTTACCTTTAAATTATAATGAAAAATAATAAAATTCTCAATAATAAAATCTTAAATAAATAGATTACAAAAAAAAAAAAAAATCTTAAATAAATAATAATAATGAAATCCATTAATTTCTTCTTATTTTATATATTTTTTTTTTCATAATGGATATTTATTTAGCTAAAATGATTATCTTAACTTTAAATGATTATTTTTCATAATTTTTTTTTGTAATATATTTATTTAAGATTTTATTATTGAGAATTTTATTGTTTTTCATTTTAATTTAAAGCTAAGATAATTATTTTAGCTAAATAAAAATCCATTATGAAAAAAAAAATACAAAATAAAAAAAAATTAATAGATTTTCTTAATTATTTATTTAAGATTTTTTTTTTTTGTAATCTATTTATTTAAGATTTTATTGTTGAGAATTTTATTGTTTTTCATTTTAATTTAAAGCTAAGATAATCATTTTAAATAAATTAAATAGTAATAAGGGTAAGAGTGTACTTTCACAAGTTTTAAAATGGTTGACTTTCAAATATTTAGTCAAATGGACTAAAATGATGGGTTTTGGAAAAAAATAAAGACTAAAGTGATAAATATGGAAAGATATTTATAAAAGTGACAAATTGCCAAAAAGATAGGACTTATGTGAAATTCTGTCTTTTATTTTTGAAGAAAAGTTCTTTTATAATTTATTACGGAGAGAGTGACATACCCATCAACCGTTAGGTTGACTTTAACTAATAGGTATGTCAACTTAAAACGTGTCAAGAAAATACACATTAATGATAATTTAATTCATTGTTACATTATGCGAAGATGTTTGTCAATACTCCTGGGAATAATGTCCAGATTGTAAATTTAAAGGATATTTCGAAGCTACATTGTGATGATGAAACATAAAACTATAATCTCTAATGATTAATTAAGGAGTAAATGCTTGTTTGGTTAGGCTTTCTACTGGCTCAAAAAGTCTACGAACCTCTGCTTAAGTTTTTTTAGAGTTGTTTGGTTATGTTTTTGAAATTATCTATTTTAAATTCAGTGGAGGCTAGTAGAGTTTAAACCTCTACTAGGTAAAAGCTCCTCCCTAAAAGCTTTTCGAAATAGACCTTTTAAAAAAAGAAGTATATGACCTATATATATCCCTAATTTATTATTATTGACATGGAATACCCTTATTAAAATAAAACCCTGTAACCTTTTTATATATTCTTTATTCTTTGTTGTCTACAAATAGGCTATTTCTTTACTCTACACATACTGGAAGAACGGTATGTATAATTTTTCTTCATTATTATTTTTATTGTTTAGTTGTTTATCTTTATGTTTGTTCTACTGGCTTTGATTCAAATTTTTTTCTTTTTAATGCTTTCCAATACTAATCGTGAAATGGACAAAGAACGTGATAGTATTGCGACTCTTCTCATACTTCGATGATAACTTATTTAATTTTGAATTTTTTTCCATTTAACTTTTTACCTTTGTATGAGATATTGATCATTTTAAAAAAAATTCGGTTAACCTATCAGCCACGTTTTTAATTTTTTATTTTCATAATATTGTTTCCGCATGTGCTACTATACGCGTTTTTAGATTTCGAATCTAAAACCAAAAACACTATTTTTCTTTTCATTTTTCTTTTCGAAAAACAACAAATAAAAAACGCTTACAGGACGCGCCTTTAAATTTCAAAGATGTTTCAACTTGAAGAAAAAAAAAATTGATTGTCCAAAAAAAAAAAAGATTATTGGTTTCTATAGATAAGCTGTGGTTCTTACATCAAGAGCAAAACATAATGTACATTTTCACATAATTGATACCTTCTAGTCCAATCCAAGTCCAACCATCACTTACAGGAAACTATGCAAAATTCACACAAACTTGAACAACAAATAATGTAAAGAAATCCATCCACTAGCTAGACGACTTGAGTAGCACCACTTGAAACAGTAGTCCTATAGTGTAAAGTATCTTCTGAGTACAAGCCGCTATGCTTGCTTGAATCATACCTCTCGCCATCACCCCATAAAGCGTAAGCCTCTTCACCATGCACAGCATCATCACCAATCAGCAATTGCTCCTCCGACATCCGCAGTGGTATAACTTTATCTATCACCACGCAGATTATTGATGTCACCACTACATTCCACCCTATGATGAACCCACCACCTACTAACTGTTTCAGAATTTGAATGCCACCAGACTTGCCATAGACACCTCCCCTTGAGTTCGCGACCGGAAGAAAGAGCGTGCAAAGGGTAGGTTCTGCAAAAAGGCCTGTTAGGAGACCACCCAGAAGCCCAGCAACAGCATGAGTGTGGAACACGCCTAGCGTATCGTCGATCTTCTGGAGGAGCTGCCAACGTTTGTGTACAATCATCATGGTGAACCATGGGACACTCCCTGAAAGAATTCCCATGATTATAGCAGCCCATCCTTGGACAAGTCCTAAACAAAACATCATCATGCTCAAATTAGAAGGCATTGTCAGCAGAGGCGAAGACAACTTCAAGAAATCTTTTAAAATAAATGTAAATAATAAAAAAATATGGGGTAAAAATGTAAAAAATATAACTATAAAAAATAAAAAATTGGTCCCCTCTAGACCTCCTAGTGGCTTTGCCAGTTATTGTTAGGACGAATGATTATTATTTACCACTGAACCACATTGGACGGTGGTGCCGCAGCGGTTCATATAGTTTGGTATTTATTGAAAACAAAGATATGTATATGTACCTGCACCAGGAGTAATGCAAACAAGGCCAGTGATCATGCCCTGAACAGCACCAATAACAGATGGTTTGTTGAAGAAAATGACATCAAGCCAAGTCCAAACAAGTAGACTTGTGGCAGCGCAAATGTTGGTATTGAGGACGGCCATAGATGAGTCAATATTTGCAGTGTATGGATCTCCACCGTTGAATCCGGCCCAACCCATCCATAGCAACCCTGCACCTGCTAACGTCAATAGAACGTTGTTCGGTGGAAATCTCTCTCTATCCTTTGTTGATCTTGGGCCCACCTATGAACATCACTACTCGTTACCGTTACATTACAGCCTCCAGTTTTTGTTTTTTTTTTAAAGTATTAGACTGTTATATAAATTCAGGTTTTTTTTAGAGAGAAGAAGAACTCAAACCCACAACCTCGTAGTGTAAGTGTGAATGGTTTACCACCGAACCAACATCATCTCGTCTCCTCCATGGTTTTCTGCTACCATTAATATACTCTTTGTTTTTCTTTTAAGAAAACAACCTACCATTAATATACTAGGATTCCCTTTCAACAACATATTCAATCAATCACAACTTATATTAAAATATAATTCTCCTTGACTATAAATTTGGAGACTTAACCTGCAAGTTCTTTGCACGTGGTGTGAACAACTTACCATTGAGGGTGTGTTTGGTAGGGGATGAAAAGGGAGAGGAAAGAAAAGGATGGAGGGAAAAGGGAGAAATATGTGTTTGGTATGGAGAAAAAAATGGAAGGAAGGGAAAAATGGAAGGAAAAATTTATAGGTGGGACCCACAAATTTTAATCCTCCCAAAAGTGGGAGGAAATGGGAGGGAAAGAAGGCTTGTTTTTTGACTTAATTTAAAATTACAATTTTGTCTATTTTTTTTTAATATATAAAATATAATGTAAGGGTAAAATAGTAAAGTTGATAAAAAGATCATTTCTTTCATTCTTGTTTACCAAACAGCTCAAAGGAAAATCATTTTCCTTTCTTTCCCTCATGTTTTCTATCCCTCCAAATTTTTCTATCCTTCTTATTTTCTTTCCTCTCTACCAAACAGACCATGAATCACATATAAAAGTTTTTTGTGAATAGTACATAACCAAATATATACCAATTAGTTCATTTTTTAATTATAGGGATTAAATAAAATTAAACACTAGTAAACAATAAACTTTTTTCATTAATAAACTTTTTAGAGATACCTAAAAAACAAAAAAGGTAGAAAAGGTTAAAAAAAAAAGGCATAAATAATTCCCATGATAAAAATAATAAAAAATTACTATATTTACATTTCAATTTAATTATAATATATGTATATATAAAAAATTATCCCAAAAAAAAAAAAATAGTAAATTTCATAAACATGATTTATTATAGGAAAGTGACGGGTGGTTTGAACTTTGAAGTCATTTATTTATTTATTTATTCTGTTTACAAATTAATAATTAGACTGTTAATATGTAAATTAATGATAAAATTAAAGTTGTAAGTTGTAACACATGAAATTAATAGTAATCAAGTATGAAAAAGAAGAAAAGAAAAGAAAAACAAACCCAGTAAGCAGCAGTGAAGCCAGCAATCCCAGAAGAAAGATGAATAACAAAACCACCAGAATAATCCATCACACCCCACTGAAACAAGAACCCACCACCCCATAAGCTAAAAGCCCCCACTGTGTATGAAAACGTCAACCAAAGTGGCACAAATGCCATCCAAGCTTTTATATTCATCCTCCCAAGCACCGATCCCGCCAACAAAATCACCGTGATAGCCGCGAACACGCACTGAAACCAGACCATGGACGCCATCGGATAATACGGATTGATCATGGGCGTCTCCACCGACCCATCACCGTGAAAATGTGTCGACGCAGGAAGTGCAGCTTGTTTCAGAAGGAATTTCTGTCCCAAAGCAGGTCCAGCTTTGCCCCAGAACGGTAAAAGCTTGTCTCCGAAGGACATTTTGTATGCCCAAATGACCCAACAGATGACGACAGCCGCGAAGGCGTAAAGAGCCATGAAAGCTGAATTTACAGCCCATTTTTTCTTGACTATGCTGCCATAGAGGATGACTAGACCAGGCACGCTTTGGAGGCCGACGAGGGTGGCTGAGATCATTTGCCATGCGTTGTCGCCTTTGTTTAGCCAGTCGGGAACAGCTGCCGATGTGCCTCCTTGGTACGCGATTGGAATTGACATAGGGACGACAATTTCACCCGAACTCGGCGAGATGTTTTATTTGTTTTGTTTTATTTTGACTTTTTATTATAATGATACAGAAGAGATGGAATGGTGATGTGCTGCAATATTCTCAAGACGGCATTTTTGTTGCCTTATTAACTCCATTGACTTTTTCTTTGGTGAATCTTTTTGCTTCCTTTGCTAGAATCTCGCCATATTTTTTATTTTTTATTTTTTATTTTTTTGATGGAATCTCGCCTTATTGGCCTTTATTATTTATATATAAAAAAATAATAATAAAAAATAAAAGGATTTTTTATCATTTTTTGGGTCATCATCTCATTAGGTTAGATTAGGATTTCTTCATTTTATCATTAAAGAATACAGCTTGCAGTTTCTGTGGAATATATTATTACAATCTTACTTATATATATATAAATATATATATATATATATATATATAATAGTCTTATAATAATCGAATAAAATTCCAAGGGAAAGAGAATCAGAAAATAATTTTTAAAAATAAATAAAATTATTTAAAATTAAATAACATTTAATTTTTATTTGATATAAAAATATATATATATTTTTAAATATTTTAATAATTCAGGGTTTTGATAAAAGAAGAGACTCGAACCTATAACCTCATGATATAAGTGTGAGTGGCATACCACTAAGCCAACATCATCTTATCTATTTTAAATATTATAATAAAATATATTTAAAAAGAATAACATATATTAAATTAATTTTTAAAACAGATTAAATAAATTTAATATTTTATATATAAAATAATTTAATTTAAGAAAAAAAAAAGGAAAAAAAAAGTACAAAGGCTAACCTCGGTAATTGGATTGGAGAAATCCAATCTTATATAGACTGCAAACATGGGATTGGAATGCCCAGTCCAATCCCAAGTTCCTAACTAACAAATATGCACTCGTCATTGGGCCTCTTGCCAATGTGGTGTGACTCTCCAAAGGGAGACTCCACCACCACAGTTCAACGCCCGGCACTGTGTATATATATATACACCCATTATTTCCTTGTCCCACCTCATGTGTGGGTGTCCTCTCCCCTCTTGTGGGAGTAGTTGTCCGGATTGTGCTAGTAGTGTCCAATCCTCGCAGGGTCCCGATAATTGTTGTACATTCAAAAATAAATAAATAAATAAATAAATATGCACTCAATGATTGGTATGTGTTCATTCAATTGAATTGTACATAGTAGTTTAAAGTTAATAGACACTAACATATTTTCAATACATATATATATATATAGACACTAACACTGCTTATATATATATGAATAGCATAATTTTATTTATATTTTAATAAATTTTTTTGCATTAGATTTATTTTTTTATTTATTAATTTTAGTTAAACAGGGAGAAAGATAGGGATACTGCCATCCCTATTCATGGAGGTGACTTCACATAATTTATTTTTGAAGAAGAGTTCTTTTATAATTTATTACGGAGAGCGGAAATTCTATTATTAGTTCGAACTGACAAAAGTTATATTAATTCCTTGTATGTAGGTCACTGGATTTAAATACTTTGACTTGGCTATATGCACTTGTCAGTCAAAGTATTTAAATCCAATGGCCCACATACAAGGAACTAATATAACTTTTGTCAGTTCGAACTGATAATAGAAAGACTGTACGGAGAGAGTGACATATCCATCAACCGTTAGGTTGACTTTAACTAATGGGTATGTCAACCTAAAACGTGTTAAGCGAATAAATATTAATAATAATTTATCACATTATACGAAGATGTTTATCAATACTCCTGGGAATAATGTTCGGATTGTAAATTTAAAGGATATTACGCAGCTACATGCCTACATTGTGACGATGAAACATAAAACTATAATCTCTAATGATTTAATAAAGGAGTAAGTCTCTAAGATCATCGAAGCAATCTCATATTTCAATTACAATTACATATTCAGAACCCATGATTGAAAAAAAAGAGCATCCATCCTATAAGATGAATATATTTATATATATATATATAACATTAAATAAAGACATTTAAATAAGATCCACATCCACAACACGTTTGTGTTAAGAATGCCAAAAAGGCACATTTCCTATAGATGCCAACTTTGTCTATACTGCCACTAATATACGCCATAGTCTCAAAACTAACAAGTTCTCATTCTCTAAACTGTAGGGTCTACGGTGGTATAAGTTAATAATCAGAAGCCAACTCATTGTTAAAAGGTTAGATCAAGGTCCTACGGGTTCTTCGATTTCAAGTCTCATGCTTTCAGCTTTTGTATATCCTATACAATATCTCTATCCTACAACTCTATAGTTTAACCAGAGTTGTCCAAAATCCTATCCTATAATTCACTTCCTATCTTTCCAACTCAAACTACTCTATAGTTTTGATTCCTTCATCGCACTAACAGTTTTCGAAATCTCCATCAACTGTTCTTCCATTTTACCTTTCCATTTAAGCAACTCCTTCCACATGTCCTGCCAAAAAAGACATTCCAAGTATCAACGAATGCATTGAACTTAAATTATTCAAGCTATCTGCTTTTTAACATTACCTGCGAAAAACCAAGCACTGAAGTATCAAGATCTGTTGAATTGATTGTAAGAGATGACTCTGGAGTCACATTAGCTTGATCTTCCTCCTGCTTTCTTGGCACTAGCTCCTGCACATATCTGTTTACGATAAAAAGAATGTCATCTCTAAGATCAATAATAACAACAAATTTCTCTCAACAACTCATGTTGCCTAGTTTAGTTACCTCTTCATTTTAGTGATTTCTTCCTTGAGCAGCTCAACCTCTCTAGCGCAAACAAAATCCTGAAGAGGGCTATCACCAGGCTTTGAAAGGGGTGGTGGGAAGGGATCTTGAACCACAGCTTCCTGCCCAACATTAGCCAGCTCACTGTTCTCTAACAAAGCTACAAAATCTTCCCCATGAATATCATCTAGGTTGGTGCCATCCAACCAATCCTCCCACCTCTCCGGATCTGAGGGGCTGAGGGTAGCACATTGTTTTGAAGCCTGCAAATTGCTCAGCGAATTTGAAAATTCACTAAGCTGCTGCTCGATTTTAGCCTTCCATCTTACCAAATCCTTGTACATATCCTATTTTAAGAAAACAAAATGTCAGATATTAATAGCTAGATCAACAGACACAGGCACAAACCATTACACATTCAATAAATATAATGCAAGTTTAAAAACAATTACAAGAGATAATCGACATTCTATCTTTTATTTCTATCTACATATTTACAGAATCTCAAAGACTTGAGATGAAATATTGCTTCAATACCTGCATACCACTCAAAGAACTTGAGATTTCCATCAAGCGTTGGTCAGTTTTAGCTTTCCATTTCATCAGTTCCTTGTGCATCTCCTGCCAATAAGACCCAAATGAGGCTTTACAAAGCAAAATCAACAAACCACGTTATTCTTTAGCAAGCTGCTATTCATCATTCACCTCAATTGGATTAGCTTGATGTTTTTCTCTCTGCTTGGACACCAGCCACTGCACGTCTCTACAAAATACACCAGAAAAAGGAAAGAAACAAATAAGTTCAATCATTATTAACAAAGACACGTGCATCAAGCATAACAAAATGAGTTAAATTAAAAAATTACTCTTTTATTACCTACCCTTTAATTTTATCCATTTCTGTTTTAAGGAACTGAAGTTCTCCAGCACTAATAGTATCCTGAAAGGAACCACCACCAGGCTTCCACCATGATGATGGAGCAACATAGTTAGGATCAGGCACCCCAGCCTCCAACTTAATCTTAAGTAGGTCAGCACTCTCCAGCCAATACTCCATTGATCCTTCAGTGTTGTAACACCGCCGGAATCTCTCAGTGGCACCTGGTGCTACTTTTCCATCAATGTGCTTCAGTAGGTGGTCCAAAAGCCCAGTATCACCAATGCTTTTACGAGCTGTGTTTCTCAGTACTGACCGTGAGATTGCATTCCCAAATACAGCCCCTTCATCTTTCAAGATCTCAAACAAGAATTGTTCCGCCTGCTTAAACCTTCAAAATATGAACTTTGTTGTTAAAAAACTATAATTCATATCAACACCAATAGATTGAACAAGTTAAATTCCGTAGGCTGTACCTCTCAGCTGACCATCTGTCTTTGGCATTCTCATTCTTTTTCTGCGTCTGCTTACAAGGTCTACTGTTCTGTTGCCTTGATTTTGAGCTTCGTGTACCTATTGTTCCTCTAAGTTGGCATAAACTATTGCACTTTCTCTTCCGAATTTCTGGTATCACAAGAGACTCAGCTGCCACATTTTCTCCACCATCATTTTGATCTTCATCTTTAATAACGCTGGATGACATTTGGGTGATGTCACTATTAGGCTGGAAGTGAACTAATCGAGAAGTGCCCCACTGCGACATTCCTGTACGTTTTAGCTCAGACCAACAGAGCCCTTTTTTAGAAGTTTCGTCCAGTTTCCCGTGGCTCTTCAATGCTTCTGAAGCACCTTTAAACAAAAATTACGCTCAGAGACCAAACTCACGAACCAACTTAGTATTTCACCCATACAAAACGTAAAACTATCAACATGTAACTTTTCAAAGAGACAGGAAACAAAATTGCTGGGTTTCTTCATCTATTGCTATAAGTTTTTGCATTAATCTGCGATACCCGAATTGATCTCAGAATTATATATATGATTAATTTCGTAAGCGGACAATGTCTATTTGATGTAACGATGAGTTTTCAAGGAATGCCAACAATGTAAATGGAAAATTTCTGAAAACTGTTAAGAGCCATGTCAGTAGTAACGAAAAATCCCCCTATTTAAATTTCAGTGTAAAACTCCTGATACTGCAAAAGGGATAGAATCATAATAATTTTTTATTTGTGCTAGGACTCTAAGCTCTTGTTAACTGTCCTATAGTCGAAGTAACAAAAATAATTCAGAAAACCATCATCCTTTTCATCAAATATCCTTTAAGTTACACAAATCCTGTATTTAAAATTGAAATTTGTGACACCTTAATGATATGGTCAGGTAGAGCAAAAGAGAACAAGGGAGTGAACATGTCGTATACTATCTCTTAGATGTTGTTCACATGCTTTTACTTTTTCCAATGTCATGCTTCTCCATCCAGGGTTTAGAATAAATTCTAGTTCAAAGTTCCTATGCTTTATCTTACAGAATTTCTATGTCACGCTGACAAATTCATTACAGACAGGCCTAGGTTTTCCTCAAGTGCTAAAGTGAGGAATTAATTGACTACTATCATGAATCCAAATGCTTCCCACTCCCACCAATAATAATAGTTCTACAATGATCCAAGTCAAGTTTGCATGTGAAGGAATAGATCTAAAGCAAAAATAAACCTGTAAAAACTATTGATTAATCTCACTTTGTCAAAATCAAGGGGATTAAAATCTTTGTCCGGACTTCGGGAGATCATCAGTACATACATTTATGGGAGATCTTCGGTCCACCTAGTTAATATGTGATTCTATTGGCAGACCCAGTCTAGTTTCAGCCTTTCAGGCACATTATAACAGTAGAATGAGCTGTATTAGGTTTTGAGTTTTGACAGTACATTTAAGAAATTAACCTCTTTTAAATCTAAATGGACATCCTACACCTCACAATTTTACCACCAAACACCCTGCTTTTGTGATCAATTAACTCTATATTTCTATTCACTCTATTATCAGAAATAATGATTACAAAGTGCAAAAATAATACACACACACAAGCACACACAAATGAAATACAAAGTGCAAAAACAATGCCATCGGGTCTAGAGGGGAATCATCCACATCAACTAAAAATCATCAAGAAACAAATTGGAACCACAAGATATGTAAAAACATCATTAAACTCATATTAGCGGAAAATAATTAAATAAGTAATTCTTCATCTTGCAGACATCAGAACTGAACAGCCTCAAGCACTTTATGGCAATAAAATTAATTTATTTAATTAGTATGGCAAACGACAAAATCATCAGGATTGAACAAACCCTTGCTACAAATGACAACTAACAAAAAGATGAATGATGCACTCTGCTTTCCTAAGCCATGGAAAGCATAACTTATTAAACAAGGTAAATTTATATAATTGAGGCAATATTGTAGTAATATAAAACAGGTTCTTGAAATGTATCCACATCATGTAGAAGGTTGATTGTGACCTGCCCAAGATTTTGTGAGGTAATTATCTGGAAAAAGATGACATGTTTAATACCTGCATCTTCAATTTTTCAGTGCTTAAAACCATTAAGTTAGTTTTTATATCCAGATCATTCAACACCGATTGCTTGGCGACGCAAAATAACTGAAAATACCAGAACATCTGTCATGGCATCTTTATTATTCAACTCTTTTTTCCCAAACTATAAAACCATCCTCTCAAAACGAAAAAGAAATCTATAAATCTACAATAGCCCAAATGAAAGAGAACATTTGGAATTTCTACGGTTTTGACCATCAAAATTGAAATTTAAAATCAACGAAAAAAGTATTGAACTTATCATCAAATTCAGATTCAAGATGTTTCAATTCTTAAGCACTTTTCAAGGGACAAAAAAAATAACTTTTCAATCTTGCTTATACTACACAAACTTTCATAATTACAGTCTTCATAAACACAATTATGTTTTAGACAACATTCAACCTTTTCCTTTCTTTCCCTTTTTTTTTTTTTTTTTTCCAAGAATAGTAAATGATTTGAAAACATATGCTAAACAATCCACAAGTAATTTAACACAAGATTTAAGTATTGTAGAATCCATTGTTGATTATATCCTTTCTTTCTTTTAACTAATAACTGAGTACACAAATTTTATCACAAAAAATGCCAACCCCTACATCCAATATAATCATAACTACATCCATTGTAGCTAGAAAAAGGAGCTACTAGAGGAAAGAGATCACTCAAATCTTAAAAAAAATATATCATAAATAGACCCCACTTTGTATTTTCCTTCGTTTTCTCAACAAACAAACAGAAACGGGAAATCTAGACAGAAAACCAAAAAAATAAAAATAAAAACCCCAATGAAGCCAGCTATGAGTTGATAAATGAAAAGCCAATGTTGTAACAAAAACACAAAATATAATATAAGGAAAAAAAAAAAAAAGAGGGTTCAGGATTTAACCTTTAGAGGGTATGGGTGCCACCGTCAACATTTAAGCATTCTAAAACCCTAAAATAAAACACACACACACACAAAAAAAAAAAAAAAAACAATCATGAATAAATCACAATAATATACGGCGTCAGTGCGTCACTAAGCAAAAGAAAATAAAAGAAAAAAGGATTTCGATGCGATAATATTAATGACATTGAGAGAGAGAGAGAAGATATAATATATCTCACTGTCTACAGCTTCGAGAGTTTCTGCAAGAGAGAGAGAGAGAGAGAGAGAGTGGCCGACACTGTAGCTAAAATTATATTCTACTGATCTGCCAAAAAAAAATATATATTTTTATCCATTTTTTTTTTAAAGAAAATATTTTTTGTTTTATTTAGAGTTGGCTAAAACCCTAAAACCCTGCCCTATTAAAAATATAAAATTTGTAGGTGCGACACGTGGAGACAGACCAATTGATTTGGTAGGGAATCTTGGGGTGTCGATTCATTTAACCCTTACGTTAATGTCACATGCCGCGTAGTGAGCTACAAACTACAGTATGTATTCGTTACTTTCTCCTCGTATTTACACGTTTACCTTTCTCGATAACAGCTGTCAATAGGGCTGGGCTGACCCGTATCTGTACCCGTCTTCTCACAAGTTTGTTCAATCTTGCCATATCAAGGGCTCGAGACATACATTATGGTCTCCCTCGTGGGGTGCACAGAATCAGATTAGACTATTTTACTAGATTGGATAAGATTAAGGAATGACTAGGATTAAACGAGATTTGATTGGATTGAGTTGAACTTGACTAAGGGTGTGTTTGGTATGACTTTTTAAGTAGAGATTCTAGAAGCGATCTTTTACTAGTACTTATTTGGTTGAGCTTTCTAATGCCTCAAAAGGTCTACCAATATCTATTTGAGTTTCTTAGAGTTGTTTGGTTGGGCTTTTGAAATTGTCTATTTTAAATTGAGTAGATACTAGTATAGTTTAAATCTCTACTAGGCAAAAGCTTATGGGGAGGTAATTCTCCAAATAGACCTTTTTTATAAAAAAAAGTCTACCAACAAAACAACTATAATTTTTTTTTCAAAAACTCTATTTCTAATAGATCTACTGCAAATAGATCTTTTACCAATAGAAATTTTTCAAAAGCCCAACAAAACAAGCTCTATTGAGCTTTTATTGAGTAAAGCTTTTGGTTGTATAAATTACAAAAAAAATGTTGATAATGTATTTTTAAAAATAACTTTTAGTTGTGTAAATTACAAAAAAGTGTTAACAATGTATTTATAATGAATGAGTTGTATATTGGAATATCTAAAATTTATAAGGAGTAGTTGAGACAATTCATATGTTTTAAAAAAGCTAAAAAAAAAGGGGGGGGGTGGGTTTTGGGAAAGCCTAAATTTTAGGTTTCTTCTAGTAGACATAAAATAGTTTTTATAAAGGGTAGTTGAAACAATTTATATATTAAAAAGGTTGTTTTGATTTTTGCCAAAAAAACGAAAACAAAAACTTTAAAACAGCTTTTATCTTTAAATAAACGCTTTTGGCCTTTACAAAAATCATACAAACACACACTAAATTAATAGTCTCATGTATTTGGAGAAACCTAAAATTAGATTTAATTAATACTATATTTTGTTAGGTGAAATATGGGACTAGACTTATTTTTAAGAAAATAATTATTTTTATTTATATATTATTAAATTAAAAATATCCAAAAATATATTATTAAATTCTAGATCTATATTATTTTAAAATAAATTTGAATATTTTTTTCATTTATAATTTATTTATTTAATAAAAACATAGGTGAGATTATGGTAGGCACAACGAATTTAGATTCCCCGATCCTGTTGGGAGAGATTATGATTGAAATAATCTCAATCAATTGTAATCCGATGAAAATTGAATAACAAACTATTGCCATAATTTCTTAAATAAGATAATTATTTATATATTATTAAATTAAAAATAACCAAAAACATTTTTAAATAAAATTATAGTTTCGTATTATTATTAAATAAAATTGATTTATTATGAGAATTGAAAAAAAAAAAAAAAAATAGTCCTGCTCATGTGGGATTATATAAACCCACCAAATGGTTTAGAGCTCGTCAGATTTGTCAAAATTAACACTTAAATTATACACTAACGTTAAAAAACCTAACAAAGATGTGATAAATGGTTTGTCCTTTATCATGTCATTCACCACAAAATATTATGATTTAAATGGTAATAACAATTTGTTTGTCAATTGCTAGTTGTCACATCATTTGAGTTATATATTATTACTCTAATTATATTGTATATATTTTCATTAATGACGTAATTATAAGTGTACTAGAGTATTAAAATATTCTCTTTATTTTAACAACTCACAATTACATAATTGTATTAAAAAAAAGGGGGGGGGGGCGGGCCGCGCGGAGGCGCACATAATTCTATTTATTTTACCAACTTACTTTAATGGATATAAAGCATGGTGCCAACAAAAGTGCTCAATTAAATGTGGATCAAATAATCGATTATTATTTTTGGTTAGTAATCGCAAATGATTGGTAGTTTTAATGGCACCGACGTAGTTGTGATGCATTGAAACCACTGTGATAGTCACACTAATTATAGTTTACACAATATTCAAGCTATTTATTTATGAATGCTTGTATTCTATTTGTTAACTAAAAAAAAAAAAAAAAAAATTATTTCTTCAAGCATTTTGTTTTAAAATTATTTTGTTTGATGTTTGATGGAGCTTCGTAAGTTATTTAATTTATGAATTATAAGGGTGTTTTAGTCATTTCAATCAGAATGTTAAAATAGGTTGTCAAGATGGCGGTCAACGCAGTAGGGATGTTTGTGTCATTGGGAAAACATTACCGCTCAGTGAAATATTGTATAAACTCATGGGTTGTTTGTGCAATTTTACCTAACTAAATCAAAAGTTGTGGACTTGTGTAGATAAAAAATAAAGGGTGAAATCCATTTTAGTTCCTTTAGTTTGACCTATTACACAACTTGGTTCCCTGACTTTCAGTATTATCTCGTTAAGTCCTTCTGTTAGCAATTCTGTTGAAAAAGTGCAAACTGACAGGGTCAGAGGGTCAAATGACCCTACTACCCCTGATTAAATGAAGTCTGACAGGGACAGGGTCAAATGACCCTGCTGCCCTTGATTTTTAAACAACAACAAATCTTCTTCTTCTCTACCAACTTCATCATCTTCTTCTTTTCCATATTCATATTCTGAAAAATAACAACAGATCGAATCAACAAAAAAATTTACAGACACTAAACCCAACCCAGAAATTCAAACCCACCACCATAATCTCCATCAGTTTTCCAGAAATCCAACCACCTCAAATCCAACACCCACTGCCAAATCAAACCCATCCATCTCCAAAACCATAACCCACCACCATCCGGTTCTAGATTCAAATCACATTCAGATTCAAATAACATAATCAATTAACAACAAATTCACCAACAACCAATTCACATCGAATTCACGAAAAAAAAAAAAAAAAAAAAAACTAACAACAAAATCTCACAAACCCTAGATCTTCAGCCACCACCCCCAAATCAATCACACACCACCATAAACTGCTACAAAAACAACCAAAAAAACCCACTCACAAATCCTAGATCTTTAGCCACCACCCCCAAATCAACCACACGCCGCCACAGCCACCACCACACTAAACCCAAACCTAAATCGAAATCAACCACCGACCATGGCCACCACATTAAATCGGAGCAACCACAACCACAACCACCACCCTCAAATCCAAAACACCGAACATCATTCCCAACACACCCAAACCCAAAAACCCATCAATCAAGCTTGATACCAACCTAGAAACCCATCAACCAAACGCATCAATCAAACACCCCATAATCAAGCCCCTAGATCTTCAGCCACCACCCCGATGAAGAAGAAAAAGATCTGTGAGAAGAAGAAGAAGAAGAATGGTGTGGGTGTGGAAATCGTGAGAGAGAGAAAGAAGAAGAAGAATGGTGTGGGTGTACAGATCATGAGAGAAAAAGAAGAGAGATCGTGAGAGAGAGGAGAGAGATAAGATTTGTTTTTTAATTTTTTTAATTTTTATTTATTTATTTTTAAATTGTTTTATTTATAAATCAATTTACATAATTACCCTTCGTTCCATAGTTTATAGAAGCTCAAAAGGTTAGTTTACGATTTACCCTCTAACCTTGAACGGAATCTTACCAAACCCTAACGGAATTTGACGGCAGGGACTGAAATACTGATTTTTGGAAACTAACAGAACCAGTCAAGATAAAGTTGAAAACCGTGGGACCAGTTTGTGTAATAAGTCAAACTAGAGGGACTAAATGGATTTCAACCAAAAATAAATGTTAAACGAAGCCCAGTAAAGCAACTAAAGTAAGCTACTGGTATTATTGCCTATCATCTGTGAGAACTGAAAAAAGAAGAAAATGGATTTGGAATCAGTCAAGAAATACTTGGAGAAAGGAGGAGGAGAAGATGACAAGAACGGATCCACAGTTGAGGGTTTGCCTCTCAGATTCTATGAACGCTTTATCATGCAAGGCATTCACGTTGATCTCATCGAACCTGGTCGCATCATTTGCTCCATGAAAGTCCCTTCTCGTTTATTGGTATTACTATTTAGTATTTACACTTACCCAATTCAATTGGGTTTTTTTTTTTGTTTCTTTACAATTTCAATTTTATGTCATAACACTAACAAACTATGAGAAGCTATCTGTTTCATTTTTTTTGGGGATTGCCAATAATTGCATCGAGAAAATTAGTGAAAATGGAAGTTTTAGTTAGAATTAGAGCCATTTAATAGTGACTAAGTTCACTATTATCTGTCTGAGCTTATCAGGAATCTTTGGAAAACAAGAGACAATAGGATTTATATGTACAGTTTTAAGTATTGTTTTATAATTGCATTTCGTGGTTTCGGGAGCTTTCTACACAACAATAAATATGTTTTCAAAATCTAACCACACAATGTCATCAGGTATTTGATTCTGATTATACTATTGGCCTTTTTGTTTGATGGTTTATTTTTAAAGAACTCTGGTAATTTCTTGCACGGTGGGGCCACTGCAACGCTGGTGGACTTGGTGGGTTCGGCTGTAATATTCACTCTTGGGGCTCCCGCCACTGGAGTTTCGGTTGAGATTAACGTTTCATATTTGGATGCTGCCTATGTTGGTGTAAGTATCTCTTGTCTTCTTTGTGATATTACTTTGATTTTATTTCTTTATTTCAGTTATGTATTTATAAATCGTTAAACTTCATGTCAAATTGAATTGATTTTGTGTTAGAAAACTATAGTAGTTATATAAATGGATGGAAAAAGTTGTGCCACGTTATCCATTTGATTCATCACCGTGTGTTCATCATTTTGCCTTATACATGTTTATCTAATACATACGTACATAGATACAACCTTACAAAACATATTTGCACATGTAAAAACATAAACACAGGGACCGCTTACTTCTATAGATCAGTGTATAACAGTACCAACATTGCCTACATGCATGTGTGCACAAGGGACAAACATTTTGGTATAAATGATATTATTTTTGCGGCGTGGGTATAGAGCGCTCCGTATATAATATGTTGTAATGCTGAGTTTGTTTAAAATACAGACCAGTAGATTGACAATTCAGAATCAAAGCATTTCAGAATTTGTTTTTGGTAGTGAGAAAATTACATGGCCTTTTACTTATAAAAATTACTTTACATTTGAAAATCTTGCTTGATTTTGAATAATTTCAGTAAACTATCATATTTTGTTTCTTGCTCAGAAAAACCTTTTCTAGTCATCTGCTTATTACATATGGATTTCATTTCTATTAGATTGCTGGTAAACTATTTATTGAGGAATGAACAATTTAATTTTCAAAATTTTGAATTTGTTCAACTGAAAAATATTGCTTCATGGACCGTGGTGAAGCCCATATTGTTTTAGTTTGTGGCTAATTCACTTCTCTTGAACAACCGATTAGCATGGATGGACTAATAGACTATTGCAATTTACCATGCTATGCTGTACTTTGCTTAAGTTGTATTTTTTGTGTAGCACTTCTCCTTTTTGATAATGTCGGTTAGAAATGTGACTTTCATGTGTTCCCTCCGGTTCTAGTTTGGACACCTACAATTCTATAGAAAGATGCCTTTTCTTATATCTCTAAGTGCCTCATCTATAAATCCAGGCTTTAATTGGCATATACAATGCTTGGGCTTAGTATCTAGCTGTACGCTTGAAAGATTGAACTTATGTGGTTTGGATAGAGGAAAGGGTTGATTTGGAGCTTTATGCCAAAAGAGATGGTTTACATGTTTGCTTCCCTGGATGTGCAACCCATTCCTATGCACCTGCATATTTTTGATGGTTTATACTTTATACTTTATATGTTTAATTCCTTGTCAATGTGCTATGCCTCTAATAAAAACGTTAGGATTAAAATAGTAGAAGGGACTATGCATTATATATAGCAAAATTACTATCTTGTTTCTATTTGTACTCAACAAGTGTATTGCTTGTAAAATATTTTGATCCTTAATTCTATGGTTTCTTCGTTTGGAATCCTCCTACCTTCTTACTTTATCTGTGGTACTTTATCTGTGTTAGTAACCATCAAACCTAAAAACTTAAGTTGATAAGAAAAGGCCTAACAATAGTATTTAAGCACTCTAAACACACCCCTCACATGCAAGACTAACGGACTTGCCATGTGGCTTTAGCTCAAACACATATTCAAACTCATAACAAATTCAATCATATGTGGGGATTGGAACCCAGGACTCCTTAGTCAAACCAATCGCTGATACTATCAGACCCAAAAGCTTAAGCCGATAGGAAAAGACCCAACAATAGCATTTAAACACTCTAACAATCTGGACCTGAATAGTAAGTATAATCATAGGTAGCCTGACTTTCTGATTTGCTTGCTACTAATATTTGCTCACAGCACCTGGTTAACCACATTCTACCCAATTTTCTGTAGGGCAGAAATTGTTTGAGCTCCATCGATAGATGTTTCAGATTTATGCTTGATTAAGGGAAATTTATATTGAATTCATATTTTAGTAGTTTTAATTTTCCTCTGGATTCTTATTCTTTTGAATTCTTCTTGTTGCCCAAAACTTTTATTTGGTGATCTGTGCTGAAAAGTTTTGTTTCTGAAAGTCCATGGTTATTCTCTAGTTGTTGCCTCAGTCTAGGCATTGGAACATTAGAATAATTTCTTATTTTTATTATTTTTATCTGTAGAAGGGGCAGGAGCGGGGATTGGTTTCCTGGTTTATATTTCTTTTGCAGTCATTTATGCACAAAGATGTGCAAACTAACATACAAATCTTTCTTGATGTTCAATCAGGAGGAAATTGAGATTGAGGCCAAGACTTTACGTGTTGGAAAAGCTGTTGGTGTCGTTAGTGTCGAGTTGAGGAAAAAAGAAACCGGGAAAATTATAGCTCAGGGACGTCATACTAAGTACCTTGCTATGACAAGTAAAATGTGAATGTTACAAATATGCAACTTACCTGAATATTTGGAATTGCCTTACCCTTGTAATTCCTCCATTCTATATATATTTATATTTCATAGTGTGTCTACCAATAAATGTTCCTACAGTACAATACAACTGTTGGGTAGATGCTTGTGATTCAATGGAGTGGTACGAAGTCAGATTCTTACCGACTTTGACTGCCCTTTTGTTTGGTTATGTTAAAATAAGTCTTTGTTGTTCACAAATTGCACATTACTTTGAAGAAACATCGAAATTCAGACACTTTTTTTTTATATGTTTTTGTTCCTTGTTGTGATGATGGATTGTTTGATCTACCAGAGATTGTTATAGCTCATGAAAAATGTTTATGGTTGCAAGTAATCTAGTATTTATTTTTCTCGGAGGTTGAGTTGTGTTTCAAGGAATGCTTTGATACGCTCCTTACCAGCAAATCATGTGATAATTTGATGGGTTGAATAATCTACCTAAGGCTCAATATAAGTGCAATTGGGAAAATACTTTTCTAATTTCAAAACAATAATACTATTTTGTCCAAATCTAGTGTCCAAATGATGTGATATCACTGTAATCCATTCACTTAAATTGTATTAGATTTGTAGGATTTAAATGAATGGATTACATTGTTGCCACATCATTTGGACACCATTAATTTTAAAACAATTTACTACAAAAATATCCGAAATGCAGCTTCTAGCAAAAGCAGCTATGGCACATTCTATTTTCCAACAAGAGTTTCAGCTATTATCATGCACACAAGATGATTTAACTGCACTAGCAGACCTTAACAAGATGACTTCCATTACTTTTCAAATAATAATAAATAAATAAAAACAGATGACTTCCATTAAAATACTGACTAGGGAAGGATAGGTTAAAATATGATTGTTGAGATAAAAGATTTATAACATTCTAGTTGTACACATGCCATAAAAACTACATTCCTGTACAGCCAAACAACTATCCAACCTATAAAAGGAAGAAGCAAAATTTGATTAGCAACTTGTAATATAGAGTTAGTAAATGTGCTCATCTTTCTTTCCAATACATTCATTACAATATGATCAAAGAGATTACAAGGCTAATTGTTTACTTGTGGAGCTGGTCAATCATTCAAGAGGTTAGATCCATTGCCATCACTCCTAATCCTAAAGCTTCTCCCATATTAATGGTGTTTCTCATGGTTCTCCTCCCGATTCCTCCGTTGCCCTTCCTCATCATTGCTGCAAATTCCCCATAATCTATTTTTCCATCCTGCAATATGGTTTTCATTAGTATGTAGTAATCACTAATTTGAGAAACAGATCAAATAACTTTAGCTAGGATTTTATAGATACATTGTCACATAATTCCCGGTTCTCAATTTAGCCAAAGTCATTATGGGCACAGTAATCCTGGCATTGTTTCTACTTCTTGAGTTAGAAGGGGCAAGAATCACGGGTTCCATTTTTATCTCAACAAAACGGCGTCTCTTTGGTTGAATTTAACATGAAAAGAGATGCAATACTACAACATAATGTGAATGGAGTTGGTATACCCTGTATGCAAAGGTATCGTAAGACTGACTCGTTTTCTTAATGAGGCCTCAGTATGGTGCTGAATGGCTAAATTGTCATTTCATAAAATATATACATACACAATTTCAAATATATATATATATATATATATATATATAGAGAGAGAGAGAGAGAGAGAGAGAGAGAGAGAGAGAGAGAGAGAGAGAGTAATGCTAGACATTTCATCTTTGTATCCCAATTTGAACCCAACCTTTGATGAGACAATTAGAATCACGTGACATATGACAAGTGAAATAAATCATTATTAATGTGTACCCATTTACAAATGTCTCATCATATATTGGTATGCAAGTTGGGATATAAGAGTAGGATGTCTATATATATATATATATATCCTTAGTGTGAGATCCTTAAAAATAATTTATGTGCGAGAAGTTTAGATCATCCTCTTGATCGTCCATATTAGACTCTTCCACACTTCTACATGAAAGTATATGCAGCATCGGTACTCTTATGAAGGCAGGACAAAGAAGAATTAACTTACATTATCTTGGTCAATTTCTTTGATCATTTCATCAAGGTGGAGATCACTTAAGCCAAACTCTTTGCAGGCTTGTTGAAGCTCATCAATGGTTATGTAACCACTACTGTCCTTGTCGAAAAACGAGAAGGCAGAAACTAAATTCTCCTCTCTCTCTAACTTATTCAAGTGCACAGTAGCAGCAAGGAATTCACCATAGTCAATTGTTCCGCTGTTGTCGATATCTGCCTGACAAAAACCAAGAAAATATTGTTCTAATCATAAGATCAAATCATTAGAAAATTGATTAGGTAAAAGGATTACAAAGTTTTCTTACTGCTTCCATGAGATCCTTAATCTCAGACTCCATAAGTTCAGAGCCTACTCGTTTCAAACCATCTTTTAATTCATCAAACGTTATTGTTCCACTGTCGTCTGTGTCTATCATTTTGAACAACTCTCTTAAACCGCCAATTTCTTCTTCAGAAAGCCTCTCAGCTATGACCTACAACATGTTCAATATATATATGCATGAGTAGCTATTATATAGCTGTGAATTAGGAGGAAACTGAAGCCAAAAAATTGCAATGAGTTTACAGGGGTGCTACACATTATTGTGCAAAATTTACTTGTATTATTATTTTATCATAATAATGAATAGCCAAAAAATATTTGATAATACATATTCGATATTTTATATCCACCAATAGTCAAACATATAACTATGTCCCATATCTAGATTTTGGATATTACTGTCCCTTTTTTATTAGCTTAGCCTTTTGGATTCATGGTGTTCAATCATGAAAATGGAACCTATTTAATCAAACGGTCTTGTGTTTGAATCTTGATTGTTCCGCATTCTATTAATTAGGTTATTGCACACAGCAGTTGCCATATGATCTGACCTACACTTGCCTTTGTTTGTGTTCAAATCTACATGACAAATCCATCAATTGGGTCTAGATGCATAGTTTGAAGTCTTTCGATTTAGCAAGCAGTGCTTTTCAAAGTAGATACCGTATAGTATTATGGAAATTTGGTCTCCCTCAACATATTATGAAGATAAACATTTCATTTTTCATAAGCACTGAAATTATTATAAGTTTTAGACTCGATGTCCATGTTTTATTGAAGAGAATCCACTTAAGTTTAAGATGTCCAACGTAATAAGCAACTCTGATAAAAGGAGAGAAGATGAAGCTGAATACATAAATCATTTTAAGCCTTTGGAAATAGCCACTGCAATTGACATCTTTTTTGTAATACTGCTTAGCTAAGATTCTGACTCAATTCAATATAGTTTTTAATCCAATAAATAGAAGAAACCACAATAATTATTTTACACTGTTTTCTACATGTAGTTTATGTAAGTTTTATTCTTGGAGTTGACTAACCAAACCACTACTTAATGCAGATTGGAACTAACTATTGAAAGTGAGTTATTTGTTTTGCAGTGATTTTTACATGTTATGGCATTTTCTATTCTGAACTTACAGTAAGCATTAATTGTTAACTACAACAAGGACTTCAACTTCATTTAGAACCGAAGGCTCTACCACCAGTGAAAGTCATTCACCGATTCCAAGTCAACTGCCAAATGACATAATACCTAGAAGTAACTGGTGATCAATAAACAGATAGTTTTTGTCATTTAATAGTAGTAACTTTTAGCTGATTCTGCAAATATAAAGTTTCCAAAAGATAAAATTCATAACTAGGAAATTGTAAACCTTTACCTAATGAAGGTCTCAATCATCTTAAGTGGATGAGAATTCAAGAGTATATGATTATTATTATTGTTATTATTATTATTATAATATTCTCTTTGTCTGCTTCATTTAGACCCATGTATCAACTGCTATATAACCAACCCACAAACAGGGGAACTTCACTGAAGCTCAGTGATTAATCGAGTTATCAATTGAAAAAGGCACAAGGTAACGTAATTTTTTTATTATAATGATATGTGGACTAATCGCAATCGACAAAAGTCATTATTTTTTCTTGCTTTTTTTGTTTTCTTGTATTAACGGATACATTCTTCTATCTGTGTTCCAATATTTATGAATTTCATTCATACACTGTACCTCGTTAAAATTTGATCATTATGTGTGTAAAAACTCAGTTTACAAGAAAATTATTCAAGCCAAAGGCATATCTGCGTATCTAAGAATTTACCCCTGCAGTCATCTTATTGACAATACTAGTTCACCAACAACAGCATGATACATGGCATGAAAATGGAATCTGGTATACTCCTAGTCCCAGTCAATGATGTTCACACTTAAGTTGACACAGGTAGCACTTAGAAATATTCCCACCTTCCCACAGTACTATCCGGAAACATAATTTTTCAGAAACGGAAGCACAATAATTTATCATATTAGATGATTCTCCTACGGTACCTCTCATTCATTTTTCACCAACCATCTTTCTCTCTCCTTTTGACTCTCTTATGGTTTTGCATAAAAACTGCTTAGTTTGCATATCAGTATTGTCTATTTGTCTGCATCAGCATACTGCTGCAGTTGTGAATGTACACTTTCAACTAGCAGGAACGAGCTAAAGTACAACCCGAAAATTCTGCTATTTTCCTAAGGAACATGAAAGACTTGACCATCGTCAGGCTTCTTTTTGAGACTTTCTAATGTTTTGCACGTAACAGAATTTATTCACCTGATAATTAACCTAAAAGTTATATAGTATAGATGCAGTCACAAATTTTAAATGTTTAGTTGATAGGAAGAGATAAATTGTCTGCACATTTTTAATATTAAAGGCCAAAATTCACTACTGCAGGAAAATATCAGATTCTAATCAAAATTAATTATTATATAGATATTAAAACATTTACCCGCAAAGCCATCTTCTTTAATTTGTTCATTGCTGAGAACTGCTTCAAGCGTGATAAGACTGCTGAATCAATTGGTTTGTCTGGGGCAACATTGTCATCTACGATCCACGGGTGGCCTGCATAATATAACAATAGAGCTATTAGTTATTACCATGATTGAACTTAGTTCAGCCATATCTTATAAATTGCTAGTATGCTTCCTTGCTTTTACACAATTTAAGAGACTTACATAGGACTGCATGTGCAGTTATCCTTCTCTTTGGACTCCGATCAAGCATTTTCTGTATTAGATCCTTGGCACTGTCTGAAATGCTAGGCCATGGTTCAGACTCAAAGTCTATTTTTCCTTTCAAAATCTGTCGGAAGATTCCCATTTCGGTTTCTGAAGGTGACAAGTAAAAAAACAACATTGGTGATGTGATCTAAAAGCATAGAAAGTAAATTCTTCAAAAAATATCTCCTAACCCTCAATTATCCATTAATACATAAACTCAAAGATTGCTACCTGCCCAAAAGGGTGGTACCCCACTTAACAAGATGTACAAAATAACTCCAGCACTCCATACATCAGCTTCAGGTCCATAATGCTTACATAAAATCTCTGGAGCAACATAGTAGGGACTCCCAACGACATCAGAAAAGGTTTCGCCTACACCGAAACAAAAGGAAACCAGAAGTTCATATCAAACAGAGATAGCAACTAACATCATAGAAAGATAAAAAGCTACGCAGAGCAACAACCAATAGAATTGAACAAACTGAATCTTAGATCTCAAAATACGAAACAAAAAGCATCATTCTAATAAATTTTTGCTTGTGCATTTTGTGAATCCAAGGATAATATGCTTCCATTCCAACCGTGTTATTATATCGCAAGGATAAATTTTGTTGCATAGAACATGTAATAATGTAGGTAGCAGACATATAAGTAACTCAGAAGCAAAAGCCAAAGCTTTTCCAGAAATATGCAATTTTTCAGCAATAGTCTTCATCTGCAATCCATAGTCAACCCGAAGCTATTGATTCAGAGATGATTAATTACTTACAATTTCCTAGATCATAGAGACCCATGGAATCTAACAGAGAATGGTATAGAAATGATACTATTAACAATGGAACAAATTTGCAATCAGTGTGTAGAAACAAATTGACAAGATATCTGATATCTGAAACAAATTGACTATAGAGTACTATTGAAAAAAAAAAAACAAAAAATCAAAGAACAAACCCAGTTCCCAAATCTAAAGACAATGAAAAGTCAAGTGAAAAAAAAGAAAAAGGAAAAAAAGCAATTACCTGGCTTGTAGAAAACCGATAAGCCAAAATCAGTAGCCTTAAGAGCAGAATCATCATCAGAACCGAGAAACAAGAAGTTCTCAGGCTTAAGATCTCTATGCATAACCCCAAGAGAATGACAACACTCAATAACACCAACAATAGTCTTGAGCAACTTAGCAGCCTCTTTTTCACTGTAATGACCTATTTTGACAATCCTATCAAACAACTCTCCTCCTTCACAAAGCTCCATAACTATATGCACAAAAGACTTGTCTTCATAAGTACCATGGATCCTAACCACGTTCATATGCTCTGATAGGTGGTGCATTATCTGGATTTCTCTCCAGACGTCCTCATAGTCCTCTTGACAGAGAAGCTTGCGTTTTGGGATGGTCTTGCAAGCGAATTTGTGGCCTGTGGAGTTGTGGGTACACAGATATGTTGTGCCAAACTGACCTTGACCTAGTGTCTTGCCTAAAGTGAAGTGATCTGTGAGGATTTGGGTCTCGTAAGGAAGAACCCTTGTGGGTTTTTGATTTAATTGTGGTGGGGCTATTGTTGATTTCTTCATTGTTGTTTGGTTTGATTTTTTTTTCAGGTTTGAGGGAGATGAGAGGAAGAAGAAATTGAGATTGTTTGAAGAAGAGAAATGAGATTGACTCTAATTATTGTTTGGTTTGGACAAGTAAACAAGACACATATGAATCTGAGTCATCTGACTAGATCTTGTCTGTAATCTGTACAACGTCTGACTTCTGTGTACATTTCACCTTCCTATTGGTTGAGATCAAAATATCAAATACAATTAAAAATAAATAAATTAAATGGTTAATGTCTTAATTACCCGAACTTTAAGGCTATGTTTGATAGGAGGGAATGAGAGTATGAGGGATAGATGAATTAAGAGGGAGAGAGAGTAGGAGAGAAAGAGAAGATAACATCTATTTTTCATGTTGTTTGGTATTGAAAAGAGGGTTAAATAGATGGATTGGTATTTAATTTATAAAATTACTATATTACCCAAGAAAAATTGGAGGGTATTATGGTCATTCCCCTTTAATCCTCTCTCTCTCTCCTTTCTCATCCGCCAATCATTGGGCGGATTCATTTTGGTGGTTTCGGATGGATCACACCACCCTCCTCTTCTCCCCTCCTTCCTCTTATCCCTCCAACCAAACATGGGATTGGAGCTCTCCCTTCAACCCTCTCCCTCCCTCCCTCCATTTCTCCCTCTTACCAAATAAAGCATAAGTGAAATTTCACACAAACTTCTTGGTCAACAATTGACTAATTAATTGGGAAGTTAATGGTCGGAGGGCAAAATAATTTTTTAAAGAGTGACATTAAATAAATTATGGGAAAATTGAGGTGTCCAATCATAACTCGCTCGAAAGTTTAGAATTATTCTAAAACTAAACTGAAAGACAAACAAAAAGAAAAGAAAATTAAAGAAAAACGAAGACTCCTACGATGGTGGTTTTTGGCATGTTTCATAGCATGTTCATTATCGTTTTAACAAATAATAAAAACGTCAATTTTTCACTTGTATTAAACAAAAACTTGAAACGTCAATTTTGACGTTTTCATTATTTTACACTTTTTTTTTTTTTTTTCTCTTTCTCTTTTTTAGGTAGGTAAATGACATGAAACTTTTTTATTTTATATTTTATATTTTATATTATCTATTAATTCGGGACCAGGTAATTTTATGAAAGCTTTCACCATTGGTAGGATTCGAGCCGCTGACCTGGGAGTCATTTACCCAAACCATAAACTCGTCAATCTACCAACTGAGTTATGCCCCTAACATGAAACTTATTAAATGAATATGTTCTATTTATTAAAAAATGGAATTATTAAAGCTTTTAGAGATTATATATATATATATATATATATATATATATTTTGATGTATAACCACTATCGGGACCAGCGAAAATAGACTCTACAAGTACAGCCTGGAATACTACTCCCACTATTGAGGAGAGGATACATGTGGAATACACATGTGGAATACAGCTACTCTCACAATTGGAGAGAGGAGAACTCCTAGAATCGGGAGAGAGCGAGAGGAGAACTCCTAGAATCGGAGAGAGCAACCCACACTTGGAATTTAAAGGCCAAGGTGGGACAAATAATATATATACAAATATATGCACTCACATAGCATTGAACCTTGGTGGTGGAGGTTCCTAGGGAGCGTCCAGCCACATTGGTAAGAGGCCAAGTGTGTTGGTGAGATGTTATTGAACAATATATTTTTCGTTTTTAATTTTTAATTACATTGAATAAAAAGACAGTTTTATGCCTTAGTCATTATTGACTAACGTTTGTCAACATGTCCATGATAATCAATGTTATTATGATTTTACTAGTTTTAGTATAACTATGTATATAGTTAGAGTAATTTGTGCCATTTGCCATTATATACAACATGAAATTGCTAATAAAATTTGAACAAATTACATCAAACTCCCTAAGGTTTATCGTTTTACACTAGAAAAACAAACTTATTAAAAAACTCGTTAAGTTTGATCATTAAAAGTGATAGTTGACCGTCTAAAAAGGGTAAAAGTATGAAAATTTCTTAATTAAAATCATAAAATTAAGGAAAAAAAAATTAAAAAACTTTAGATCTCTACCATCCATCTTAATTTCTAAGATGGATGGTGGAGATTCATTCATTAAAATAAAATAAAAATTATCTGCATTGGCCATCTTTGAGATGGACAATGGAGATTTATTTAAAAACAAAATTAAATCTCCATTGTCCATTGTCCATCTTTTCACAAAGATGGATGTCAAAGGTTTATTAAAAAGAAAAGAGAAAGAGATAGATCTCCACCAAGGGGAGGCTTAGCCTCCTCCAATCGATAGCTGGGCTCGAGCCTCCTTTCAGTGGAGATCCAAATAGATCTCCACTATCTACCTCAAAGATGGATGGTGAAAATTTATTAAAGATAGAGAAAGAGATGAGTGAAGATCTACACTAATCTCTTTCCCTTTTTTTTGTTTTGATTTTTTAAAAAAAATTATTGTAATAAACCTATCTGTTCATCTTTAAAATGGACGGTGGAGATCTAAAGTTTTTAAATTTGTTTATTTGTTTATTTTATGAATTTTAAATACGATCATTTTCGTCTTTTTATTATTTTTAGACGAACTATTATCATCTTTTACGATGAGGGGAGGTCAATTGTGAGTTTTTTAATAAGTTATTTCCGAATTCCGAGGGTAGAAAATCAAATCTGAGGTTGGTCAGGCTGTTTGGGGTGATTGACTGGACCATGTCAAGTCAATTATGCATTATTTTATTGCTTAATAAAAGAAATCCAAACTTTACATAAAAGTTAAAACCAGCCCATAGAAAATGAGATGGAATGGAATCTTCTGATCTACTATTATTTAAAAAAAATATTTTTAGAATGAGAGAGAACGTGAAAACTGATTATGGTGATATGGTCTATCAGTCTATGGGGAGGAACACGCATCAATAAATAAATAAATAAATTATGGAAGAACAGTAACCAAAAGAAGGACTAATTGCACAAACATCCCCTAATTTTAGTCATAATTACATATATATAGAACTTTTACCCATAATTATATAACCATCCCCTGTCATTCGTTGACTTCTGTTAATTCTAACCGTTGACCATAATTTTAACTCACAATGACTAAAGTGCCCCTAGTTACCTATTTTATTATTTAAATTCATAATTAAAAAATGAAACAGATAAGACAAAGAAAACAAAAAAACAAAATCAATCATTTTTTTTTCTCTTTCATTTTCTTAACTCCCAAACACAACCCAATATATATATATATATATATATATATATATACATACATACATACATATTAGAACTTCAACCTAAAAAGTTAAAAATCCACCGTTGAAGTTCTAATTTTTTTTTTTAAATAGATGTGGTTAACTGGTTGTGGAATTGATGGATTTTGATTTTGATTTTTATTTGTGGATTTGATTTTTGGTTGTTGTTTGATGATTTGAGTTTTGGTTTTGATTTGTGGGATTGAGTTTTGGTTTTTATTTGTTAAGTTTATTTTTGAATTGTGTTTGGGGGTTGAGAAAATGAAAGAGAAAAAAAAAATGATTGATTTTGTTTTTTTGTTTTTCTTTGTCTTTTATGTTTCTTTTTTAATTATTAATTTAAATAATAAATTAGGTAACTAGGGGCACTTTAGTCATTATGGGTTAAAATTATGGTCAACGGTTAGAGTTAATGGAAGTCAACTAACGATAGAGGACGTTTGTATAATTATGGGTAAATACTCCATATTTATGCAATTATGCCTAAACTTAGGGGTGTTTGTGCAATTAGTCCCAAAAAGAAAGAAAAAAGCTTTTGGGTTAGAATTAAAAACCTCCTCTCACCTATCAGGCTTTCAATTATTGTAGGATATAAGGCGAAAGATGTGTGTGTGTGTTTTTTTTTTTTTTTTTTTTCAAAATGGATGTGTTTTTTCTGGGGCCGACGTGCAGCTGACAGTTAGGGGCTGTTTCAAGCCTTCAATGTTTGGCTGCCAAACAGTAAATCTTTTATGGGAACAGCCGGTTTGTTCGGTTGTTCCCTAATAATTTATAAATAAAAAAATTAATAATAACAAATTTATAAAACAAAAATAAAAGTTAAATAATTAAAATTAGTGTAAATTGCACTAAAACTCCTTGAGGTTTGCTCTCTTATACCGTTATACCCATAAACAACTTTATAATTAATTGATACTCAACCCCTCTCGTATTAGTCAACGAATGTTAGAATTAACGTTTGATAGTATAAGGAAGGGTAGTTTTGTCTTTCAACTATGTTGTATTGTTGTCAATCAAAAACATTAAATGCACATCAAATTAATTTGAATTTAAATTGAAAATTGAATTTTAAAAAAGGAAAAAATGGTCTAGAGCATCTTTGATGCAAATATGTATTTTTGGGTTTCTAAGAGTATCTCTAATGCAACTATGACTTATCAAAAAAAATATTAGACATTGTCAATATGACCGTCTACTTTCAGACGGTCTGTTGCATAACTAGTTTTTTGATTGACTCAGCAAGTATTTAAAATTGACATTAATTTTTCATCTATTTTTTTGTAAAGAAAAAAAATAAAAAATAAAACAAGAAAAAAAATTTGGACACGTCATTAAAAAAAAAAGTGTTTTAAACGGAATCATTGAAGACTAAATTTTGAGTTGATTGTCTATTAAGTCTATTTTTATGTCATATAAGAAGTCTATTAACATTGTTACCACATCAACAATTATTGGTAGGCAAACCACGTTTGTATTAGAGATGCTCTAACTAGTGACACATCATCATATATATTGAATATGGATCCACTTTGTCAAAAAGTAATAATTAAGAAATGCATATTCTCATCTCCAATGCAATTATCTATTATATCCATTTTTGACCAACCATTTTAAAACATTTATTTCACGAGGGCTTCTTTTGACAATCCAATTTTTTCTTTTTACACTTCTTTTCTAAAAACACTCTATTCTCAGAATTTAAATTTAAAAAAATTCTAAAAATATTTCATTTTGTTACAAGATTATCCTTTTTATTTTTATTTTTGAATTAAATTATTAAAAAAAGAAATTAACTCTCCTAAATCATTAGATTAATTATTACATATTAAATAATCTCTCCTAAATTTTTAATTACCATATTAAACTCTCTCTCCTTCAATACATATCTCTAATTTTCTATCTTTATTCTTTCTCAAGTAAGACTAATAGTTAAGGATAAAAAAAAAAAACTTACTAATAAGCTTGATTTTTAGGAACCATATGTATGTATATACTAAAAAAAAAACTCAAAAAATAAATACCTTATTTTTTTATATATAAAATAATTGAAATATGAAAATGCTTGTTGTTATTCTTGTAGATATGTGATTACCTAGAGAACTTTAATTCTTTCATTAGTCTTAAGTTTAATCGAATCTAGTTGAAACAATTCAAGCTTTTATATATCATGTAGATAAATTAATTAGGATAGAGTGTTTAATATAGTAATAACAGATCTAGAAGAAAGAGTTTAATACATAATATTTAATCTAATGATTTAGGAGAGAATTTTTTTTTTTAATAATTTAATTAGTTTGGAATGTCTTTAATTTTTTTTTTTTTTTTTTTTTTGGTCTTGTTTAGTAATTTTAATCTAGGTTAAAATTGTCATTAATAAAAAAAAATCAATTGGAGTGTGAATAGATAATTTGTAGATTATAAGGAGAAGCTCTCTTATTTCACCCTCTCTCCTCTTTTATTTTAAATCAAATATGTATATATTTTTAACCAATCATTTAAAAATATTTATTTCACTCTCTCTCCTCTTTTATTTTAAATCAAATATATATCCATTTTTAACCAATCATTTTTTTTTATTTATTTACAATTAAATGAAGTGTAATCTTATTGATGTGAAAAAGTTAGAAATCTTAGTCACCATTTTTATAATTAGAAACTCAACTCAATATTCTCTAATTGTTTTTTTTTTTTTTTTTTTTGCCACGTTACCTCCATATTATAGTTAGATAATTGCATTTGAAATGATTTTTCTAACTTTTCATTTACCTATCTTATGTTGTACTCAATTTTCTCAAAATGCAAATTTACATTAGAGATGCTCTTTGCTTTGGAAAAAAAAAAATCTCTCTCTCTCTCAGTAGAAAACTAGAAGTTTCGTCGTCATTAACCCATAGAAAACCAGAAGTTTCTCAAAAAAAAAAAATAAAACATTAACATTTGAGCATTGCCTTTACTCCGGACGTCTTCTTCCATCCCCTTCCTGTCGTCTCCCTCTTTACTCCTCCTCCATCTACGCTAATCCCATCCCTCTGGTTTTGGGTTAACTTTCCTGACGGTTACCGTTTTTTTTTTTTTTTCCTTTTTTCTCACCTACTTTTCTGAAACTTAACAAAGATATTTTGGGTTTGTGTTCATGATTTTGACGAATGATGGTAGAGTTATTAGTCTTGTTTTTATTGGTTGACTTTGAGATTAGTGAGATTGATTTTGGAATTTTTGTGTGGTTGAGATGAGATTCTTGGGAATTTATTATGATATGAGATCTTGAATTTTTTTTTGAAATGAGATTTGGATTATTTTTTTCTAAAATTTTCTAAGAAGATCAATCAGATCTCTTTGATTTCTTTTTAAATTTCTTCTACCTTGTTTTTTTTGAAGCTCAATTTCTTTTGCTTAATTTTTTTTTAATGTTTAATGTTATTAATTATTTTTCCACTTAAAAAAATATTTTTCCTTTTTTATAAAATGGTAAATTTGTAATTCTTCAATTGATTAGGGGCATTTTTGTCCAAAAGAAAAAAATTACAATCAAAGCGTGCAATTAATGTTACCGCATTTGATAAATAAAAAAAATATATTTTTTTGTCTTTTACTGGGGTTATAAAGTAAATAAACATTGTCACGTTATATCATGGGTATTTTAGACTTTTGAACGCTTTGACATGGTCAAACATTAATTCGAACGTTGTTGACTAACGTTAGGGTGTTGAGTGTCAAATGATAAAGTTATTTCTAAACGTACGAGGGCAAACCTCTAGGAAGTTTAGTGCAATTTGCTATTAAAATTATATTACTAAATAGAATAATCATATTCAATTAAAAAATTACATTTTTTTTTCACCTAAATTTGACTTGTAACCACTTTGGCTTTGGTAATCACATTTACGGTTTCGGTAACCATTTTTACGGCCCTTTTCGATATTTAAAATTTTGACTTATAACCATTTTTACAATTTTGGTAACCGTCTTTATGTATTTGGTAACCATTTTACAATTTTTAAAATTTTGACTTATGACCACTTTCACGACTTTGGTAACCACCTTTACGGATTTGGTAACCATTTTTACGGCTTTTGTAACCATTTTACAAATTTTGAAATTTTGACTTGTAACCACTTTCATGGGTTTGGTAACCATCTTTACGGCTTTGGCAACCATTTTTCGATTTTTGAAATTTTGATTTGTAACTATTTTCACGGCTTTGGTAATCTCCTTTACAGCTCCGATAACCTTTTTACGGCTTTGGTAACCACCTTATGGCTCTGTTAATCACTGTTACGGCTTTGGTAACTATTTTACGATTTTTGGAACTTTGACTTATAACCATTTCACAGCTTCGGTAACCACTTTTACGGTTTTGGTAACTAGTTTTATAGCTTTGGTAACCGTTTTTGAAATTTTGACTTGTAACCATTTTTACAATTTTGGTAACTACTTTTACGACTCCGGTAACCGTTTTTACGCTCTTGGTATTCTAGATTTCTGATAGTATAATTTTTTTTTTATTTTAAGTTATATAAAATATTTGTAAAAATTGTCAAATGCTATTCGTAAACAACCTATCACTTTCTACCGTTTTATATTCTAATACAATGTAATACGAATTATCACCAAACACGGGATTACGAGTAGTATAATACAATGCAATACAATCCAATTTAGTCTAATCTATCAAATACAATCTATTGTTGTAACATTGTAAATAAGCAAAATATCCGCTCTGTTCAAATATTAATCAAGTTTGAAGGTAATCTTGTAACATAATTGTGTAACGTTTGGATACTGTAATTATTCTATCCCATTATCGTTTAGTCCTGGTTAAGTCCCTACGTATAAATTGTTTTGTTATTAATTTTAAAAGTGTTTTCACTTCGTATATAATCTAAAATATTCATCAAATTGGAGTTCATTTTTTCTCGTGATTGTTTGAAACAATAATTATATTAGTATTTGTTCAATAACTGATAAAACAATATGAAATGAAAATTGAAACTTATTATTTAAAAAACACCTAAATTAGTTTTATGTTTAAATGAATTAAATATTTAATACAACTATTATTTATTTATTTATTGAAATAGACAATTATTCATGTAACGCCTTGCAAGAAATATAAGGGTGTCGATATTGTCATCCTTAAATATGATTTACACACTCATTTTATAAGTACACTTATATCTAAAATTTAAAAATCAAACCATTACTATAAGCACTCATTATAATGCCAATAGTACCCTTATTGAAATGAATATATTTATTTTAATACATTTTATTTGTAAGCCCTCTTAAATTATTAATACACCAAAAAAAAAAAAAAAACTATAAAAAAAACATATTATTTTTTTTCAATGCAAATAACACAAGATATATTATTTTCTATTAAAAAAAAAAAAAAAAAAAAAAACCCTTCATGAATACAACAATATAAGCCTATCATTTTATATATATATATATATATATAAATTACTTCTCACTTTTTGTTTGTTGGTACAATTCATAAATAAACATTTAAAAAAACAAAAAAAAAAACTTAATGAAATAAATATCTTTATATGATTAGAGTCTTGTGAAATTATTTTTTTTCATTACTTTGTTATATGACAATAGTGATGACAAATTTTGATACTAAAGTTTTTGTTTTTGTTTTTGTTTTTTGTTTTTTTTTAAAGATTTAATAAAGATATATAGTTAAAGATATGGTGAGTATAATTAATGAGTGTACATAGTATTTGAGTATTTTTCATTAAAGTAATTTGTCTTTATAAATTTGTATTGGGATATTGTTGTAATTAAAAATTTTACTAAAGTATGGGTGTACAAAACATATTTATGTGTGGCAATATCGGCACCCAAAATATAATTCAATGGTATTTAATTTTAATCAGAGATGGTGGCCTCTTTTGTAACCAGAGATGGAGAGACGGAGCCTCATCGTCTGAGGTGATGACCTCCTTTGTATGTAGAGCAAAAGAGGAACCTAGCCTCTATCACTAGAGGAGGCTTGTTCCTCTTTCGCCGAAGGAGGCAAAGGCCTCTATGTTCATGGCCTCCATTGCAAATCGTGATGGAGGATAGATCCTTTATCATGACTTGCGATGGAGATCTGTTCGCCTTAATCGATGGAGGAAATTCTCCATTGATGGAGGAGGTCTCCTCATTGGAGGAGGCAATTGAAGATGATTATTGTTGCCTCCTCCGACACGGTGAAATTTTGAATTTTTATTTTATTTTATTATTATTGTTGTTGTTGTTGTTATTATTATTATTATTATATATAAAAAAGTGTTTTTTTTTTCTAATAAATAAATTTATATTTTTCAAAATTAAAAAATTATTAATCATAATTATTTGGAAAATATTTTTGAATTTTAACTATTTATTATTTAAATACTAGAATAATATTTTAATTTAAAAAATATTTTTAGCTCATCAAATATACAAGTGGTATTTTGGTCAAAACATCTAGTATTCCATAATGAATTCCTGAAAGTCTGAAACTAGATAGAGGAATCCATCTAGTAAATGATGGGAAAAGATTGTTTTGCCCCCTGACCTTTACCCTATTAGAAAGGTGAGGATAAGGTTTACCCATATTGGTCGGTCTCCGCCCTGAAATGAAACTAATGGAAAATCTCCCCCTTATGTTACCTTTTCAATCCAAAAAAGGTTTGACCATGGTCAAATGACCGTTTTATCCTTAAAAATAATCAAAAAATGATCATTTAACTCTCAACTATTTATTAAATGAAATATATATTAAAAAAAGAAAACAAAATAAATATATAAATATATATATATATATATATATATATTTTAAAAGATGGATCTCCATGACACACTTCGGGCATACCTCTAAACTAATGGTAAACGCAAATGAAAACAAGATGAGTGTGCGATTCTACAACCCTCCGCAAGTGTATGGATCACTAAATAGTAAAGTGGACACAAGTAAGGGTTATTGTTCCCACGAGGATCGGTGGTAGAGATAGCAAATAGATTTTAATGTTGTCTATCGTGAATTAACTAGAATGAGAACTAAAACAATGCTAATGAGAAAGATATTTAAAACAAATGAGACACAAGAGAGAACGATAGAACATAAGTGTTAATCAAGATCGTCCATCAATATATTTTAAACACTATTCATCAATCTAGTATGTGGCCCTAATTTAATTGGTCTTTGAGAAAGATAATCAATATCTACTCATCCTAAGAAGTCAACGGGTGATGAGAAGAGAAAACTTAATTCCATGAGGGCTAGTGAAATTAATGGACGTAGGCATGCACAATTAATAAACACTACAAAGAAAAGTGAAGGAGTATAATTATGTTTGTTCAAACATATTTATTTCTATCCAACCACTTAAGAGCATATTAAATGCTGACTTGCAAGGCAACCTTGCATTAAATGTATTAGTGCACATACATAAACAAGATAAGGATGAATAAAGAGTGCAAATTGATTTATATCAAGGTTAACAACAAATGAACATCAATCCCTTACATCTCAAGGAATTTAGATACACATCATTTTATCTACTACAAAAGACAAAGAAAGAGAGGAAGTGATACAACCAATAAGCTCAGATGAAAAGTCCTTAACTTTGATTACAAAACTTCTTCTTCAATCTTCTCCAAAAGAACTTCAAGATTCAATCTAAAACTAAGAACTAGTTTGTTCTATATAAAGGTGAAAATATCTAACAAATATCTATTTATCTCTAAGTCTAAATCTAAGAATGCACACTTAGGTTAATCTAGATATTATGTTTATATAGTGGGTACAAGAATCAAGTAAAAGTCAAGTTGATTTCTGACGTGGCAGCCTTTTGTGTGCACGATATGCGAGGTTGAACTTGTAGATTTATCTCGCAGATTTACACTCTACTGGAAGGAGCTTGTAAATTGTTCTCGCAGAGGTTTCTAAGTAGCTTCTAAGATCTAGGATCTACGAGGTGGAACTCACGATGTTAACTAGTAGATTTGATTTGTTGGTTTGATCTCGTAGATTTAACTAGCAGGTGCTTCTGAACTGGATTTGCAAATTGGATCTATGAGGTGGAACTCGCAGTTAGTTCTCACAGTCTCTTCTAGACCAAATATGGAATTATGCTCTACGTGGCTGATCTAACAGCTTGAGGTAGCAGTTCACTCTGGGGAACTTCTGCAACATGGATCTGCAAGGTTTAACTCGCAGACTACTCTTTTCTTCCAAAAATACCCCTTTTCAACATGAATTCTCCAACTTGGGTCAAAAGTTCCCTTAGATGTGGAAAATGCCTGAAAACACTTAGAAACACAATTAAACACTTAAAACATCTCAAAAACAATCATAAAGGGGAGGAATTAGGTGCTCAAAACATATACATACTTAGAGTGATCAAAACCCCCAAACCTAACCTTTGCTCGTCCTTTAGCAAACATAAGATAGTAACTAAACTAAACTAAATTAGACACATATATGCAAAATACTTTATACTATTGTAACCTATATACACATAGATAAAACAAAACAAAAGTGAGTGAAAACATTATAAGAAAACAAAGCCAGAGATGGACTACCAACGAGAAACTAGACATGCTAGAATTTATGAGTGAAGAATATCCTGAAATCATTCATATGATATCATCTCACAGAAATGAATCCCACACTTTATGTGAAAACATCAAAGACTACTCACACAAGCATTTCGGATATAATTCGACTCAACTCTAATCCTCATTGGATTTCACTCGACTTTTCTCACAGAGTCTTGGGCACACTCTCTATCAAACACATGCGATCTGGAAGTTATGTAAATGGCAAACAAATATATAACACATGTGAGTATTTGAAATAACGCACAATTTAAGTGAATTGATCTCATGAAGGAATTGAATGCCATGAACGTGGTAGAGCATATTAAAAAATCATATTCCCAAAATATACTTCCTAAAAGATCAATTGGACTCTTCCCTAATATAATATGGCCAATGGTGATTTGTGGTGGATGGAATTGGTGGGAAAGTATATGGAAAGTTACTAATCAAGCCAAGGTGCTTATACATTACACTTTACAACATATTAGCTCTATTAAACTTTAAACTTTACATTTGAGCGTCTAGGCTTAAAACTTTGAATTTCGATTTGTGCTATTTGGTTACTCTAGTTTTGAGTAACTATAAATTGAAGTACAAAGGCTTGAGTGTTTCATTTTTAACACTTCATTTTTTTGAAAGCTATTCCTTAGCACAATTACAAGATACGCCTCAGTACACGCTACTACACACTTCAGAGCTTTTCATTAATTCTACTAACTTGTACACCTTGACAAAATCAATAACTATGGTAAGGATGAGTGTTTAGGCTAGTGGTATGTGATGGTGATATGGGTAGGCTTATGTGTTCGGGCAAGTGTTTTGGCCGCATTTGCAATGAAGTACACATAATAGGGACACAGACGTGTTTAGGCAATTTAGTCATGAAACACTAAAAAGGTCCTAATATCATTTCTAGAAGTCCGTCTACCATGAGAATACAAATTCAACATGTTATCCAAATTTATGAATGTTCTATGGCAAACAATGTAAGTAATGTGATGAGATCATAATAAAAAAACATATTCGAAGAGTGCATAGGAATAGAAAAGAAATTTCCCTCATAAATGAACACTAAAGCACTAAATTCATGAGAAGTCTCCACTATTAATCCTAAATACAAGAGCACTGAGTCTCATTCACTGACACATTAGAGAAAGGGACTATGCTCACTTTGCTCAAGAAAATCCTAGATTGATAAAAAGCTAGTCAATACTCAACAATCAAAACATGCGAAAGTTTATCATTGGCACATACGGACTGGCATTTGATTAACAACGAATCTCAAAAAGGCTCGACTTATAAAAAGATTTTTGAAATTTTTTCAAATATATACAAAATTTTACAAAAATCCAAGTATAACGCTTAAGATGTAGTTTAAAACAATGATGTTAGGTTTTTGGTTTGTCTTGGCATATATTCCATATCAAAACAATATTGTCTTGTAATGTTTAGTGATCTAAGATTTGAAGATTCAAGTCATCAAAGAAAGACTTGGCCACAACTCATGCAAGATGCCGACTTTAAAGATAAATGTGCTTCATCGGTCTACAAAGGCATATAAAAGCTCATTTCTCTTACAAGGCTAGGCACATACACACATGGCATTCATATGTGTCCTTGCATGGTTGAACAACATTTATATATCACTTTCACACACTTAGTAATGTATGCTCATGCATTAGATTCAAATTGACAAACATGGTAATTTGCATGTTCTAAGACTATGTCTAGGAAATTGCATACGTGTGTGATTTTGTGTTTATATGTTTTCGTTTTTTGTATTTTGGACTTGGACATGTTCTTATATGATTCCTTATTGAGTTCTGATCGTTTTGGTTACTCATTCATTAGGTTTCGAGTCCAAATGATGTAGCTACACTACTTTGCATTCTCATTCGTTGAGTTGTCTTTGTCGTTATTTATCAAGATGAATTCTCAGCCATTTGTCAAAGTTTTATAGTCTTCATTGTGCGTATGGGAGTTAGGATTCGTAATCCGAAGATGAATTCAAAATCAGAGTTCAGAGGCCCGATATAGCCGAAGAACGCGAGCAGTGCGCGAAAGGAGCAAAATTGGCCAACGGCCAAACTTAGAGGCCACGTGTGGAGCACGTGGGGCACACGGCCAGAGACCTCCTCTGCCCCCGTGTGCCACACGCGCCCCACATGGGAAGTGTGACGTGGCACCTTCTAATTGGTTTTGAAATCTCTCTTGAATTCTTTTAAAAACTCTCCTTTCCCTCCCATTTCATTCAAGAAGAAAAATTAGAAAATCCTTAAAGCATAATTTTTCTCTCAACTTTTTATCACCTTCCAAATACCATAACTTTCTCATACGAAATCGGAATTGAGTGATTTAAGTTGGAGATTGTTTGTAATCGAGTCCTCTGTCTTTTCGAAGTGATTTGATAGCTGTTTGATCGACTTTTCTGATGGTTGAACACAGAAAATCGAACCAACTCGAGAATCCAAGATAGTGTTCATATCTTTGAGGTTTCTTCTTTTATAACCTTCAATTATCTTGGGGTTTCTTCTTCTATATGTATGTGTATGTATGGTGAATGCTATTGAGAAAGATAGCTTCATAATCAATCTTAATCAAAAGTCTAATTAGAGACATATGTGAACTAGTTTCTTAGATTCTAGGTTTTTTACATGCTTGAGAGTTGTATTGTGATTAGATTGATATCTAGGATTATTTGTGACTTGATTGAATCATTTTATGATTAATAATCCTTGAAATGTGTTTTGATCCTTTGATTGATAAAATCTAGGATTAATTCATTTGTATGTGTTTTTAGAGTTATCTAGGATTTAATTGATTTATCATTATATCATTGCTCTAAATCTTTGGTTAGAATATTCATTGAATACATTTTGTAATTCTAGCATTTATGTGTATGTTTGTAACATCTTGAATATGTGTTTTATGATTATGATTTATTCAATGGTTATTTGTGTGAATGAAACTAGGAGCTTTTGTGTTAGGTGTTTTTCACATGCTCTGGGTTTAATTCATGTTTTGGCATCTAGACTATATTACTTGTGTTCTCACATGTTTAGGTCTAGTTGTTCCATGGAATGTATTGATCACATGTTTTATGTTGAATTGATTGTTTGCATCATTTGTATTCACAAGATCATACTAGGAAGTCCTTATAAAAGGCATGAAGTCTTGACTAGAACGAGGAGTCCAGATAGTCAAGCAAGGAAGTCTTGGTTAGGACGTGAGGTCTGGATAATCGAGCAAGAAGTCATGGCTAGAGTCGGGAAGACTTGGCTAGTCATGCATGGGAGGCTCCCTAGAGGCATGAGTGCCTTGGATAGGGAATGGCTTGTATGTTGGTAGGCCTAGGCGTATGGATAGACATAGACTCCAAAAGAGCGGGGTACATGAGATGTGTATGCACTCTTGAGGAATTTCTAATCTTCCATCGATGTTGGTTTTGTATGTTGTCCAATATATGGTGGCTTTGCATCATTGAGGGATTTCATACTTTCCAATAGAGTTAGATAGACATAGACTCCACTAGGTAGGTGAGCTAAAGATTGGTCACTTTGTGGAATTTCTAATTTACCATCCAATATATATAGTACCCAATGGTTGTAGTTCAACCCGTGGATGTTTTCTTCTTGGAGGTTTTACCACGTTAAAAAATCTCATATGTCAATTCTTTCTATCTCTCTTTTATATATGTTTATGTGTATGTTTTAATCTTGTGGTACAATATTCACTTGTGATATATTTGGAAGCAAGATTGTGTAAAGTGTGATTTGTAATCAATATTCATTTTGATCATATTTGTATATACAATTCATTTGTGTAAATACAATTCTCTTATTCTTTGATTCTTTTATATAGTTGTATTTAGATTGATATTTGTATATACATTGAACACTAATATTAATACATGTATTCCTTGTTTTGGTTTTAATATATTTCCTTCATTAGCAAGTTATAGTTGCTCTACTTAGTGTAGTTACATTGTAATATTCAAAGTACAACTTGTGGAATTTGATCTTCATTAAATATCTTGTATATGAGATACATTGTTTGTTGGTATATGTTTTGTAGACTAAGGGTGGTGAATTGAGTATACATGTGTTAATTGTTTTCTCATAACAATTATGTTTAAGGTTAATTTGTATGCTCACCAAGGTTTTGACATAAGTCACAAAAGAGTTTTTAAAACTAGTGTGTCAACCTATTCACCCCCCCAGGTTGTTTAGTATAACCTTATAGGTATTTTCAAATGATGTTAACATGCCCACACCCCTAAAACTAAACTCAACATTGCCCCCCAATGTTTAATCAATAAAGAAAAATAAGCAAGAGTTAGAAGGTTTGGTGGTTTGGTGGTTTGGCCAATAAACATCTAGTTGAAAACGAATATGTACAAACATCCTTTACATCCAAAATACCAAACAAACATTTTCTACTTCCAATAGGCAATCAAACATGAAATTTACTAAATATAACCTTAGGCACTAAGCATTGATTCATCAAAAACCACCCTTAGATCTAGGCAAAAAGTATAAATGCACAACTGTATATGCAATCAAAGCATGTGCAAATACGAAAATCTAAATATGCGTACTAAGTTAATTGTCCGCTATAACCAAAATGTAGACCGCAAAGTACAATGCAAAAACTAATAGCAGGTCTACTATGTAAAATACTAATAATTGTAAATGAGTATCTAGGAAGAAATTCATTCCGAGTCTGTCTCGAAATCTGTCTCGAAATTTGTCTCATCTAGATTAACTAAGTCCTTTGATGGTGATGGCCTCACGACCCATAGGGGTGTGGGATATGGGATCAATGTTGTAGGCGAGTACGGAGAGACGCTCTGGAACTTAGCAGCTGCATCAAATGGTCCATAAGAGTCTGGCTCATAAGTTGGTGGAATGAGAGAGTCTTTAAGATATGCGACTAAGCTCGCATCAAGATTTACTGTACGGTCAGCTATGGATTATGGACCCTCTGCTCTAGTCCTCTTCCTAGGATGATAAGGAGTCCTCCTTGTATAAGTCTTGTCACTGTCGAAACTATCCCTGAATGTCTTGAACTTGACGGTAAAATCTCTGACCATTGTGGTTAGATTTACTTCCCAATCTGAAATCTACTCAATAGCTCTCCTAGGTGCTGGGATATCTATGCTAACACCTGACTCGCCTCCTAAATCAAACCCCTGCTCCTTTGATGTTGCTTCCGCTTTCCTTTTGACTCGTTTCTCTTTCTGAAGCCTCTTCTTCTTTCCTTCCTCTCTTTCAAATCTTTGAATCCCTCTAAGGATGGCTGCCTTGTTGCATGCATTTGTTCCCACATAGCCTCCATTCAACATTTCATCATCTGGTTCAAATCTCACTCTTACCTTTTCACAAAAATAAGTGATTAGTCAGGGAAAACACATACTAGGCACATTTGTCCTTCTCGCTTTGACTATTCTCTTAATTGCAACTGTGCCGACGTCGAAGGGTAGGTTCATCATCATGAGGTAAAGGAGCACTGCTAGGCCAAGAGTTATGTTGAGCCTATAATGCGAAGGAAAGAGCAAGTAGCTGAAAAACGTGTGCCAAAAGGCACTCTTGAAGTCCAACTACCCCTGCACAAACATATTCGAAGTGTTCCATGTGGCCCCCTCCCTATCCTGAAGAACGTCCTCAAGCGTCTGATCATACAACTGGTACATCCCTTTTGGCTCATAGCCATCTTCCCACTGAGGGTAGCTCTTAGTCTCCAACCTCTCATTTATGTCGATGGCATTGAAGCTCACGTTATTGTCCTTGACTGATCCTCCTGCTAAGAATTCCTAGTGCTTCATAGTTGCGAAAAATTCATGCACCACTGTCGCATTGCATTGGTTCCAGATAGTGCAGTAAGTACTCCATCCGAGATGTTGTACATCCTCAATGAAACACGTCCCTACCAAGTCCCTAAAATTCAGCCCCCTTTCTATCTCTATGCTCATTCACTTGTTGTGCCTAAGCCTTTTGCCATTCTATGAATGTCGCCCAGATGGCCTAGGCATGGGGTCCTTTCCTTTTCTTCGCCTTGCCTCAGTAGGGTCTTTGGTTGGGATGGAATATGAGCGTCTTGTTCGAGCCATACCTGAAAATAGACTCCAGCCTAAGTTAGAAAGTTTACAATCGTATACCTCAAAGCATATAAAAATCAAATTTCCCTTGCCGTAGTAATTTTCAATTTAGGCAAAACAATACCCTTAATCTTATTTGGTTCATTCTATAGTTTCCCACTTTCACATTTTCTTTTACAAAACCACTTCATATAACAAATTACCATATGTTCTAACTTAAATATTCAATCGGCAAATCTCAAACATGGCATAGCTTGTCATACACGAGTCTTATGAAGCAATTATTAATTTACATTTACATTTAAACACAAGTTTCAACTTACCAAATCTTTAAAATTTTGAAAATTTTGAAATTCCATCATTCAAAAACTTCCATCATTGATCAATCAATCTTATTTGAGTATTAATATCAACTTCCAATCATTGGGGACAACATGCAAACATTGATTTAGATCGTGGAATACAATCCCCAAATAATTCCGAAAATCCCCAAATTGGGATTTCGAAATTCATGCATCTGATTAAAGGAATAGATATGCAAATATGAGTTATAAAACATCAATTTGACATTCCTAAAATCAATATACAAAACCCCCAAAATGTCATCCACATTTAAAATCCTAACCCCAATTGAATTCGGACAAGAGAAAGAGAGAGATAAGCAGATTTTTAACTAATTGGGAAGAGAATAGGAGTTTAATGGATGATTCATACCTGTTTGACGTGTAAGCTGAGTGAAATCAAGTGGAATTTGTGATTGATTTTGGTGAAAATTTTCTTAGAAAAGACGAAAGGGAAAAACTAGGGTTTTCTGGAAAGTGACGTGAAGGCTTTATACTCGTAAAATCTGCGAGTTAGACCTCATATATTTTGGTACTTATCGCAGATTTTGGTCGCAGATTTTAGGGTTCATAAACTGGGCAACTCTGCGAGATAAAGCTTGTCAGAACTAACTCGCAAAGTGACTTTGCAGACGTGTCCTCAAGTGACACTGCGACTTCATCCTTCTATGGACTGCGAGAACTAACTCGCAGAACATGTTCACAGATCTGTCTTAGCGGACTCTGCGAATTGAATTTTCTTATCCTTGTGAGACCTTCCTCGCAGAACATGTTTGCAGATCTGTTCCATCGGACACTGCAAATTGATTTTAAAAATATGCCCAGATTGTCTCGCAAATAGGTTTGGGAGAAATGTCCCAGTGGAAACTGCGAGACAAAATTGTGAGAACTAACTCGCAGATGTTCCTACTGGCCTCATTAAGCCTAGAAATTATTGAGACTGTGTTTCCAAGCTACAAAAATGACAAACGACTGATTTCTTCTGTAAAATATTTAACTATGAAAAACTAATATGTCAAGAAGTTTGAACCCCCAAACCTATCTCCTTTAAGGCCTTTGTAAAAAGTTGAACTACTAACCAGGTCTAATTTGAGATATATAAAGTGCTTTAAACTCTCGCCACTAGCATAAAAACTTAACTAAGCAAATATATGCATACTGACAAAAAACTTCAAAAGTGAGATGCTACTCTTAGCATTCTCACCACAAAATGCTTGCTTCATTTCAAAGCTTAGTGTGTAGGGAAAAAACGAGTGCACGCAGCGGAAGCGAGACTAAAAATAGGTTTAGTATTGAAACAAATATTGCACGGTGTGTATAAAACTATCTAGAAAGGGGGGGGGGGGGTTGAATAGATTTTAAACGTATTACCCAATTTTTCATGTGAAGTCAATATTACGAAAATACCCATAACTAGATAAAGCAATAAATCAAGTAAAAAATACGGAAATTAAATAACACTTGATTTTTATGTGGAAACCCTCACGGGAAAAATCACGGGCTAATAAGTGAGCCACACCTGAACCTCGAATCCACTAAGTGATGAAAATTACAACCTAATCCCGGAAGTAATCACACACCTACCTAATCCCGGTATGAATGAACCTAGTTCGAATGCTTGCGATCTAAGCAACCTAATCCCGGATGCTACACACAAGACTTATGTTCTCAATGAAGAGATTAACACCCTAAGTGAATATATGAATATCCAAATGCAACATAAAGCAAGGGAAACCCTATATGCTTATCTAAGATGATGAATTAGCAATTAGAACAATCCTATATATTAAAACTAAATGACATGTCAAATAGCTTAGCTAATCAAGATTATACAAAAACCTAATTAGCTATCACAATACAACACTCAATCATGTCAAACACAACAATCTCTATTTTGAATATTAGATTTTAATCTAAGAACAAATAAATAATAAAAGATATGCCTTGATAAATAAAACACTAATTATAAATGATAATAGTGAAGAACATATCAAGGGAAGTGTGTTGACCAAGACCCATGCAAGTAAACATTCTAACTATGTTAGAAAATGCTTAGATGATATTTTGATGCATATGAAAATGGGTTTTGAGAGTTAAAGAAAGGTTCTTGGGTTTTTCTCTTGAAGATATTTTTGCTCTCTCAAAGTGTGTATCTTGAAGAAGAGAAGAAAAAAAAAATATATATATATATAGTATCAGGTCTTTGCATATATATATATTTATACTTTTTAAAATTCTGCACAAATGCATAGTTTATACAAAACATATATATAAATTTTAACACAAAAAACGCACCGTATTTGGATCATGAGATGTAAAAAGCAATTGAAAATGATCCGGTGAGGTGAGCTCACATGAGAGATACACAAGAGGACAAAAGATTTATCAAAGTCATGTACATGCAATCACAACAAACATGAGCTCACAATAAAACAAAACACACGATTAAATGGCTTGAATTTCAAAAACAAAAAAAACATTAGGTGAGTGCCCGTGTGTGTGCAACGCGGGCAGAGAGATGTTTTTGGCGTGGGGAGCCCGTGGCTCACACGCCACCCCATGCTAGGTGTGGCTATTATACCACACTAAACTGACTTCGGACCCAAGCGTTCTTCAGTCCAGTTGACTTCGAACCTTGGAATTCAATTTCGTCTTCGAAAAATTAACCCAAACTCAATTATAAATATGGAAAATTATATAACTTTCCAATTTAAGCTCGGAATTGAATTTCGGTTTTCGATAAAAACACGGAATGTCCCAAATATCTCGAAAATCATTCAAAACATATAGACAAGTCTCCGAATCGCTCGGAACTCATCTATGGACAAATCCACACATTAAAAAAAATATAATAAAGAAGTGCAAGTGTGGAATGTGACATGTGAAGAGAATGCATACAAATGCTAGTATGCTAAGTGTGTGTGTGCAACTAATCTCTTCAAAGAAAAATAAGCACTAGAGATTATACCTTTGGCGTGCTTGTCCCTTAAGGTCTTGAAAGGGCCTTTGAGCTTGATCCTCAATCACCTAAACTACCCTTACACAATAAACCCCAACATGTGGTTTGTCCACGAAATAAGCCAATCAACAACCGGGAATCCTTACAATCTCCCCCTTTGGTTATTTTGTGACAAAACCACCACTCACATTGATTCCTCACAAAAAAATAGAAACTACGAGACAAATAGATCTTCTACATTACACATAGATATTTAAAGAATAAAATCTTCAAGGCATCAATCTCTTGTAGAACAATCAAACCTGCAAGACAAGGTTTCTATACTTTCCAAATAAAACATGTGAGATTAATCAAGTGAGTACAAAGCACAAGCATTTGCATTATAAGAGATTTGGCACAACATTATACAATGTATGTGTATGCAATGCTCCCCCTCAACGGGTTGCTCCCCCTCAACGGGTTACTCCCCCTCAATGAATATTCTCCCCAACATGCACAATTGCTATTACAATTTGCAACTCCCCTTACCGTATTCTACTCCCCCTTTTTGTCATGATATAGGCAAAGGAGTAGTCCCCAACCAGGTCATTCTTAGCAAAGAGAGATAGTAGCATGTAAGAAATTTGCATAATAATATAAGTCACTTTATGCATCCCAATTAATTGAAGAGAAACAAGGAGATTTATTTGAAGAAAATGTGTGAATCAAACATGCTTTGCATACAAGACATGTAGCATTCAAGTCCAAAATACAATGGTATTTGGCAAAGCAAATGACAAAGGTTTCTAAAAAGAATTCAAATCAATTTCACCATTGTCATGAGAAAAGCAAGGATATAGAGATTTCATTGATTTTAATTAAAAAGCAACTATATCCAACTTTATAAGCGAAACATGGCATGAGCGACTTTGCACCCTATTTGATTTTTCCGGATAAGATATCCGTATGATAGTAGCCATGTTCAACTAATAAAGAAAGAGAGACATTTGGATGTTTAGATCCTTTGAATGGATATAAGATCCTTTATTCATTTTGAGTCTCATAAGTCTTTTTCACACAAGTTTTGCATTTTAAGAACGCAATCATCAATTTATGCTTTTTCATTTGAGCATGTTATATGAATTTCATGCTTTTTCATTTGACATTAGCATGTTATAAAAGAATCATCATGTCATGGAGATAACTATAGGTCATTCAAATCATACTTCCTATGTAGATCTCCTAGTCCAAAAATGCATGTTTGAACATAAATATGACATAGATTGTAAACAAGCAAGGTTCACACTTATTGAATTGAAAAACATATATACATATGTGCAACCAAGCTTACTCAAGCAATTAAAAGAAGAAGCATAAGATATTTCAAATTTTTTGCAAGTAACAAGAATGCAAAATAGTTCTCTTTGCTTGAGTTCCCCATATGGGGTCAGAAAACAAATCACATCACTCCACAAGACATATCCCAATAGATCTACTTAGTGTTTTAAATATAGTAGCATCTAAGGGTTTAGTAAATAGGTCTGCAAGTTGATCATTAGTACCTACATGTTTAAGTACTATGCATTTATTTTCAACAAGCTCTCTAATGAAATGATGGCGGATGTCAATATGCTTAGTTCTAGAATGTTGTACCGGATTCTTGGAAATATTAATGGCACTCATGTTATCACAAAAGAGAGTGAGAGTACCTTGGTTGAATCCGTAGTCTACTAGCATTTGCTTCATCTATAGGAGTTGTGTGCATCCACTCCCCGCGACTATGTACTCGGCCTCGGCCGTGGACAAGGAAATCGAGTTTTGCTTCTTGCAAAACCAAGACACCAAGTTGTTGCCTAGAAAGAAGTAACCGCTCGATATGCTCTTCCCTATCATCGCAATTTCCTGCCCAATCCGTATCACTAAAGCCTACAAGACTAGCATTAGTGTCAAAAGAGTACCAAATCCCATAGTTGGAAGTCCCATTCACATAGCGAATGATTCTCTTAACAGAAGAGAGATGGGACTCCTTAGGATCCGCTTGGTACCTAGCACACACACCCACACTAAAAGATATATCGGGCCTACTTGCGGTCAAGTAAAGCAAGCTACCAATCATGCCACGATATAACGTTTATTCCACACTTTTACCACTAGAATCCATGCAAGGTACCCGAGCGTTCTTCAGTCCAGTTGACTTCGAACCTCAGAATTCAATTCCTTCTTCGAAAAATTAACCCGAACTCAATTATAAATATGGAAAATTACATAACTTTCCAATTTAAGCTCGGAATTGAATTTCGATTTTCGATAAAAACACGAAGTGTTCCAAATGTCTCGGAAATCATCCGAAACATATAGACAAGTCTCCGAATCACTCGGAACTCATCTATGGACAAATCCACACATAAAAAAAATATAATAAAGAAGTGCAAGTGTGAAATGTGACATGTGAAGAGAATGCACACAAATGCTAGTATGCTAAGTGTGTGTGTGCAACTAATCTCTTCAAAGAAAAATAAGCACTAGAGATTATACCTTTGGCGTGCTTGTCCCTTGAGGTCTTGAAAGGGCCTTTGAGTTTGATCCTTAATCACCTAAACTACCCTTACACAATAAACCCCAACATGTGGTTTGTCCATGAAATAAGCCAATCAACAACCGGGAATCCTTACAAGTATATTTCAAAAATTTTCCTTTTTAAAGATGAACCTTAACCCTCTAATTAATTAACATATAATACTAAAGATGTCATACCTTTGTCACGTGATCTGATTGATATTGCGTTGATGGTAATCCACAAGATCTTCCAATCCAATCACGAATGTGAATCACCTAGGAGTGTGGTCTCCCTTCTCTCTGAATTGTGTACCAGAGGATGGATTAACAAAACTTTTTCTTTTTTCATTAGTCACAACAAGTTCCAAGAGACAACAAAGAATGTTCCGGTCACTTTTGAATTCACAATCTTTAGATCGAAACTCGCGTGAACCTTATTCGAAATTGTACACAAAACCTTTTGATGTAAAAGTAACTAGTGCACTATCGAAATAAGAACAAACTTTTCTCTCTATTCCTCTTGGTCGAAAATCACACTAGTCTAAGAGTTGGATTCTATTTTTCTCTAGCAAAATAAAAAACTCTCAAGTCCAAGACATTAAGGTTTTCAAAAATATACAAAGAATATATATATATATGCTTGAATCCTACTTTATATATATCTCTGCATGCATTCATGCGTATATATATTTCCATTCCGCATGCATATATGTATATCTATTCTATACATACTTCTGCATGCATATATGTATATATATTTCCGCATGCATTCATGCATATATTATCTATATATTCTGCATGCATATATATTATATACAAACCCTAATCCAACTCTTTAGTGTATTTGTGACTATATAAAAGACTTCCTAATTTGACTAGATAAATAAATATCTCATTTATCTACTTACCAAATAAAGTCTTTTATATTTAATATACTACTACCAATAGTATAACACTAAAAAACATATTTCCTAGTCTGAAAAAGATTTTGATTCCTAATTAAATAATTAATCAATCAATTAATTAATTCCCATTTAATTAAATAATAAAAATAAAACAATATAATATCATATATATATCTCGGCCAAGTGCCATATATATTTCATATATATCTTGGCCATGTGCCATATATAATACATATATATCTCGGCCATGTGCCATATATAATAATTATATATCTCTATATTGTTTTTCTATTTTATTAAATCCATTAGACCTTAATAAAAAGCCCACATGTGAATTAGATCCATTCTTACTAAAAAAAACAAGTCCACATGCCTTAATACAATCCTAGATGGACCCATAATTAGTCCAGTAGAATATATCAAGTGATTCATGCAAGTTCGTGTGGATTGTGGATCTTGGCGGGCCTATCTAAATTTAAGCTCCAATAGACATAACCCAATCATAATCAACAAATGATTCACTTAGGTTCAATCTATTAATTTTAGTTCATTCCACTAAAGAACTAAAATTGCACTCTTAAATAAAGATGGAATAAGTAAATGATTCTCATTCATACCCTAGACAATCTTATAGGAGATAGTGAATCTTCGTGAAGAATATCAGTAATCGACAAGAGCTCATAGACCGCCTATAGCTCTCCAAGTTACCATATTTACTCATATGACCACACTTTGAACTTGGATATATATTATGACTTGTCTAGAAGTCATCTTTCAATAGTCACTATTGAAAACTCAACGTTAAGATTTAATATCCAAAACCTCAAAACATCCATATGATGATATTCTACTCACATTTAATAAATGGAGCCACGATGTCCATATCTATAAATGAAGTCCTCTATCAATTAGCAAATGAATACCACCAAACTATCGAGGATAGACTATGCTATATAATCGTACTCATTGATAGCTCAAATGATAACACTTGTAACTATAAGTCCATCATTTATCTCAGGATTAAGATAGACTCTCCGATTGTCCTAATAATGAAAATACTTTTATCTATTGACGGTTCTAGATAAAGTATTTCATTGTGATCCAGTTCAATGCACCCAGTGCACCATATTCTTTTACTCAAAGCCACTTTGATGATTTAAATCCATCATAACACATTTGATCCCACTCAAATGCTAGCAAAAGAATCTACAACTTTAACAAGATAAATATGTCCAACCTTTACCTTAAGTTGTGAACATTATTCAAGACTAACTAAAGAATTGTGTCTCTCTCATACATATCCAGATATACGAACAATTCTTCTTTTCTCATAGTCTTTTGACCTTATGATTATTTACTTTTGACAATTATAATATTCAATCTATAAATGCTATAAGATTTGTTTAAAACAGAAATCACTTAATATGAAAAGATTGTCAAAAACAATATTGCACTCTTTCTATTGAGCATAATCTTAACATAGTGATATGCACATTAAAAATGAAAAACGTCAAAAAGTTCAAACAATCAATCACCAACATAAATGGTTGGTCTTAACACCACATAACCAATTTCCTCTCGCTTTACCCAAAGAATCCCTTTTCTTTCTATTCCTAGTAACTTGCTCTTTTCCACCCATAAAGATTTAAAATGGGTGGAGTTAGCCCCTAGTTTAACATTGAGAATGCTTTTCCTAGGGATTACACTTTTGAGATCATTTTTCCTATTCAACTTGGCACACACAGGTTTAGAATGACATTTCTTGTGACAATAGCAACACTTAGGTAAGAGTTTAAGGACTATACCTCTTGAGATTTCCTCCTTTGGTGTTTGAATTGGTTTTTCGTTGCCCCGAATCATTTCCTTCTTCTTTAGTAGAGGTGGAGGCTTTCTATTAATTGACTTTGAACTATTTTGCCTCACCTTGTCTAAATTCTGTTTGAGAGGGTGATTCACTTCCTTTTTCTTGCCCTTTCTAGCAATGCTCAACTCTTCTTTGTCTCTCATGATTTGATCTCTTTGCAACGGTTCTTCTTCTATGTGAGATAGCCTAATGGTGAATTTGTTTACCAAATTGTTTTGATCTTTCAAAGCCACCTCTAACTTGATTGAGAGCTCAAAATTCATTGTTTTTTTCACTCTATTCTCCTCTTTGAGTTGAATGATAATCTCTTCATAGTAGCGTGACTCATGCTTGATAAGTGGTGTTTTCCTATCATCCAATGAGAAATTGGCTAGTTCTACATACTCCCCCAAATCTAATTTAGGGTTCGACTCCTTACTTTCCACTTGAATGCTAAAGCAATCAAGAGCTTCCATTGGATGCTTTATAGACTCAAACACCTCAAACACTACTGTTTCTCCTAGCACGGTCATGGATAGCTTCTCGTTGTGGTCGTCGATGATTGCCTTGGCCATAGCCATTAAGGGTTGTCCAAGTAACATTGACATCTCTTTACCTTTGGAGGGATCCTCCTCCAAGTCAATAACCATAAAGTCCATTGGAATGATTAACTTTCCGACTTGTACCAATACGTCTTCTACTATGCCGTGTGGGTGTCTAACGGACTTGTCAACTAGAATGAGCTCCATCTTAGTTGGTTTGAGCCCTTCTAAACCCATCTCTAAATAAACTGAGTGTAACATTAAATTAATTGAAGCTCCAAGGTCTAACATTGCCCTTTTCTTCTTTGTCTCCCTGATAGAGATATCAATGATAAAGCTCCCTAGGTCTTCCATCTTCTCAGGCAATGTGCGTTGGATTACCGCACTCATTTCCTTTGGTATCAAGATCTGATCTTTGAATTCCTTGCTCCTCTTCCTAGAGTTGAGCTTTTTGAAGAATTTGGCGTAAACCAGCATCTTCTCTATTACTTCAAAGAGTGGCAAGCTTCCATTAACCTTTGACATAATGTCATATATCTCCTTGAATGCTTGGTTGATCTTTGTCTTCTCCAATCTTCCTGGAAGAGGAATTGGAGGCACATACCGATCTGGAGACTTATGGATTATATCTGTATCTTTCAACGTAGAATCCGACTCATCACTCTTTTCGGGTTTTTCTTCACCCTTTTCTCTTTCTAGAGTGTATCCTAAAATATTAACAGAAATATTAGAATGTTCAAGAGTTATTTTGTTTTCGAGAACCTTACCACTCCTTAATGTTGCCATTGCATTGACTTGTTTGGTGTGGCTTGGGAGCTTCCCTGGTTCTTGTTTTTGTTGGGCTTCGGCAAGACATCCCACATCTTTCTCCATCAACTTAATCATTTCCTTCCATTTGGTTAATTTTCTGATGATTTGGACCGATGGGGTTGTAGTGATATTGTCTCCCATTATTGGCATCTCACCAATGTTGATTATTGTTGTTGTTGTTTCGCCATTGTGGGGCATTGGATGAGTGGAATTGCCCTTGATACCCTTGGTTTCAGTATCCTTGACTCTCTTGAGGGTTTAGGAAATTCTCCGCGTTTAACCATGAGAAATTGGGATGCCTCCTCCATCCCGGATTATACGTATTGAAAAAAGGGTCATCTTTGGCATTTGCCCTATCCTATTAGCCTCATCCAATCTATATATCCCTTGGCCTTCCTTGCCCATGTTGCAAGTTTCATCCTAAATTCTTCACAAGATTTTGCATGTCTCTTGAGGCTAGAGATGCACATTTGGGGAATGGGGATGGATATTCCACAACCCCCCCCCCCCCCCCTTCCTAGACCCTTCCCCCATCCCCCCCATTTCCCCATTTGGAGAAAAAGGGGACGAGGAATTTTGGAGGGAGGTATATCCATCCTTAACCAGTTCCCTATTTTCTCTGTTTTTTTTTTTCAGCTTTTCCCAGTTTCCCCAGTTCCCCCATTTCTCCATTTGATTAAAAATTACAAATTAAACTAAAAAAATAAACATTCCATTACAAATCTTGAGAGGAGATTTTAGATTTAGGTTTTAGGTTTTGTCATTAAAAAGAGTAAATGAGTATATAATGTTAGGGTTTTCAAAGAATAAAAAAAATTTTAAAAATATATATTAAAATATTTGTATATGTTTGGGGGAAATGAGGATGGGGAGGGGTCTCTTATCCCCATTCCCATTTCAATTTGGGAATGAAAATCATCCCCATCCCAACCACCCCCTCCCCTATTTCCCCATTTTACCTTTAAAAAAAAAAAAACCCCCCAAATGGGAATGGGGATGGGGATGTGGGGATTTGGGGATCCGGGGGAAAATGTGCATCTCTAAGTGAGGCTAGCCACATTTTGGGTCATTTGTCTATCTATCCCACTCTCACTACATCCTCTCCAGTTCCTTTGATGGGAATTTTGTCCCAACATCTCATACTTCTAAAACACTTCTTTAGTTGTCAGCTCTCTCATTGCACCACCGCAAGCATTGTCCAGTATGGCTTGAGTAAGCCCTGTAAGTCCTTTATAGAACGACTGTACTTGGCTAACTAAGGTGAAGTAATGGTGAGGGCACTATGCTAGCAATAATTTCAAACGTTCCTATGCCTCATGGAAGGGCTCCCCTTCCTTTTTTTGGAAAATGGCTATGTTTCCTCATATCTCCTCCATTCTACTTGAGGGGAAATGCTTATCAAATAACTTCCTCTCAACTCTGACCAAGTTCTGAGAGATCCAGGTTCTAATGCCATCAGCCACTGCTTGGCATTATCCTTGAGGTAGTATGAGAAACACCTCATCCGTAACTAGTCTTCTGTGATATCTCTCAAAGGTTTGGTTGTCATCACAGTGTAATACTTATTCATAAACTGAAGGGCATCCTCATTAGGTTTACCATGGTAGACCGGGAGAGTGTTAAAGTGCACAGTCTTGAGCTCATAATTCCTTTGAGCTGTGTTGAGCAATATTGCCGATGGTTGTGCATCCACTATTGGTAGTGCATAATCTTTCATAAACCGTTGTACCGCAGGTGGGTTTGTTTCTTCCATAGTTTTGTTGTTGTTAGAAGGAGATGAGCCACTTCCTAACTCAAAAATCATTGGTCGAATGTCACTTTCCCTTCGTACCCTAGCAATCCGGTCGATGTACTCGCTACTTGGAAACAACGATCCTCATAATGATCTTTGACCTTGCATACAACTGATTTAAACCTGAAATAAAAATAGGATTTTCAACTAAGTTAAATGAACTAAATTTAACTACAATTATCAAGTACACTATTAATTATGAGAGCAACATTTAAAACTAAACTATTGTTTTTCTACAACTAAGTTAATCCCCGGTAGCAGTGCCAAGATTTTGACACACTTTGAGCGTACCTCTAAACTAATGGTAAACACAAATGAAAACAAGATGAGTGTGCGAGTCTACAACCCTCCGCATTAGGGATGTCAAAATTACCCATTGGTCTGGGGACCCGTGGGGACCCGAATCGTTAGGGGCGGGTTTAACCGTACCAATTAAGTTGTGATATGGGGCCGGTATTTTTTTAAATACCCGATTTAATTTCGGTACGGTTACGGGATTTCAAGTCCCCGCCCCGCCCCGTCCCCGTACCCCGTTATATATATATATATATATATATATATATATATATATATTTGAAGCACGTAATTAGTATTGGAATTAACTCTTAAAAAAAAAAAAAAAAAAAATTAGTACCGTGACTACTGTCTTTAGAAAACATAATTTTCTTTCATTTTTTCCCTCCGACTAACATAATTTTCCCTCTAATTTTTTCCCATTTTTTCCCTCCTTTGAAACATTACTTCATTCTAGATCATTATATATAATATACCCCCACACTATTATTGTCATATTATTCAATAATATTTATATGATTTTTATCAAAAATACATTAATGGGATGGGGATGGTATGAGGTAAAAAACCGATCCCCTAATGGGGAATCCCCGTACCCGCACCGTTTCTTTTAAGGCGGGTATTTATAGGGGATGGTATTTCTTATACTAACTGGTATTGGGAATGGTATTGGAAAACCTGTACCCGACCCGTACCATTGACATCCCTACTCCGCATGCAAGTGTACGGATTGCTAAATAGTAAAGTGGACACAAGTAAGGGTCATTGTTCCCACGAGGATCGGTGGTAAGGATAGCAAATAGATTTTAATGTTGTCTATCGTGAATTAACTATAATGAGAACTAAATGATTTAAAAGTTTACCAAGTTCTAAAACTATGCTAATGAGAAAGATATTTAAAACAAATGAGGCACAAGGGAGAATGATAGAATATAAGTGTTAACCAAGATTGTCCATCAATATATTTTAAACACTATTCATCAATCTAGTATGTGGCCTAATTTAATTGGTCTTTGAGGAAGATAATCAATATCTACTCATCCTAAGATGTCAAAGGGTGATGAGAAGAGAAAACTTAATTCCATGAGGGCTAGTGAAATTAATGGACATAGGCATGCACTATTAATAAACACTACAAAGAAAAGTGAAGGAGTATAGTTATGTTTGTTCAAACACATTTATTTCTATCCAACCACTTAAGAGCATATTAAATGTTAACTTGCAAGGCAATCTTGCATTAAATGTATAAGTCATACATTAGTGCACATACTTAAACAAGATAGGATGAATAAAGAGAGCAAATTGATTTAGATCAAGGTTAACAACAAATAAGCATCAATCTTTTACATCTCAAGGAATTTAGCTACATGTCATTTTATCTACTACAAAAGACAAAGAAAGAGAGGAAGTGATACAACCCATAAGCTTGGATGAAAAGTCCTTGACTTTGATTACAAAACTTCTTCTTCAATCTCCTCCAAAAGAACTTCAAGATCCAATATAAAACTAAGAACTAGTTTGTTCTATACAAAGGTGAAAATATTTAACAAATATATATTTATCTCTAAGTTTAAATCTAAGAATGCACACTTAGGTTAATCTAGATATTATGTTTATATAGTGGGTACAAGAATCAAGTAAAAGTCAAGTTGATTTCTGACGTGGTAGCCTTCTGCGTGCACGATCTTCGAGGTTGAACTCGTAGATTTATCTCACAGATTTACACTTTGCTATAAGGAGCTCGCAGAATGTTCTCGCAGAGGTTTCTGGGTAGCTTCTGAGATCTAGGATCTACGAGGTGGAACTCGCACTTTTAACTAGCAGATTTGATTTGCTGGTTTGATCTCACAGATTTAACTAGCAGGTGTTGCTGAACTGGATTTGCGAATTGGATCTGTGAGATGGAACTCACAGTTAGTTCTCGTAGTCTCTTCTGGACCAAATATGGAATTATGCTCTGCGAGGCTGATCTAGCAACTTGAGGCAGCAGTTCACTCTGGGGAACTTCTGTGACATGGATCTGCGAGGTTTAATTTGCAGAATACTCTTTTCTTCCAAAAATGCCCTTTTTCAATATGGATTTGCGACATGGATTTGTTTAATTATTTGCTTTTACAATATTACCCCTTCGATTGTAATGGTCAACGTTATTTTGGATGGAAAATGGGAGGTCAAATTTTCCATTCTTTCCATTTCAGGGAGATTAAAGGCTAATATAGAAAAATCCTGTTCTCGATTATATCCCAGTAAATGATTCCTCTCCCATTCTGCAAACCAAACATGACCTAAGGGTTACTTGGGTCACAAGCTTGTCAAAATAAAAGCAACCTAGTATGTCTGCAATTCTTCATTAGTTTTCTGTATCCTAAACCTGCTAGCTTCGCCAAGAAAACCTAAACCTAAACATAAGAATACATCTGACTGACGAACGAACGAACGAAAAGTTTTAGTCACAGCATGCAATTTCACCAAGACCCGCTGAATACGTTTTTCTCAATCCGAGCCAACTTTGGCTTTCAATTTTATCAATACAGACACCGATCAACTGATTTCGTCTCCAACTTCATCTGGAAGACCAATTTCTTAGACTGTCATCTACAAAAGGTATCCCAAATACCACTGCTTATATATATTTTGTATAGCTTGTCTCTTTTACTTTTACTAGAACGAATTTTATTTTGATATTGATTGGAGTTGTCTTCAAAATTGATTAATTTTCTCCTAAGAATTGTTTCTCCTTCCGTATTCGTTTTTGATGTTAGAGTTTGTAACATTCATTTAACTGGTGTATAATTCAAAAGCCTGTGGATTACTAAGAAATGTTGGCTCAATAAGTTTCATTAGTTTTGATGTTAAATTCTGATCAAAATTGAACTCCCAATGCTGTTCTGGGACTGGCATTATACCTACATTAAATTTTTTTTTTCTGGGTTTCTTCCTGTTTCTGTTTCGGTGATCATCATCATAAAAAGCATTAAGCAAGTTTCTTCTGATGTGTATGATTCTAGTCATGGTATGTGAATTTGTGAATAATTTCCGTTTTGATCAGGTTGTTGAGGATTAGAGTTTGTACGTAGCGTTGAACTATAATTGTCGAATTAAAAGCTGAGTTTCGATTTCGATGGGTCCAAAGAAACCGACTGCCAAAGACCTGCCCACAGCAATACAGGGCGGTGCCAAATCCAAGAAGAAGGCTCTCGTGAAGATTGGAAGAACTGCTCATGACGATGATGATTTGGATATAATCCTTGCAGAGCTAGGTGAAGGGACTTCTCCTCAAGAGGAGAAAGTTCAGGTTCAGCCTCCTGAAGTAGTTGCACAAACAGATGCTGGTGATGAGAAGGAAGATGAAGAAGAAAAAGAGGAATTATCTGCTGCAGAAAAGAAGAAAAAAAAGAAGAAGGAGAAGGAAAAAGAGAAGAAGAAGGCAGCTGCAGCTGGCGAAAAAAAACAGGAGATGAAAACTGAGAGTAAAGGACCAGAGAAGAAATTGTCAAAGCAAGTTAGAGAGATGCAGGAAACTCTGGCTAGAAGAAAAGAAGCTGAAGAGAGGGTGAAAAGGGAAGAAGAAGAGAGGTTAAGGAAGGAAGAAGAAGAGCGAAAGAGGCAAGAAGAAGCTGAGAGGCAAGCTGAAGAGGCTAGGCGTAGGAAGAAGGAAAAGGAAAAGAAGAAGCTCTTGAAGAAGAAACAGGAAGGCAAGCTCTTAACAGGGAAGCAGAAGGAAGAGGCACGTCGGCTGGAGGCTATGAGGAACCAGATACTGGCTAATGCAGGTATTCCTCTCTGTTCTGGTGATAAGGAAGGTGCACCTACAAAGCGGCCCAAATATCAGACAAAGAAGTCCAAACCAAGAGAGCACGAGCAGCAAGAAATTGTGGCCGAATTAGACTCTATGGAAACAGATAAGGTTGAAGATGGCGAGTCATTGACTGTGATAGAGAAACCAGAAAATGATGATGAGCTCAAGGAGAACGGAATGGAAGAAGAAGATGATGATGATGATGAGGAATGGGATGCAAAGAGTTGGGATGATGTTAATCTTAATGTCAAAGTTGCATTTGATGATGAAGAGAATGATTCTAGGCATGTGACATTACACAACGCAGGTGAGATATATCACTTTGTATTACATTTATTTTCCCTTATGCCTCCCATTGCGGTATAAACATGTTATTTTGACTTTTTTTTCAATTTTATAGATTCCACAGTTGACAATCCAGCTGTTGCAGCCAAGAAATCTCAGGATGCTGAGATTAAGAAAAACCAGCCTGAGGTCGTAGTAGTTACAGACAAGACTAGGAAGAAAGTTGCTGCTGCTAAAAATAAAGCACCAACTGCTGAAGATGCTACCCATAAACAGGCTGAAGAGAACCTCCTCCGTTCACCAATCTGCTGCATTATGGGTCATGTCGATGCTGGTAAAACAAAGCTTCTGGATTTTGTCAGAGGTACTAATGTTCAGGAAGGTGAGGCTGGGTTTATTACACAACAAATTGGTGCAACATATTTCCCTGCTGAGAACATACGTGAGAGAACAAAGGAATTGAAAGCTGATGCAAAATTGAAGGTTCCAGGTTTATTGGTTATTGATACCCCTGGTCACGAATCTTTACTAATCTGCGTTCACGGGGTTCAGGGCTATGTGATATTGCTATTTTGGTTGTTGACATTACGGACGGCTTAAAGCCACAGACCATAGAATCACTAAAACTTTTGAAAATGAGGAATACAGAATTCATTATTGCGCTGAACAAGGTAAGATGTTATCCCTAGTCTAATTTTAGGGAGTAGCTGTTGCTTCCCCTTCTCCTGTTGATGTTCACTCTTTTTTTTTATTTTTTTTGGAATTTTCTCATTATGCAGGTGGACAGACTCTATGGGTGGAAAACGTGCCGCAACGCACCAATTGTGAAAGCAATGAAACAGCAATCTAAAGATGTACAAAATGAATTTAACATGAAGCTTAGACAGGTGAATTACATTCAGCCAAATTTTTTTTGTAGTATTAGATATGTAAGTTGTAGATTTTCTTATTTTTGGTTTCTCTTTGGTATGGTAGATTGTAACTCAGTTTATGGAGCAAGGATTGAATACTGAATTATACTACAAAAATAGAGAAATGGGGGAAACGTTCAATATGGTACCGACAAGTGCTATTAGGTATGTCATAATTGAACTCCTTGTCTGACCTTGTTATGGTTTGTTGCATGCTCTTTAACTGCAAAATCATTGTATTGGTTTTTCCGTGGCTTGTGTTCTAATACTATGGGCTTTGTGATGTTGAAGTGGAGAAGGCATTCCAGATTTATTGTTATTATTGGTTCAATGGACTCAGAAAACAATGGTTGAGAAACTCACATTCAACAATAAAGTTCAGGTTTGTTTTGTTTTCTGTTCATGTTTGGTTAGTTGAATGCTTTCGCAAAGTGCAAACATGAAAATTCTTATTCTATTTGAACTGTATGTCAGTGTACGGTGTTGGAGGTCAAGGTAATTGAAGGCCATGGGACGACAATTGATGTTGTGTTAGTTAATGGTGTGATTCATGAAGGAGATCAAATTGTTGTTTGTGGCTTGCAGGCAAGCATTTAACCCCCCTTTTTGGCATAAAATCTAATGAAATGCTAGCTGTGTATAGATTCTCAGAAATAATTTCTCTATTTTAGGGACCTATTGTTACAACAATTCGAGCTTTATTGACACCTCATCCAATGAAGGAACTCCGAGTTAAGGTAAGGGCGTATGGCTTATCTTGACATTTATTCTTCATATATCTGTTCTTCTCAGTTCTCTGTTTATTTTCCAAAGTCTTATAAGAGTCTCCTGTCGTGAAGATGGGGTAATCATCTTCTTGAGAATAATTGATTAAAAAAAAATCATATAGTAAGGGGGTTTGCTCTTCTGGAATAGATACAATAAATGCTTTTAGACAATAGTTCTTGGCTTGTCTATAGATTGGCGAGGACAGTGATTGTTTAACAGCTTTTCCCATGTGTTGGCGTCAAGTGTTCTGTTACTTGACTGACATAGCCCTTTCTTTAAGTACTGATTTTGCCGAGTCTGGTTACATCTTTCCAATGTTTCTTCTTCAACTCTCCGAAAGTTGAATTTGTTTTTATTTCTTTAATTTTTTCTGCTAGTGGTGACATCCAAAGCTTTTGTGAAAGTATTTACCGATGCAATGGCTGTCTGATTTCAGGGAACTTATTTGCATCACAAAGAAATCAAGGCTGCACAGGGTATTAAAATTACGGCTCAGGTGATAGTAACTTACAGATCATCGTCATTTAGCCAACTTCTTAGTAATCTGCATGCTTTTGAATTATACAGCAGTTAAATGAATGTTCTGTTTTATTGTGTTCTATATACTGCTGTAGGGCCTCGAGCATGCAATCGCCGGAACAGGTCTATATGTTGTTGGGATTGATGATGATCTGGAAGATGTCAAGGAAGCGGCTATGGAAGATATGAAATCAGTCATGAGCAGAATTGATAAAAGCGGTGAGGGAGTTTATGTACAAGCATCTACTTTAGGCTCCTTGGAAGCATTCCTGGAATATTTGAAGTCCTTGGATGTGTGTATACCTGTTAGTGGTATAGGCATAGGCCCAGTACATAAAAAGGATGTCATGAAAGCCAGTGTAATGCTTGAGAAGAAAAAAGAGTATGGCACTATCTTGGCATTTGATGTCAAAGTTACACCGGAGGCTCGAGAACTTGCAGCTGAATTGGGTGTGAAGATCTTCATTGATGAAGTCATTTATCGCTTATTTGATCAATTTAAGGCATATATTTGCAATCTGAAGGAGGAGAAGAAGAGGGAAGCTGCTGATGAAGCAGTCTTCCCATGTGTCCTTAAGATTGTACCGGAATATGTTGTACGTAACAAAAATCCAATAGTATTGGGAGTCGATGTTCTTGAAGGCATAGCAAAGGTATAATTATGCTTACTCTATTTGGTTTACTGTCTCTTAATTAATTAGGGACCATGTATGGGGTATTTTAGATGTTGTCTAGATCATAATATGCTTCTATGAGATAGGAACTAGTTCTTCTATGAATAATCTGATTTGTGAGAGTGATCCCGATTTTAAGACGTGTTTGAGAAAAATGTAAATAATTCATAAATATATACAAATTCGATATGTTACTTGTATTAGTTGTTGTCTTTTGTTTTGAATGCTAGATTCTCATACCAGTGAAATTTTTTCTTTGAATTATCTCTTAATTTTTAGTTGATGCTGGTTTGTTCAGTTTCGTGTTGTTTTTTCTTCCAATGTAATGGACCACGGAATCCCTTTGAATTCTTGATATATGATGGATTCTGAGTTCTTTTGTCACTTGATTCATTTTATCCTTGTAAAATAGTATGGTTATATATTGAGGTTCGGATTGCATTGGCAGACTCCAATGGACCTGAAATTTGAGTTTAAGATGAATTGGTGTATAACTGATTTCATAATAATAACACACAATTGTAGTATATTGCATGGCTCATATGCTTTACAGTCCTCTGATATTGTCTGCTTCTCATTCAGGTTGGAACTCCAATATGTATTCCTCAAAGGGATTTTATTGATATTGGACGAATTGCATCCATTGAAAATAACCGTAAACCTGTTGAAATTGCCAAGAAAGGCCAGAAGGTATCCATCAAGGTATGAGATTGTTTGTGTTACACATGTATTTAACAGCTAAAAGTTCACCAGTTTTGTGTTACTTTATATCCTAAAGGTTTTTCATGTGTGCATGTATTTATATGGATAATCAGGTAGCAATTTATTTTTATATAGAACTTAGACATGAATCATGATGAACAATTTTGCATTTTAAAAAATGGCTCCATGTTCCTCTGTCCCTTTTATGCAATTTCTCATGCTTTAGGTTACTTGTCATCACAATTATTCTCACTAAATTAGATTACGATTTGTTCGTGCCTTGTTCAATTGTTCGACTCAGTTACATATTTGTTCTTGCCTTGTTTAGACAATACATACACCACGGAGCAAGTACCGTTTTTGATAAAAGTTACATTAGCGCGTTTGTATTTGATTTTTGCAGATAGTTGGGAGCAATCATGAGGAGCAGCAAAAGATGTTTGGCAGGCATTTTGATGTTGAAGATGAACTTGTCAGCCACATTTCAAGGAGGTCAATCGATGTACTTAAAGCCTATTATCGGGTTAGTTTGAACTTACACGGCTACTGGTTTTCTTTAAATGTTTCTTATGAAAATAACTTTTTAACTTCAAATGTTCAGGATGATCTGTCCCGTGATGAGTGGAAATTGGTTGTAAAGCTGAAGAACCTCTTCAAGATACAGTAAAGTATATAACCGATGAATGTCTAAGCAAGTTGTCTCTAAACGCGCTTGGTGGGATACACATGCTTGGAAAATACATATGATGAAATTTGAACCTCTCACCACTTATGTGGAAAAGAAGTGCATTACCAACTCTACCAAGATGTAATGTGCGTATATATATTCACTATAAAAGATTGTTTTTGAAGAAGAAAAGTAAGAAAATTGAGAGGACCTGGATTATTAATTTAGATATTTTTTAATATGCATTATCTTATACATTTTAGTATTATTAATTTAGTACAGCGGCTCAAGTTGGGATAGAAAGATTTTATTATTTAAGCGAGTAATTACATCGTACAGGTTTGACCTAAATATCTTTTCAAATAAATAAATAAATAAATCTTGTAGATAAGAAATTTAAAGACATACTTGTTAGAATCACATACATGTATAATAAATAATATATAATTAAGCACTAAATAATCTTCTTGAGCCGAGCCAAACTGTTAATCGAGAAAATTTTCTTGAAAACCTTGATCTTGGCAACCTTGCTATTAACACATGCAGTAGTAGTACTACTGTCGGACATCTTCAAGCCGCCTCGAACACGATTACAAACCTCCACGCCGCCGCCGCCGCCGCCGCCGCCGCCGCTGACACAGACATCATGATCAGAATCTGATAATAATTTGTCTGCCACCGTCTCTTTCTTGATCATTTGATCTGTATTGGAAGATGATACCCTTTTCTGTTCTTGAATGAAATATTCCTCCCACAACATGTCCATCTTCTCTTCATCAATATGATGATGATCATCATCGTCGGACGCTTGATCATTCTCATCGCAGCAATCTTCATGAGGGTACACCTGCTGAGAAGTAGAGACCCGCCACAGTGATGGTGAAACTGCGAATTTCGGTAGAGAATAAGACATTTTTGGAAAGCTAAAATCTTCAGACATTTTTATCACCGGAGCCAAGATTGTTTAATTTGTGTTTATACTTTATATATATATAAATACATGTGTGGATTGAATTATTCCTAGTCAGAAATCAGAATACAAGTCAATGTCATTAATGAGAGAGTTGGCTCCTATATGCAATCGCCGTATTCTTCGGAGGACTAAAAAAGAGAGAGAGAGATATTTCCATGTAAACACACAAATATGAGGATTATGAGGATGATATATTAATTACATCATCATCTAGTTTTGATTATTGAAAGGGATAGTTAACCCCCACACAGTTGAGTCGACCGTGAGAGAATTTAATATAGCTTGGGTCGTTGGGCGTCCACTTACAAGTTACAATCAATCACATTCAAATGTATTATGTGTATATGGTTTGACTGCTTGTGTTTCTTTGACATTCTCATTTTACACTATAATTGGAACTCTTTATATTTCCTAGATTTTCACTTTTCGCAATTCTCGAGGGGATTAGAGTTCCCAATCAGGATATTAACATGATAAGGATTAAGGAATTACACAAAGACACAACTTCACTGAGTAGGGATGGTAATGGATTAGATTGGTGATGGATACCTCAATCTCCATCCCCAGGTTTGCTTGGAATTTTTGTCCCCATTTTTAAGCAAGCGGGTCGGATTTTGGTTATTCACAAATTGTGGTAGGGATATCAATCCTTGCTTTGTCCATCCCCATATCCGATAAAAAAATATGTTAAATTTGTATATTTTACTTGTCAGTTTTAGGTTCGGTTAGCGATTTCTTAGTTTTTATTTTATAAACTACCGTTTTAGGTTTTTGGTGAGAAAAAATAAAAGTGAATTTATATAATTAGAGTCGGTGGCGGACATAGAAATTTTAACGAGATGGGACAATCGAACAAAATAACAATTAAATATAAAATAAAAAAAATTGGAAATTTAAGATTATAATAAAATGAGTTTTTTTATAAAAAACAAATAATGGTATAATAAAGTTTATATAAAATAAAACAAATATAATGCTTACTCAAGAAGAACTAAATAATCATACATTCAAAAAGAAATAAAATCAAGAAAAACAATATTCAAAAATAATTAATAAGAAGAAAAACAACATAAACAATGGGAAATTATAATAATTATTCTTAACAAAATAAATTATAATCTAATTTTATAATAAGAAATTTTGTTTTGTATTTATAATGAATTCACTTTAAATTTGTATAAAAATAATTGATTAATAAATATAACTATATATGTTTTTTATTTTTATTATTCTTCAAATTACTGGCAAATTATTGATTCTAAATAAATTAAAACTATAAAATAAAATAAAAATACTAAAGATAAAATAAAATATATCATAATAATAAATGGACTATTTTATTACAATAAATTAAAATTTGAGATTTTACCGTTTATTGATTGGATGTGTTAAATATGTCAAACAAAAACTATTAGAAATAAGAAAAATTAAAAATAATAATAGATAATTTACTATAAAATAAAATTTAATCAAGTAACTACAAATTAAGGGTAGTTAAGAAGTTGATGGGAAAGAGAAATTGAATTCTTTATTTGAAGACATTATGAAGTAGGTAATGGTTTTGAACCATTACCATCAATGTAAATTGAAAGTGCATAACAACTATGCTAATTGACATTTTTTGTAACAAGTGTTATTTGATTTATATATATATAACAATAATAAATCAATTTTTTTTAAAAAGAAAACTTTTGAGGTAGGGCACGTGGTCTCAACGTGGGTCCACCCCTAATTAGAAAGAACAATTACTAGTAGGGATGCTAATAGGGTGGATTGGTGACGGATACCTCAATTTTCATCCTCGGATCCGTTTGAAATTTTTATCCACATACTCGTTTTTAAGTAAACGGGTCGGATTTGGGTTATTTGCAAATTGTGGTAAGGATATCCATTCTTGCTATATCCATCTCCATATCCGATAAAAAAAAAAAAAAAAAAGTTAAATTTGTATATTTTACTTGATAGTTTTAGGTCCGGTTGGTGACTTCTTAGTTTTTATTTTACAAACTACATTTTTAGGTTTTTGGAGAGAAAAAAATAAAAGTGAATTTATATAATTAGAGTAAGTGGCAAGTTTAGAAATTTTAACGAGATGAGGCACTCAAACAAAATAACAATTATAAAAATAAAAAAATAAAAAATTAGAAATTTAAGATCATAATAAAATGAGTTGTTCTTTTTTTTTTTTTTTTTTTTTTGTATAAATAAATAAAAAATGATGGTATAATGAAGTTTAGATAAAATAAAACAAATATAATACTAACTCAAGAAGAACTAAATAATCTCACATTCAAAAGAAATAAAATCAAGAAACATAATATTAAAAAACAATCAATAACAAGAAAAACAACATAAACAATGGAAAATTATAATATTTATTCTTACAAAAATAAATGATAATCTAATTTTATAATAAGAATTTTTTATTTTTTTTGTATTTATAATTAATTCACTTTAAATTTATACAAAAATAATTGATTAATAAATATTACTAGACATGTTTTTTATTTTTATTCTTCTTCTAATTATTGGTAAATTATTGATTCTAAATAAATTTAAACGATAAAATAAAGAAAAATATTATGGATAAAATAAAATATATCATAATAATAGATGGACTATTTTATTACAATAAATTACAATTTGAGATTTTACAATTTATTGTTTGGATATGTTAACTATGTCAAACAAAAACTATTAGAAATAAGAAAAATTCAAAATAATAACAGATAATTTACTATAAAATAAAATTGAATTAAGTAACCGCAAATTAAGGGTAGTCAAGAAATTGGATATGTTAAGTATGTCAAGTAAAAACTATTAGAAATAAGAAAAATTCAAAATAATAATAGATAATTTACTATAAAATAAACTTGAATTTAGTTACAATCAATGTAAACCAGAAGTGCAGTAACAACTATGGTAATTGACATTTGTTGTACTGAGTGTTATATATATATATATATATAACAATAATAAATCAAATGTTTTTTAAAAATTTATTTTGAAGTGGGGCAGTGCCCAACCTAGTCCTAGCATAGGTCGCCTCCGATTAGAGTGAACAATTACATAATAAATTTGTTATATTCATAAAATATTAATAGATAATGAAGGTGGGTGGGGTGGATTAGTGGATATCCATAGACCATATTCATTTTATTCCTGCAAATAAAATGGATATTAAGAACATATCCATCCCCACTCCATCTCCGATATAACTGTATCCATTCCCATACTAAATGAAGTAGATTCTTACAGATACTCATATTCATGGATTATTTTGTCATCACTATCTATATGCGGAAACAACTTTTTCGAAAGAGGAAATAGGTGAAAATATCTATAAAAAAATAAAATAAAAAAAATAACAGTTTTCTATTTGATCAAACTTCAAACCTTTTTCATTCTCGTTAACTTTTAGCCCTTAAAGTGACAAAAATACACCTCTATATTATTATTATTATTATTATTATTATTATTTTATCAAATTTGGGATTTTTTTTTATTAATTAAAAAAAAAAAAAAAAAAGCAAAGCAAAGGGGCAGGCCCTAAAACATAAATGTTAAAAGGCAAGTAGGCCTCAATAGAAGGTAAAGAAACATGAACCTAATTACCCAGACCCGTAATCATTCCCTTTTGCCTCAATCTGTGCTACCCAATTAATGACAAGGCGTAATTCTGCTTGGGCCATTGAATCATGACGAATCTTGGTCTCAGCAATAGGGAGACGCTTAGAACTTTCCTTACTCATTTAAGACTTGGAATTAGATAAAATCTTAAAAGTTGGCTTCACTTTTCTTTTCGATTTAGTCACCACGGGAATCCAATTATTGTCAAACACGGGATCTATTGGACCATGATTAGAATTTGAAGCATGAATATCTTGGTCTTTTGATATTTTCTCCAAATTAATCTTTCCTCTTTTATCTCTTGAAATCCCATCCAAATCTTGCCGAGGATTGTCAAGAATCACCCTATTATTAATGCAAATATTATCCAGAGAACATTGTGGATTCTCATTATTATCTTCCAAATTTAAATACTTAGTATTCAAATCATTGGAAATATTAACATTAATTCTCGTATCTTGATTAGGAAATTGTTCAGCTGTTTGAATTTGAATTGGAGAAAAACTCTCCATTAGATCCTGATCTTCCACAAATGCATTAAATGTATTGGTCGTCACCGGAAACTGCTCTTCTCGAATTGGAGTGTTCCCAGTAACATCACCAGCTCCATCATACTGCTTTGAATCATTAACAGTACCATTAAAAATTTCCTTAAATGAACTTCCACCCTTTTTTTTATCTCTTTAGAATCGTGATGTGAATTCAGGCTTTCACAATCTGTAGCTACTCTAATTTCTTCCAAAACCTTTTTTGAATTCTCTAAGTCCTTAATTTTATCTTCCACAAGCCGATTAACTGACTTATAAACTTCCAGAACTTTTAATCTCTTTCTTACCCCAACGGAATTATTGGATTTAATCTTCCTACAGGCAACGATTTGGTGTTCAATGATACCGCACTTACTACAAATATGGGGAAGATTTTCATAGTGTATGTCCATAGGAAATCCGTGAGTTTTTCGCTCAACAATAATCGATTTTGGTAGATCAATGGATAGATATAAATCAATAAGAATTCTAGCAAAATATTCATAAGTGCAATCTCTTGTGGCCTTGTCCAAATGAAGAGGAGTTCCAACACCTTTGACAATTTAAAATAAAAGATGTGGATGCAAGTATTCCCAACATAGACCATAGATACGAATCCATACCTGAGCATGGGTTTGAATCTCTGGTTCATATGGATCAAAATTTGGTTTCCATTGAAACAATCGAAAGACACCAAATGTGAGAGTGCAAGTACCGCTAGCCTATATTCTTCTCATGTCCTTTTCCAAAGAAAAATGAATGACGTAATATCCTCTAGCCATGGGAGTTATTTGTTAGTGTCCAATAGGATTCCAACGATAATGGAGATGTGATGAAGTTGTTCCATCTTTAAAGGTTGTGAACCCTTTCTTAGCATAAGTTGGCCAATCAGATTTGAACAACTTAATTGAACCCGCTGCTTGTATATAGTTTCATTCAGTTTAACGAAAATCATGTCTCCACGCTTGATGGGTTGAGAGAGTTTTTTAAAATCAATCATGATCTCCGAAGAGGCGGCTTCTACTTCAGCAAAACTTCTTGTTTTGATAAGAACTTCAAATCTGGTGGAGGTGTGTTAACTATGAGAAGTCAGGTATGTGTTTTAGCAAAGCAGTGTCTTGAGCGAAAGGAGAGTGGTTGACTGCTATGATTGGGTTTTGCCGGGTTTGCTGCCATGAGAGGTACTTAGGCTTGCCAAGCTTTGGGACCATAAATAAAGTATGCTGTTTAATGAGATTATAGACAGGATTTGGCATAAGGTTTAGGGATGGATGAGCAAAATGTTATCAATAACAGGGAAATAAGTTCTTATAAGGACTGTCATCCAATCGATCCCGGTATACTCGATGAACCTATTTCGACTCCTAAAGAGCCTTATTACGAAAATTCACTCGATGTGTTCTAAATTTTGGTGAAGTACAGAAACTGATCGGAAGATGTATTAGGCTTATTGGACCAATCTTGGTAGGGGGAAAGATGAGGGGGGATTGGGGTTTAAAGATCTAAATTTATTTAATTGAGCTTTGTTGGCGAAATAGGCCTAAAGACCGATTAAATACCCCTCTTCTTTAACTGCCCGGGTTGTAAAGGGCTGTTATTATCCGACTGAGTCTGTTTTGGTGGCTAAAAAGGCTGTTAGAGGGTCTATGGTGTGGAAGGGCATTTGTTGGGGTTATGGTTTGGTAGTTTCTAGGTCCAGTTGGTTAGTTCGGATGAGCTCCCCAGTCTCTATCTATGAGGATACATGGATTCCAAGGCCGTCTTTTAAGGTTGTCTCTCCACGAACGAGGAATGACTTGAAGCTAGTTAGTCAATTGAAGACGGCTTTCGGTGGTTGGAATAGGGAGTTGATCAAGGAAACAATTTTAGAGGAGGACGCTAGTCTTAGTGTTTGTTTGGTTTAGCTTTCTATTGCCTCAAAAGGTCTATCAACGTCTATTTGAGTTTTTTTGTAGAGTTGTTTGGTTAAGCTTTTGAGATTGCCTATTTTAAATTAAGTAGAAACTAGTAGAGTTTAAACCTCTACTAGGCAAAAGCTCATAGGGAGGTTCTTCTCTAAATAAACCTTTTTTTTTAAAGTCTACCAACCAAACAACTATATATATATTTTTTTTTCTTTCAAAAACTCTATTTCTAATAGATTTAGTGCAAGTAGATATTTTACCAATAGAGGTTTTTCAAAAGCCCAACCAAACAAACTCTTATTCTTTCTACCCCTGTAAGTAATATATGTAGAGAGGATTCTCTATTTTGGCATTTTATGAAAGATGGAGAGTATTCAGTCAAGAGCAGATATAAGGTTGCTCTTTCCTTAGTAGATAATCCCAGCACGTCTGGTTTGCAAGAGTCGAAGTCGTGTTGGGATACAATCTGACATCTGAAAGTTCTTTAAAAAGTGAAGACTTTCATTTGGAGGGCTTGCAAAAATCGGATCTCTACACTTATTAACCTTACTCGAAGAAAAGTTACTGTCAATGATTTATGTCCAATGTGTGGTCGGGTTTCAGAGACAACAACCCATGTGTTGTGGGGCTGTGCTATCTTGAAAGAGGTTCGGAAAGATTGTCACATTATGCAATGTCTGAAATGTGATGACACGGTTAGGTTCTTTGATTTTTTCTTATCATGTTCGCATTGCTTAAAGGAGGAGTTGGCTCTTGTTAGTATCATTATGTGGCGCATTTGGTTCTTGTAATCAAAAGGTTCATGGTGTTGTGTCTCAGGTGATGGTTTGTGTTTGCTTAGTCATCGAATTTCTTGGTTGGCTTTCTTGCAGCTAATGAGGTTGTCTCGGTTTCTAGGGGAGTGGTGGAGTTGAATGAGATTAGGTGGAACCCCCCACCTGAGGGTTTCTATAAAGTCAATACTAATACCTTTATTGATGGTAATATTAAGATGGTGGAGTTGGGGATGGTGATTTGAAATCACCAAGGTTGGGTTATGGCTGCTGGGTCTCAGCGTCTGCAAGCAAGGTACTCGCCTCAAATAGTAGAGGCAACGGCTATCTTGCGTGGAATTGACTTCACCATTGAAACAGGATTACTGCCTTTTGTTGTTGAAACTGATGCATTGGAAGTGGCAAATTTGGTGAATGCAGGCTGTGCAAATTCGATGGACGTGGGCCTAGTTATTACTGATAATATTGAGTGCCTCTGTGATGTGTCTAGGGGTTCGATTGTTTTCGTTTCTAGAAAGGCAAATTGTGTCGCCCTCACACTCTATAAATTGGCTCTTAGGTTAATTAAGGACCAGTTTTAGATGAAAGATTACTCTCCGTGTGTGGAGAGGTTTTTACTAGATCATTTTCCAGGGCATCGTCTCTAGTTTCTTTGTTTTTTTTTTTTTTTTTTTTATAAATAAAGTTCTCCTTTCAAAAAAGAAAAAAAAAAAGAAAGAAAGAGTTATTCAAATAGAGAGGTGTGCCGTTAAATCATATAAATTTACACTACATATGTATTTCAATCAAGTATTAATATTAATATTTTTGATATGTACCAGCAGCAGATATGGGACTCGAACTTAGAACATTGTTTGGTTAAATGAACGTTCTTTACCACCAAACTACCTTAGGTGGTGGTTTTAATAATAATAATTTTAATGCGTTAAAATGTTTCAAAAGGAAAATATTCAAAAATCAATATAAATTGTATATAAGTGATTTATCACCAAGCCACCTTGGGCGATGGTATTATTAATATTAATTTTAACACGTTAAAATGTTTCAAAAGGAAATTAATCAAAAATCTTAAAATCAATATATAAATGGTGTATAAGTGATTTGTTCTTATCATATAAATAATAAATAAATGATATAACAAAAATATTAACTTGTGTGATTAAAGTTGAATTTTTGGATTTTTGGATTTTTGGATTTTTTTTTTTTTTTTTTTTTTTTTTTTTTTTTTTTTTTTTTTTTTTGAGTTTTAACATTATTCTTTAGAATAAATGGTTGTGGAGTCAACATGGAAAGATATTTTAATGTTAAAAAACAAGCGGAAATATGTGGTCTAGTAATAATCACTGTTAGTCGTACTGAAGGAATAATCAGTTGTGAAGTTAATTAGTAGATGTTTAGTTAATTATAATTTTAAAACTACTATATTGCTCAAAAATATGTTTGGTAGTTTTATTTCAAAAGTGCTGAAATTAGTTACAATGACTAAAATAGACATAATTTTAGAACATTATTTATTGTTTTCATTAACTATATATTAAATCAATATTTAAGTAAATTATTTAAATTAGGAAAAAAAAAATTCCATTAGAATAATAAAAATATTTATAAAAGATTTTATAAATCAAATCAATATTTAATTAGAATCTTTAATTTTAAGATGAAATGAGGTATATAAATGATTTTAATTTGATTTCATAAGGATAATGATATTTTAAAAAATTCATTAAATGCTAAAATAGATTATTCTATAATCACTTTAAAAAAGTAACCCTCCACCTACTTCTCAAAATCACTGTCAAAACTTGTCAGATTATCAGTTAGCCAGTTTTGGAAGTTCTACCAAACATTATTTTATGTCAAAAATTATAAAATAAACTGATTTTAACTTCTCAAAAGTAATACCAAACTGACCCTAAATAGCACTAATGAACAAAAATATCCTAACCTTTTTCTTTATTACTTTTTTTTTTTTTTTTTTTGACATTTTTAGGTTTGATTTTTTTTTTATCTTTTTCAAAAACCTTCATTGATTGGTCCTCTATCAATGGAGATGGAACAAGCCTTCGATGGAGGTCGATGAAGAAGATGAACAAAAAAATTGAAAACTTTTATTTTTGCCTAATAAGTCTCGAAATTGTAAAAATACATAAGTCTTAGAAGAAAGAAAAAAAAAAACGCATGACTTATTTTTGTGAATGTGTTTTCAAGGGTATTTTTACCATAACAACTATTTATGTGCTATTAAAATTTAAGTTATTAAGTTGATACTAATCTTAAAAGTAAGGGAGCAATAGCGCTAGAAAATTTTTAAACCCAAAAAGAAAAATCTTGAATTTCAAATTTATTACTTGATATGGAATAATGCCAATTATGCCATAAAGACAGACTTGATTCATTTAAAGAGAGGTCAACGTGAGTCAATAATTAGTTAACTCTGGAGAGTAAGATTTGGTTAAAAGAATTGACTTTTGTAGTTGTCCTTACTCCTTACTAAATTAGCGAATATTATTAGGAATGTTATTAATAGTGTGATTAGAAAGGTATTTCCTATTCGCTGTCCTTAACAGCATTTTTTTTTAATAAAAAAAATAATTAAAAATAAATAAAATAAACAAATATTGAAACTGGGTATTGGTATTCATAAGTGCTTTTTCAAAAACAAATATATATATATCGAAAAAATTTCAAGTTGGTGCATCCTGATATAACTTCTTGAGGATATTGAATGTAAGCCACTCGTTTTACATACTTTAACTTAAATGTGTATACACTTTTCAAAACTAGTGACTCACATTCAATATCCCGATAAAGTTATATCAGGATGCAATGACCAGATCGGGACTGATATAGAAAAATATATATATTTTTTGGGTACAAAAACACCTAAAAACAGACTATTTTGGTGCAATATTATTATATTAAAAAAAAAGGGCTTGTAACAGAAATTGCAACAAACAAAAGAAAAAAAGAAGAGGTGGCAAAAGGAACGGTTGAAAATGCATATTTTGAGGTAACCTTCTTGTTTGTCCTAATTGGCTTTGTGTGAGTGTACCCTATAAAATCATCAAACCTTTGCTTCTTTTTATTATTTGTAATTTCACAACTCTGTCTCTCTCTGTCTCTCTCTCTCTTTCTCTTATTTCCTCTTCTTCTTCTTCCTTCAATTATTTTCTTCAATATATATTTCTACTCATTAAATGTAACAAAACCCTCTTCTCAATTGCTTTAATATCAGAGGGCCTTCCTTTCAGGTATGTTCTCAACCTTCTTTTTGTTCATGTTTGTAGAATTTGAATGACATGCTACTCCCATTATATAACTCTTTTTTTTTTTTTTTTTCTTTTGTTCATAGACATTAAACATTTTGCCAAACTCATGAATTGTCCAGTGGATATATCTCTATCTAAACATGTATTTTTTTATGCTAAGAATATATATATATATATGATTTAATGGCTCTAGTCTAGTCTTACAATAAGAAGAAACAATAACCAATTAGGAGAAGAAGAAGCAGAGAAATTGAGGAGGAGAGTTTTACCAGCAGAGCAGTCCCATGGTATCTTGAGTTTGCTTGCTCTGTTTTGGATGGAAATAGAGTTTAATGAGTCAAAAGCATGCCAACCACTTTGGGACCAAATCAAGCTTTATTGAAATGCATACAGTTTATATTCGCTTTTTCGATAGCTTGCGTCAAGAAATGCCTACACTCATGAATGTCACTACTACAATACATCAGCACAAAAACAGAACATAGAGAATTTATATAGAATGCATCCGAAAAGGCTTTCGTGTACGCGTTTTCATTAAAAAGAAGTTTTGCTTAATACCTCAAGTCATGGGAGTTTGAATGAAACAGGATTCTTCAAGACCAAACTTCATTTTCTTTACGTATTTTCTTTCTCTGATATACCATTTACATGTCTCTGCAATTGTCCAACCTGTTTGAGAATTTTGTAGGATATAATTTTATATTTTTCTACTTCAATGTAAAACACACCACTTACCTGTTTATAACTGAAAACTTGTTGCAGGTCAGGGCCTTTCTGATTGGCAAACTACAGTCCCCAAATGAGATAAGACATCTCCATGGAAAGTCCGGTGAGCCAAGGTGCAGCCGGTTGCAAACCCATAACCACATTCGTCCAAACAGACACAAACACTTTCCGAGAGATTGTGCAGCGTTTAACAGGTCCATCAGAGAGTGAAGCAGCTACAAAAGATGGAGTAGCTACAAAGGTTGGAGGCACAAAGAGGCAGACTGCTAAACTCCATGAAAGAAGGCAATATACAAGGCCCAAACTTGAGATAGTTAAACCTCCTATCAATTTCAAACCCGGTTCATCTCCATCGAAACCAGGAACCCCCAATGTTATCCCGAGTCCTGTGGGTACCCCATCTACAATATTCTCAAAGCTGTCCTTACTGGAAGAGGAAAACAAAGAAGAATCAGAATTAAATAGCCAAGAAGAGGAGAAAGCCATCAAAGAAAGGCGATTCTATTTGCACCCATCACCGCGGTCCAGACCAGGATATACTGAACCAGAATTACTTACTTTGTTCCCTTTAACATCTCCCAAGACAAGTGAGAAACCATGAATTTTACATGGCACCTTTTCTCCTGTAACAAACATATATAAAGTCAATTGAAAAAGCAGGATGATTATCTAACAAACCTCATCTTCCTTTTCAGTAACTCTATAATTATCTTCTACTGCACCAAATGATTGTTTTCTTGCTAAAACAGGTTATTCAGATATATTTTCTTTCTTTATTTTTTTTTTTAAAAAGAAGTCTTGAAATCAAATCTCACTGGCATCACCGTTTTTTTATGAGTGAGACCAAAGGGGCATTTAAAAATTCAAAGACTGCAATTAATATTCTAGTGAAGTAGTTGAAAACCATATAATGAATGACAGTAGATAATTGACATTACATAAACATTGATGCCTTTTGTTATAAATTCTTTCACAAAAAGGCAAAGAGCGGTTAACTTCAAAAGGACTTTATATTTGAATATGATAATTGATAAGCATTGTGAACAAGCAAAAGGTGTTAATGCACACATAAATAAAGTGTAAACTAAAAGCGGGATTTTGATAAAAACGGGATTTATCCATGAAAAATTGTAATTGATTAAAGCATGTCACTAAGTTTATTGATGTCATCACAGAAACTAGAAATGTTTTCGATACAACTGTTGAGAAGTTAAGCTTTAGGATGAAAACAATTATCTAGATGAGCCTAAAACTAGCATTTCTTTGGATAGATAAACTTTAATAATCATCTAGGTAAGTATAGGATCCTAAACTACCATTGTTTTAAGAAGAACTTTAAAAAGATTGATGATTGAAGGCTATGAAGCCTATTTTACTACATTTGATTCAATCTTTTTTTTTTTTTTGGATTAATTTATTTTTTAATACAATAAATATTAAACAAACTCCTCCCCACCCTGGTGCAAGCAGAACTCAAACCCGCGACCTCTTGTAAAACCACTAGAGACCTTATACAATCAATCCTACCTTTATGCTGTAAGTAGTACTTGGACTCAGAAACATCTATAGAATATAAATCATACGGAAAAATATAAGTAAAGAAAGTAAAAAACTGCAGTAGAGAAAAAGACAACAAGAAAGAGATAGCACAACTTAACTCAGGTATTTTATAGTTTCTGATCTTAAACAACAACTTGTTATAAACAAATTAATTTATTTTTTATTTTTTTTGCCAATCAAATTAAATGTTTCTGACTCACATTATCAAGAGAAAAACTATTGAAACGAAGTTGATCCTCTGCCATACTACATTAAACATGAGAATACATATATAAATACTAAGCATGTTATAGGTCAGATTATCCCATTGAGCTGAGTCAGACTCACCTTTATGGGTCTCGTAGAATTCTCAAGGCATTCTTAAAGCGGTATAAGTATTTACCTGTACAGGAAAAAAGATGCCCAGGAAGAGAAGGATATAAGTCAAAAGGTGGTCCAAGGCAAGAAGAACAATAAAGTTCTAACTTGACCATGATCAAATGGTGGAAATTATTTGACACATATGGCACTTATATGGAAGAAATATTACACCTATGGCACTTCTGAATTCACAACAGAAGCACCGAAAACTCCTTACTTTCCTGCAAAATGTTACAAACTGACATTAATTTATGTATCAAGCATAATTAAAAAAAAAAAAAAAACCCTATTTAGCTGAAAAAAATAATGAAGCATATAAAAAGGTCAGCAAACCGATGATGGACAGAATATCTGATCTCAATACATCTGAGAGTATACCATCAAATGAAGCTGAGGAACCTCTTTGGAATGACTTGACGCCATCTGTTTCACTCATAAGAATGAAGCTGATGCATCATGTTGTTTCAGGTAAGAATAGATAGGCAATCTGAAACATATCCCAGTTTTATATGCCTGTCATGAATTTAAAAGGGAGCCCTGAATTTGGCAATTTGCCTGCAGAAGAAAATAGAGAACATGAGCCAAGAACCATCTCTAGAAATCCCAATTATTCATATTAAGCTAAAACTGTAGGTACTACAGAAGTAGCTAACAAATTCCATACATAAAGCTGAAAGGTTGGCAATATTCAATTGATTCCATAAGTTGAAGCTGAAGACGACAAGAATCTGTACTAATTGCAAATGAATGATATTCACTCAAGTAAAATGGCATACCTACAACCAAAGAACGGAAGGAGTTCACTTTTCAAGATCACAAGCAACGAGATCCAAAATCATTTGCAATGTAATTCCGTTGACCTTTACTTGAGACACTCCAAATGTTATTGGTCTAAGAGTTTATTTGGACAAACTGGAATGGATCTTGGATCTGATGATCTAGCACACTTAACATACGGTGGATTATGTCCCGTTGGGGGTGAGAACAGTCTCCCGCTATAAAAACATTCTCCCTCCTCTCCACTTCAATCCAGCTGCATCCTGCTGGTTTTTTCAAATCTCTCGTCTTCATCAGTTTTCTCATCTCTGTGACTGCATCCCATCTAGCATCTGCTGCATATAGGTTTGACATCATAACATAATCTCCGATGTTGCTTGCTTCAATTTCAAACAGGTGATTTGCTGCAAAACGGCCCAGTTCCACCTCATGATGTGTCCTGCAGGCACCTAGCAATGTCCTCCATACACTTGCATTTGCTTTAATAGGCATCCCAATCACTAAAGAGTATGCATCATTAATCCGCCCTCCTCGAGCAAGGAGATCAACCACACAGGCATACTGTTCCATGGTTGGTTTGATCCCATGAATCTTCTCTATTGAATAAAATATCTTAAGTCCTTCATCTACAAGGCCAGCATGACTGCAAGCAGATAATACAGCAGTAATGGCAACATGGTCTAGCTTTACACCCAATTCAAGCATATGAGAAAAAACCCTGAGTGCTTCCTCTCCCCTACCATGCATGGCATACCCACCAACCATAGCAGTGAACATAATAAGATCCTTTTGGGGGTTTGACTGGAAAATCTTACAAGCAGTTCCTATGCTGCCACATTTTGCATATAAGTCTAATAGAGCTCCTTTCAATTGGACATCATCAAAACAAGCCCTTACCACATATCCATGGCACTGCCTTAACAGGTGAACTGAGGCCATTTGAGAACATACTGGCAGAAGGCTCATAATTGTCACTGCATCAGGCTTCATTCCCCAGCCTTGTAATTCAAGGAAAAGACTGATAGCTTGATGAGGAAAATGATTGTCGGCATAAACTCGGACCATTAGATTCCAAGGGGTGAGATCCGTCACAAACATCTTGTTGAATGTTGTATGTGCTTCATCTTGTGATTGACAATTCTCATAGCCTAAAATCATCGAATTGGATGAGACTAAAGTTCTATTCTCTAATAAATTCTGGAAAATCTTAAATGCATACTCCACACAACCACATTTTGCATATGCATCAAGTATTGCGATTCCAATGTTGGGTTCAGCGTCACCTAGTAAAAGATTGGCCTTAACTGTATAGGCATGAATTTCCTTAACCATATCTACCCTGCATACAGTTGCACATAAATGAATTGTGATTAAGATAGTAATGGAATCAGGTCTAATTCCTTCCCTAAGCATCCAGTGTAAAAGGTCGAGGAACCGGGTATCATAACCACTCTCTGAAAAAGCATCAAGCATAGAATTCCAAGATATCAAATCTCTACTGGAAATCATCAAAAATGATTGATAAGCTGCTTCAATGTCATTGCCTTTTGAGTAGAAATTAACTATAGCATTCCCAACTGATGTGTCTTCATTTAGGTAAGGATGACGGAGAATATAGCCATGAATTTCTTTCCCAACCACCAAGTTTTGTAACTGTGCACAAGCAGAAAGAATGCTGACAAGAGTGATTGAATCTGGCCTTATCATCTCTACAGAAATTAGTTCGTAAAAAAAGTCCAATGCTTTCAACCACTTATCATTTGATACGTATCCAGCAATAATAGCATTCCATGAAACCAAATCTCTTGATTTCATCCTCCAAAACAACAATTCAGCTTCTTCCATCCGTCCAACTCTCAAGTAGAAGCTTAGCAAAGCATTGCACACTGAAATATCTGCCACCAATTCAGCCCGACGCAACACATAACAATGAATCTCTCTCCCAAAGCTGTAGCCAATGTTCCTATCCAAAGAAGCACAAACAGGGAGAATATTCATAATTGTTGCATAATTTGGTTCTGTTGATCCTCTCAGCATCCCATGGAACAATCTAAAAGCATCTTCATTCAACTTATTTTCAGAAAACCCTGAAATGATTGCATTCCAAGAAACAACGTCTTTATCTACAATGCTAACAAATGCAGAGTATGCATCTTTGTTTACCAACCCACATTTTGAATACATAGATACAAGAGCATTTCCAACTAATGTATGTGTTTCGAGTCCAGATTTAATGACATAAGCATGCACACTCTTCCCTGAACATATATCTCCTACACGAGCACACACAGGAAGTACAATAGCAACAGTCACAGAGTTAGGCTTAGTTTGATAGGCAACATGCATATCATAAAACAATCTCATCACACGAGCATCATAAACCCGATTACTCGCATACCCAGATAGTAAAATGTTCCAAACTACAGGATCACCATGACCCATTTGACCAAACAGTTTCTTGCAATCATTGACGACTCCACATTTGGCGTACATGTTAAGCAGCGCTTTGTAAACATGTTGGCAAGAAATTTGCCCAACTTTCATGACATAACCGTGAAGAGACTTGCCTAGACTGGTGGCAGATACGGCAGCACAAGATTTGAGAATGGTTGTGAAAAGCTGGTAATTATTGTGCGTAAAGGAAGATGAAGATTGTATCTTGTGAGTGAAAAGCGAAAGAGCTTCTTCATGCATACCATCTTTGGAGAAACTAGTGATTATGGTGTTCCATAATTTGGAATTTGGTTCAGGCATATCATCGAACACTTGTTTTGCACGTTGGATCGGTGACGGTCACTGTATATGACGACACCTGTCTACTTACCGTTTAACAAAGTTGTTATAGGAGAGCTCTTACCCGTTACCACAGCCACTTATAACTTTTTGGGAAATTATTACAATTATCCTGTATTTTGGGGTATTCTACAAAATGCACCCAATAGTTTTGTTTTTCTCTGAAATCTCCTCTAGCTTTAGTAAATCTCTAAAACCCCTACCGTTAGTAATCTGTGATTTTGTTCAATATTTAGAGGGGTGTATTGGATTGGGATTTTAATAGACAATTTTTAGGTGGTAGGATTTTAAAGACTATTAGGATTATATGGACTAGACTTTCAGGATTTTGAATTTTTTTTAAAAAGAGTCTCTAAACTTTATTAATAGACTATTATGATTATCTAGACTTTATTTAAAGACTTTTTGGACTTTTTTTTTAATTTTTATTTTTAAAAAAATATGGGCCCTATAAATTTGTTAGCTAACACACATACCCAAGTTGAGAAACCCAAACTAGATAGATGGTCTGAGTTAAAAAAACCCACACTACTACAAAAATGTTAAAAGACATCGGTTGTTTACATCAGTTTTTAGATAACCGATTTAAAAAAAAAAATTAGAAATCGATTTTTATAAAAACCGATTTCTTAAATATTGTGGTTTAAAAAAACAACTGTTTTTGGGAAAACTGATATGAATGTATTTTCCAATAAGAAATCAATTTTCCTTAAAACTGATGTCTTAAATATTGTAGTTTGAAAAGACAACGGTTTTTGGGAAAACCAATATGGATTCGAAAGCAAAATTCTGCTAAAATTCAAATCTGACCTATGTCCACATTCAAGTGCGCATCTCAAAAAATACTCAACATTATTTTCTCAAATTTTGATACAAGAAAGAAGACATGCAAACAAACACGTTTTATTCAGAAAATATTCCAAAAATCGATTTGGAAATGTGTGAAAATGAGCGATGAAAACATCTCACTCGCGGATTCGCGTCGCTTCTGACCTTTGACTGAATAATTGATCATAACTTTCAAAATACCACCAAGAATTTTACGTTCTTTATATCGTTGGATTTGTATCAAAAAATCAAAGAACTCAATGTGGACCAAAAAATTTATTTCCTTGCCAAAAGATACAGTTTTAAGAAAAATGTTTGCACAAAAATTGATCATCTCCAATCGCTTCTAACCTTTGACTGAATAATTGATCATAACTTTCAAAATACCGTCCATGATTTTACATTCTTTATACCATTGGATTCATATCGAAAAATTGAAGAACCCAACATGGATGAAAAAATTTATTTCCTTGCCAAAAGATACATTTTTAAGAAAAACGTTTGTACAAAAATATCTCCAATCGCTTCTGACCTTTGACTGAATAATTGATCATAACTTTCAAAATACCACCCAAAATTTTATGTTCTTTATATCGTTGGATTCGTATTGAAAAATCAAAGAATCCTACATGGATGAAAAAAATTATTTCCTTGCCAAAAGATACAGTTTTAAGGAAAAATTTTGCACAAAAATATCTCCAGCAGAACACAAAACCACACAAAAAATGAAATGAAAAATAAACTCACAAAAAAAATTGTTGGAACTAGTAATCCTCCCATGGCCTAATATCTCTCTCTCCACATATAGTCAGATATGCTAAGTCTCCATGCATTAGCTTCCTCTCTCTGTTGTTCTTGGGTTTGTAAAACTAGTTCTTCAAGTTCCTTTTCAACAACCGGTGATGATGATGATGATGCATATTCTTCTTCAATAGGAAATTCATCAGATCGACATTCTTTATGAAGAAAGTTGTGGAGTGCTACACATGCCAACACTATCTCTACTTGTGTCTTAAATGGAAATAGAGGTGCTGAATTAAAAATGGTGAACCGAGATTTAAAAATGCCAAATATTCTCTCGATCACATTTCTCAACGACGCATGGCGGAGATTGAACAATTCCTTTTCATTTTCAGGATCATTACCATTACCTGCACCTGCAAAATCTTGGAGATGATACCGCACACCTCGATACGGAGCTAAAAATTGACGTCGATTAACAAATCCACAATCTGCTAGGAAATATTTACCTAATTAAAAATACAATAGCGACAGTTATTACCCAAAAGTACCACACAATAAAGCATTGGCTATTTAAAATTAAATTATGTTTTAGATTAAAAAACTAGCATTTACCTTGGGGGACTTTAAGTCCATTCCTACTGAATCTGGTCTGTTGTTAGGGTTTCTTCATGACCTTGTTGCTATTTTCTGAAAAGTCTTGAGCGAGAGTGAAAAGTATGATGGGAGATGGCAAGACAATTTTGAGGTCTAACTATTTATATTTATCACTAAAAAGTCTAGAAAATCTATTTTGTCATGAAATCCTACAAATCTTGATCTCAATCCAATACCACCAGACAATTTTCTGCCTCTTGAAAGTCTGGATCTAATACCACAATATATTATGGACTTTTAAAAAAAGTCTTAAAAGTCTGGATCCAATACCATAAGATATTATAGACTTGTAAAATAAATCTTGAAAGTCTAGATCCAATATCACAAGATATTATGGACTTTTAAAAAAAATCTTAAAAATCCTAATCGAATACCACAAGACTTATCTAACTTATTAAAAAGTCTCAATCCAATACCACCAGACTTTTACTTCCCAAAATTGTCTAATAAAATCCCAATCCAATACACCCTCCTTAATATTTGAAAAACTAAGAGGGAAAAAAAAAAATTACTAAAAACCTTAAATTAAAAATTATTTAACAAAATATCAAAATTAAAATAATAAAAAAAATCTTATATTAAAATAAAAAAAATTATGTTTCCCTCGTTCACTCGTCTCTCCTTAGTCTTTTCACACACACACACACACACATATATATATATATATATACGAGGATGTTTCAGGTACGAAATCTCTAAGAACTCGCCCCAATGTGTTGCTCACTTTTAAAGCTCTTTGTATTCATTTGAAATTATTCTCCTCAAGAGTTTTAGATTAGAAAGAATTTGAAATTTGAAATTTATAAACCCTCAATCCATTAATATACTTTTCATCATCAAATTCTATTACTAAAACCTTTTAATTTTAATTTGTCACCATAGACTCTCTCAATTCTTTTATGCTATTATTAGATCTTCTGTTGTCCAATTCATTACTTCCTTATTCTTTGATGATTAGATAATAATATTTTTTTAATTATTATTATTATTTAATATCTACATGCTTGATCTATTACTTTATCGATTTTCTACCTAGAGTCTATGATGATTCAAAGTTATTAAGAATTCATTCTTCTTTATTTGTCAATATTATCCAAATTGTTGATTTAGATTATGTCTACTTGGTAGACATAATCTAAATCAGGAGATGTGATGATTATGTCGATATTATCCAAATTGTTAATGTCAATATGTTGTTGATGATGATGATGATGATAATCTAATATTATAATAATAATATTATAATAATCATGAGATGTGATGTGATGTGAGAGAAAGAAAAGAATTTCTGAAATTCAACAATGGGATGAGATTGGGAGGAATGAGAAGAGATTGGTGTGTCTTGTTGTCATTTGATGAACATAAATTTCGGGTAGGCTTGTCCCGAGGAACAAATTCTTCGGGTCAGGCCTACCCAAAACATTACTTTTTTTACTTTAGTTCATATTTTAATGTATTATTTCATTAATTTTATTATCTTTTATATTAGTTTTGTTTTAATAATTAGCAGTTTTGGAATATAATTATGGAATGTGTTTAGGTAGATACACATGGGTGGAAAGAAATTACTTGAGTCACTCAAGATCAATGAATGTGTCTTAGAAAGATGTTGCCGTCTTTGTTGGTGCATGTGATGCCAAATACTTATACTGATCCTTCGTCATTTGTTGTCGAAAGACCCGATAAAGGTGTTTCACATCAAGGAAATCAGTAAATGTTAATATACTTATACTAATTGATGGTCACCATGAGGTTGTGGGTTCAAGTCATGTCCATCTCCCAAAACTCCGAATTTATGTAATAATATCAGTCCTCCAGCGGTAGGTTTGGTGGAAATGTGGAATTAGCATGAGTTTAGAGTAGTTGTTCTCTTTTTTAAAGAAACATATATTAGCATAGTTGGTAGACCACTTTTTTTCTACTTTGATGGTAAGGGTTCAATTCCCACTACTTTCTTCAATTTTAATAGTTTTAACAAGATGAGGTTGGTCTGATGATAAATCCCTCACACATTACACCATGAGGTCGTGGGTTCGAGTACTCTTCCACCTTTAAAAAAAACCCTAAATTTATGTAATATTTAAAAATAAAAAAAACATTTTTTTTAAAAGAAGTTTATTGGCATAGTGTTTTTTTTTTTTTTTTTTTTTTTTTATAAAAGTATTGTTTTTATTGACATAGGTCCGATTGTGAGATTTTTACTATCAAATTATTGGAGTACTTATGGATCAGAAAACAATTTGACTTTGAAGCACAAGATAGGACACTCTTAAAGTTAAATTAGCAACATAAATATTTCAAATTTTAAAAGAAGTGCCTTGTGTAAATGATGCAACTTGCTAGATAGATACGGTTATAATATTAGGAATTGCATTTCGGTGAATGAATGTAAGGTGACATGTCTCAAATCTCGTGATCATTATGTTCTTATGTAACAATTATTATCTGTTGTAATAAGAAGATTTTTATATAATGGCATAAGGATTGCAACATTTCGTCTTTCAGCATTCTTTAATGAACTTTGTAAAAAAACACTTGACAGCCACAAATTAGAAGAGATGGCGAGTGAAATTGCTGAAACTTTATACATGTTAGAAATGTTTTTCCCCCTTCATTTTTTTGACATTATGGTGCATTTGCCAATTCACTTGGCACGTGAAGCTCAACGATGTGGTCCAGTATAATATCGTTGGATATACCGTTTTGAGAGGTAATGTGTCTTTTATTGACATGAATTAATGTCTTTTTTTTTTCTATGATAATAAAAATCATAATATATTCCAACTATAGATTTATGAAGGTGTTAAAGGGATATGTTAGAAATCGTGCTTGAAAGTTGTATAGCTGGTTGTTATTTATCAAAAGAGTGCATGAGGTTTTGTGGTGGCTATATGAAGCAATCAGGTACAATTGGCACTCGACAATGTCGCACTGAAGATATGTGAGATGAAACGATATTAGGTGGCCGCTCATTTACTAGTGGAGTACCAATTGTTATGTCCAATGACATGTTACAAATTGCTCACAATTATGTGTTATACAATATGGCTGAAGTAGAACCATATTTTGAGTAAGTATAGTAAGCGATATCAATTAAAATATTCCTTATAGTAAATTTTAGAATTATTAATTATTTCACTAACAATTAACTTTAATTAAGTTCTCGGTCATGCAATTGGAAGTCTTATTGTGTGGCCCAAAGGCTATGTTATCTTTGACTAGGTTTTAGTATATTTTATGGTATTAGACTATATAAATGGTGTGGTAGTAGATTTTTTAATATGTTATTGACAGTAGACTTTAAGACAAATTAATGTTATGTTTTGAATATTCAATTTGATATTATATTAGTTTTTGATTGCAATCCGATGTTTCAATTTTATTTGTTTTTATTTAGTTTAAATAACTTTTCATAGGTAATAGTTCTTATTGCATCATTTGTTTTTGCTTAAACTTTTTTTTATGCGGCATTTTTTGGCTGCCCCTAAACGTCTTTTACATAACATTTTTTGCTATCCCAAAACGTCTTTTACGTAACATTTTTTTTTTTCTGTCCTAAATAGTCTCTTACGCGTCATTTTTTGGTTGTCCCAAATCGTCTTTTACACGGCATTTTTTGTTTGCCACAAAACATATCTTATACGACATTTTTTTATGGCATTTGTTACATGTCCTTCGTAACAATATTTTACTAAATGTCGTAAAAGGGGTTTTGTAGCATTTTTCAAAGCTCGTAAATGTCAATTTTTCTTGTAGTGTTAATATGTAATAACACTTAAATTTAATATTTGGGACAAACATTTTTATATGTTGTGGTGGTGATTTGTGTGAAATGTGTGATATGAGTATGTGATATTTTGTGGATATTAAAAGTGTTACATTTGCAGGGACCGAAAAGTTATGGATTTGTTGAAATTTTAAACGCAACTATATCGAAATTTCGTAAAAATTCAAATATTCTTTTCTAGTCAAATGGAAAGTGCAATATTGTTTTAAAATTCGAATCTTTTTTAAAGATAGAGCACTACACTAATTAAGTATAACTTATGAAGTTTTCATATCTTCATATTAAGTATGACTTATGAAGTCTTACATTGTAAGACGTTGAGAAATTTGGTCTTACAAGCAAATATTTGCAATGATCAAACCCTACCTCCGTGACATACTGAGTTGCTTCAGAATTAACTAGTAAAATGGCTTGTGCTTTGCTACGGGAGTATTATACCGTTTTATATATTATTTTCAATTTTAATAAATTTATTGATCTAAATTATGAAACAAACAAAATTAAAATATAAAAAATATATTAATCAAAAATAAAATGATAACCAAGTAAAATAATAATTCTATACCAAATAAAAATATCAGTTATATTGATATGTATACGTGTAAATACGAAAATAATATATTCATAGTGTATTGAATATTAATATGAGAAACAAAAATCTATACATTAAATATTAATGTGAAACAAAAGTATCATGCATTACACATATTTTGTCTATTAAAATGAATTTATTTAATTAAATAGGTAAGTATAGTGAACATTAAATGTATTTAATATTAAACTTATGATATTTCTTAAAAGCTAAGCAAACTAAATAACTGAAAGGAAATAAGTTGAATCTTATTTTTGATTTTTGGATGCATAAATTTGTAGTCAAATCAAATTGGATCTTGAAACTTGAGATTTATTTTATAATAATTTTTTTTCAATATTTGTGATTTGAAATTCGGTTGCACTATAAAGAAAACTTTGTTCATCAACCAAATTATTTAAGGAGCAAGTCTAGCATTTTTTTACTCCTTTATAGAAGTTTGAATTGTTATTTTGAAATGAATATGTCATTTCAATTGCTAACAGTTTTTTAGCTAGCATTGCAATTGAAGAAAGGTAGGTTAGATTGTTCATCAAACAAATCTTACCTACCTTTCTTCAATTGCGAAGAAAGGTAGGTAAGATTTGATTATGAGTTTCCTTAAATTGCAATTGAATTTCAAATCAGAAATATTGAAGGAATTTTGATTATAAATTTTCCTGCAATTTAGGGATCAAACCCAAATTTTAAGATCCAATTTGACTATAAATGTGTGTATTCAAAAACTTATCAATTAGATTCAACTAATTATTTTCATTTATTTAATCCGATTAGACTTTAACAGATGTCCTAAGTTTAATCCAACAAACAAAGATAATCAAGTAAAACAATAATTCTATACCAAATAAAAATACTAGTTATATCACTACAAGAAAAAAGAGGTTTTATGATGGAAAAAAACCGTCATAACAAGCAATTCATGACGTTTAAAAACCATCATTAATCTCAACATCAAGTATAATTTTTTGACGGTTTTAAAAGTGTCATAAAATTATGACGGAATTTGGTATCATAAATTCTTGATGGTTTTTAAAAGTCACAAATGAACGTCATTACATCTTGATAGTAGTAAACCATCATAAATTTATGATGGTTATAAACCATCAAATTGTTTTCTTATAAAAAAAATAAATTGTTGTTGCCATCTATAATAAATAAATATTATATTATATAAAACTGAAACTCAATATATTTTTTTTTAAAAAATCAATAGTATAATTAAAACTCAATAAAAATATGGCAAAAAATAATCTGTAATAATCAATATCATTCAAACTTGCAAAGATTTTATTACATATACTTTTTTTTTTATGGGACATTACATATACTTTTGAACAACATAAATTATACTACTTCATCTTCTACTAACATAAATCAATGATTTGATATATGTATCTCATGAGAATAAGTTGTTTTTCTTCCGAATCTTTTTTACTCCCGCTTCTATTCATCTATAGATGCAGTCCAAGCAAATAATCTGCAAAGATAACTTCAATTTTTCAATTTCGATATTTTTAAAATAAATATAAAATCCAAATGAACTAAAATGAATATTTATTTTTTAATAAAAATTTTACTAAATAAAATGATAAATTTATATAAAACACAAAAAAAAAAAAAAAAATTAAGAAATTATTTGTGCCACAGAATTGTTATTACTTAAAAAAATCAACATTAAAAACCCACAAAAGAGAGTTCGAAGACATAACATATTTGAATTTCTATACTTATCAATTTAAAATGGCAAGAAGAATATATTATAAACCCATAAATAAACTTTTCAAGATAGTTGTTTTTTTTTTTTTCTTCATATAGTCATGTTATAGTCTTGAATATAAACAATATATATATATATATATATATATATATATAATAACATGTTTGTTAAAAAAAAAAAAAAAAAAAAAAAAAAAAAAAAAACCCTCACTCAAAAGTTAAATACCTCATGTAGAAGGAGTGCGTGGTGACGATGTGGGTGGTGTGGTGACGAAGTTCTACGACTTCAAAGGGCGTGCGTGGTGATAAAATATGAAAACTTTAGACGGTATAGTGACAAATCTAGAGTCTTTGAACATCATGGTGATAAAATCTAGAGCATTAACGATTTGATAGTGAAACATAAAAAATGAATGGTGAAATTTCAAAGTAGAGCCAATGGAAAGTAGAAGGATGAAAAGCAAAAAATAAATTGATTTGGAAGAAAAATAGGTGTGGCTGTGAAAAGTTAAAATGGTTAGGGTTAGGGGTGTGATTATTTTATATAAGTGAAATGATTGTGTGCACTCATGAGTATGGTAGACATCACAACAACTAGTAAGAACATAACACGTGTCACTTTAGATCCATTAATTAACTTATATATCAATTTAAGATTAAAATAAATAATATCAACTACATAATCTTTACCAAAAATAAAAATTACATAATCAAAATTCTTAATTGAAATTAGAATATAAAAACATAAATACTAACATTTGAAGATTTTTTTTTTCATTAAGAATATTTTTTTTATAAATACTAAATTTTATTTATCTTTCTTATTAGCAATTCATTCATTTTAAATTTCAACACTTCTTGATGTTTTTTAAATATCAATAATTCTGGATAGTTTTTAAATATCAACCATTCTTGACGGTTTTTGAATGTGAACAATCCTTAATGGTTTTTAAAAAACCATCAACATTTAATGATATTATCTATAAGTGTCATTAAATCTTGACATTTAAAACAAACCATCAAGTTTTTATGAGATTTTTTAAAAACCATCTTCTAGGTTTGACGGTTGAAAAAAAGCATCATAAATAAGTGTCATAAATCATCTTTTTTCTAATAGTGTATATATATATATATATATATATATATTTGCAAATAACAATATATGCGTAGTATTGAATATTAATATGTGAAAGAAAAGTAGCAATAAACATATTTTGTATGTAGATAAACAATTAATGTAATTGTTATAACCATATTATAATTGATAATAAAAAAAAAAAAGCCACATCAAAAACATATAAAAAGCATAAATAAATTAATACTGATATTTACAATGAAATCAAAAATAGTAAATAACTTACCAAATAAGCAATTGCACAATAACCGTAAAGAGTTTGCACCGGAAATATGAAAACCACGAAAAGTACACACAAAATCTAAACACCACAAAAAATTGTTAGTTTTTATGATATAAATTTATAAATACCATGAAAAATATATTATTTAAGCAACAAAAAAATGTACGGATCACAAAATACCTAAATAAGCATAATTGAATAAAATCAGAAAAGAATAAAAAAAAAATCCAAGAACGATGAATACATATAAACAAATAATCATTATATTTTCTAAAAAAAATTATACTGCACCCAACAAAGTAAAACTAATCACTTAGAACAACAATAAAAACAGTAACTAACTTACCAAGAGAGCGATTGCACAGTAACCGCTAAGAGTTTGCACCAGCAACATAAAAACCTAAATACCATGAAAAACCATCAAAGATGCATTAAAAATCTGCACAACAAATATAAAAGATATAAGAATATTTAAAACTCACAAATTTTTTAGAAAAAATAATCAAAAAGAAAAAAAAAAAAAAGTATATTTTGTTGTTAAGATTTTATACACACATTTTCTTGTAACAACAATTTACAATACAACACAATAAGCAAACAAACCAACCATAAACTCAATATTGAACTTGATGATATTGAAATTCTAAGTTTATAACATCTTAAATAAACTCATTTTGTTAGTCAAAAAAATTAAAAATTACTAAATGAATCCCCTAAACAAATTTTTAAAAACATCATAAATGCATAAATTGCCCAAACAACACTGTAAATAATGAAAACAAACGAAAAGCAAGAGAAAAAATTATTTTAATATAAATAATTCAACAACAAAATCATAGAACACTAAGAATACATAACTATAAATATGACATTTCATAGAATTAATAAGTTCACACACCTAATCTGTAGGGTCTACTGAGTTCCCATTCAAGAGCTTGTGGTTCTCTTCTTTGTTCCAACTATCCTTATATTTCATGCTCAATGGCAGCAAGATAGGTGAATTCCCGCTGGTTTGGTCAGACAGCTCTGTAATAAGAAAAGTTCATGCTAAAGCTCAATCGTCCAAACAAAGACCTCTTTTCTCCCAACAAAAAAGAGAAAAAATGGACAAATATTTAAGTATCATAAGACTTCTAACCTAGCAATTTCTTGTCTACAAAGAATACCACTAAATTAACAGTATACCTGCAGAAGAATAATACGATTAAACTAAAATGCAAAGATCACGGAAGTAATTATAACTAAAGTTTGAATATAAAAACATCCTTCTTACCATGCAACAACAACATCAACCGTGTAATGTTTGCGGGATGCCACACTTGAAAACCTATAAAATTTTCACAAATCAATAACACTTTTAGTTCTTAGGACATTTAAAAACCAAGTTCATATACTAAAACTTCATACGAATTAAACAACAATCATTGAATTGCACCAATTCGAGTACAATTGTTCATATCACTATGAACATTTAAAAAAATCAGTTTCTATAACTGCTGTAAAATCTCTAATTTTGGAAACATACAACAAACAGTAACTCAAATAAATCTACAACATGAGTATCAAAATAAAATCAAAGATAACATAATTTAAATTCTTTGACTACCACTTAATTTTCAGATCTAGTGTCAATTAATAACTTTAAACAAAACTTCTAAATAAACATAAATTGAAAATACAATTAGACCAAAATAATCAAAATACCTTGTAAGCAATCACAGTTCTCGGCTTCTTTCTTGACAACATCAAGTACCGAATCAATCAACTCCACTCCTTCAATATAGTGACCCTTGGCCTAGTTGTTGCCGGCGCCGAACTGCCCGAAGACGAAGTTATCAGGTCGAATCGGACGATGTCCATGGTATCGGGCTCCAGATCCATGAGAACAACTCTCGGGATGAACCTACCGTAACTGGATTCGTTTGAAAGAAAAGGATAGAGAGAGAGATTGAGAAAAAGAGAGAAGCACGATGGGTAGAGAGAAAGAGAGAGAGAGGTGATGATAATGGTTGAAGAAAATCAGAGAAAGAGAGAGTTTTTAGGTTTGAAAGAAAAAGATGGAGAGAGATTGAGAGAAAGAGATAAGGACGGTGGGTAGAGAAAAGGAGAGAGAGTGTGGTGTGGTGATAGTGGGAGTCAAGTAGTGGTAGTGGTTGAAGCACGTGTACATGCCATTTTATTTATTTATTTTTACAACTCATCAATGACATTTTTGTAAATAAATTGAAATCCATTCAATTTTACTGTTTATGTGAACAGTTCAATTTCAAGAGCAGTTTTAGTATATATAATATTTGCTAGTTGTTTCATACATTGTAGGAATTGACTTTCCTGATACACCATGTCTGCCCGTTCGAAGTACCGTTTAAGTGCCTTATTCTTCTTGCCATAGTGTGCAAACATGTCCCGTTGTAGATGTATCACACATGCGTCATAGAATGAATTTGGGGACACTTTTTCTACATCGGTTATGATACTGTTTTTCTGTCAGAAACGATAACCAAATCTTTAACTTCGCCAACGGCTTTATGCAACCTAGTTAAAAACCATTCCCAAGCTTTATTTATCTATGAATCACCAACACCAAAAGCTAAAGGAAATATTTATTCATTGCCATCAATACACATAACCACAAATAAGACCCCACTATGAGAACCTATCGAAAACATCCCGTTGATAGCAATGACCAGTCAAATCAAAGATAGAAAACCTTCTATACAAGCTTTTAAGCAAAAGAACATATATATAAACATGTTAGACGAATCTGTGTGGAAGTCTATAATAGTCTTAGGATTTGTTTGCTCCAACATGTACAAGTATGATGGTAAAATACTGTATGACTCAACCGGTGTTCCATGAACCTCCTCAAAGGCAATATGTCTAGCTTGGTACCCTTTGTGGTAGTTACAACAGATGCCAAACTCCTTCTGCATGTCGTGTATAATTTTTTTAGGCTTGTATAAACGATGATCATGTAATTTCTCCTTTATGTGTTCCCCTATAACCCGTGCGCTTACTTGTCTTCGATGTGAAAATCTTGCTTCTGTGGAGTATATGTGTTGATTGTCAAGTTTTCTAATATGGAAATAATCCAAATTTTGAACCTTAGTTGAACGCAATCGCCAATTGCAATCCTCAACAATACACCGAACTTGATGACGTTTTATATCTGATGTGAACACCCTAATCTGGAACCGGTTGACAAAGACGTAAGTATCTAATTGTGACTGTATTTGTTGCTTGCTTGGAAACACTTCACCCAATTCAATATGCATAGTAACAAGTTTGGGTGCAACTTCACCATAACTAATAGAATAAAATGCACAAGGGGTGGAACAAGCCTCTGGATATGGGTAAATTACTCGTTATACTGGTTGGGAACTCGATCAGGAATGTGATTGAACTGTGGTTCTGTTTCAACATGCTCAGTAATGTGCTGGTTCTCCGTCGTATCTTCAAAACTAAAATGACGAGGATGAGATGTATCAATGTTAGCAGTTGGTCTAAAACCCTCTTGAATATCATCTAAATAGGCACCCACGTTAGATGCATATGAGCTTTGAAACTCATCCATATTACTGACTTGTATATTGCTTTTATGTGTATAATGAAAATCATACTAATGAGTTGTATGGTGTGGGTTATGAAAGGACTATGGTGGTTTATGTTTCTTTTCTAGAGACTCATGGAGTCATGATCGATTTCCTTAACACTAACACAAACTAATTTGTTAAAATTCTCTTGACGAAGTAAAATTGCAACGTCTTCATCATCAACAATCTTAATAGGCATGTTAGGATGAAAAGTTTGTGCAAGAGTTGTCATACTGACTCGATAATGTGTTGGGGTTTTTACCCTAAAGCTTGTAATTTGTAAATATGATTTGAACATAAATAAAAGAAGTAGTATATTAATTCATTTTGTGTCATACTTTATATATATAACATGTGCACTTAACATCCAAGATTGTCAGATGTAATTTCAAACTGAGTATATAAGTGTCATATATATATGGATGCAGTTTGAAACGAGCAATCTAAAGAGTCCGTAGATAGCAAATAAAGCTAGGTACTTTATTTATGGTTAATCTACAACTGCGATCTATTTCGTAGTGTATGTTGATTCTATCCTGGATCATTCATATGAAGATATGAGAATGGAGGCACCTTGTATGATGTGATCATATAGGACTAGGCCATGATCTATATGAATCTCTCACTAAGATCCGTTTAACGGTGAGATTCATATATATCAACTAATGATGGCTATATATGGGTGATCTTAATCCTGAGTGTGTTATCAACTCCTGCAGGTTAGATCATGGTCTTCGATATACTATGGGTGAGGTCGGAGTTGCATTCCTGATCAATATGCTCCGTATGTTGAGATCTCGGTTTGGCTTGTGGCTGGGAAGGTTTGTACATAATAGTGGAATCCACTCCTTCTTGCGAGAAGTATATGGTAGTTCCCTTAAGGGTTGATTCGGGGCTTGAACAATATGAGCGCTCTCCTAATTCTGTAAGGAATGTAGGATTTATTGTTCATTAGAGAATCAATGGTACTTAAATGAAAGATATAATTGGAGGGGTATAACGGACATTTTAACCCAGCTCTGATTATGAACTACTTGTGGAGGATTATATCATATGTAATAGCTATATCGATGGACACCGAAAGTTATTGGTTTGTATAAAAACGTCTACAGTTGAGAGAGTGCAGCTTTGGGTTTTTAGTGGAATAACACCGAAGTTAATAATCATGAAATATTAATTAAAGAGTTTAATTAATTATTTCTAAGGATTATTGGAGCTTAAAATACTGTGGGTCTATTAGGTCCCCTTGCTAGCCCGATCGATTTAGGTAACAAGGGTCACGGTTAATTAATTGGATTGTCCGATTAATTGTGTTACGAAAGTGACACGTATATATATTTCGGAATTAATTGAATAATCAGATTATTTAATTAATAAATATTAATGATTAAATTAATTAAATAATTAGATTATTTAATTATGCTATTAATCATTAAATGGAGGGTGTTAGTTGATATTTGGATTTAGGTGAAGATAAAATAATAGGATTATTTTATTTTTACTAAATCAATTATCTAAGTATTTGAATTTAAAATACTTATTATCCCCTAATTTGAAAAGGATAATTAAAGAAAGAGTTTTTACTTAAAAAAATATGTATATGTTGTAATTTTATGGCTTCCCCACCAAGCCTTTATAGTAAACTTCATCATTAAGCAAGTGGCCAATTAGCTTTGAAAAAGCTCTATATATATGTGTGTTCTCACTCTTGTAAATGTTGGTTCTCAGCATCAATGAAACAATGCATATATTTTCTTAGTTCTTTCATCTCTCTTGTGTCCCTCTCTTCATCTCTTCTCTTATCTTTCATCTATCATTTATTTATTTCATCTATTATTTTTCATTGATTTATAACACGTTATCAGCACGATGCTGTTATTTCCAGAACCTGAAGTTCTGAATTTATTACCACTAGAACCTGAAGTTCCTATATTTATTTCCAGAACTTGAAGTTTCTGAATTTATTATTACTAGAACCTAAAGCTTCCAGATTTTTATTTATTAATACCAGAACCTGCAATTCTGAATTTACTTTCTCGCATTTTATTTACTTTTATGCGATTTACTTTCCCGTATTTATTTATTTATTTACATGCTTTTATGAGATTGGTTATGCGAATCTACCAGAACCTGCAGTTTTGGATTTACTTTTTCCGCATTTATTATTACGCGTTTTATTTTACAATTTTTATTTAAACAGTTTGGTCACCTATCCAGAACTTGAAGTTTATGGATTTATTTATCATTACCGGAACCTGAAGCTTCTGGATTTATTTACTTATAAATATTCCTTTATATATCTGAAGGTTTAAATTCCTTGGATTTTTGTCAGACCAGAAGTTTTGACTCCGATTGTGATTTTTGGATAACCAGAAGCTGTAATAACGCCAAAGCTTGCAAGTTTGAAATTTGCTACACTAGAAGTGTTTGGGGACAATTACATGTCCTCGGTTATTGATGCCAGATTACTCCTAAAATCAGAAAGTCTATATTACACCATTGAAAATAGGGTCGAGGCATATGAACAAGACAAATCTACTGACATGGTTATTATCCGTCACCATCAACATGAGGATCTGAAAGCTCAATACCTAACTGTCACAGAACCAGAAGTTCTATGGCAAGAACTAAAAGATCGATTTGATAACCAACCCGATGTTGCATTATCAAATGCCAGGTATCAGTGGCAACATTTACATTTTCAAGACTTTAGCTTAGTCTCTGAGTATAATTTTGCTTTATTCAAAATCATTACACAGCTGAAATTGAGTGGTCAGGATGTAATCCGAAATCATCAATAAAAGTAAATAGTAAATTTTCTCCCCTTTTCACTTTATCTCATACTGTTATTCTCTCGTTCTTCTTCATCTTATTTCTGTTATATTATCTATTATTTTAATTTTACGCATCTATTTAATTTTATGCAATTTATGTGTCTGAGTATGCCAACTAACCAGAACCTGAAGTTTCTGGATTTGTATAAATTATGTGTTGAGCCTAACTAGGTCAATCATTAAGTTTCTGGAATTTAAACCAAGTTTGGCTTGACAGACTAACCAGAATCTAAAGTTTCTGGATTTATCATTATAATATTTAAGTTTGCGTGGTTTTACAAACCAATCAGAATCTGAAGTTCTAAATTTTAAATTTCAGTAAAAATATGGAGTTCTGGATTCATTACTATGTATATGAATTTCATACTTGAGACCTGAAATTCCAAAATTCGAATTCTATATAGAACCCGAAGTTCTAATCTTGAATACGAAGTATTGAATTTGAACTTGAACTTCTTAAGTTTTGAACATGAAATTTTAATCAGACTTGAAGCTCTGAATTCAATTTAAATTATGATATTAAAACTTTTATGTCAAAGTTTATTAGAACCAGAAATTCTAAATTGGATCAAGTTACGATTCTTTCATCTAGAAAGTCAATTTGTAATTTTTATTTAGAACCTGAAGTTTTCTGAATTTTATGAACCTACAGTTCATGGTCGAACTGGAAGTTCGAAAAATCAATATGATTCATGATTTTGTTTTATGAAGAGATATATTTTCATATCCATATGTTTATACTTTTGATCACTTTGTCTAATATGCACTTTATTTTTCATTGTGAATAGATATGTCTTTAAACAATAAATTAGGTGATATTGAAAAGCAAGATACAAGGGATATATGTCTAGCCAATAGTGCAATGACACATACGATTCTGCGGAATCAAAAATACTATCTGAATTTAACCCTATTTAAGGCAAATGTTAATATAATATCAGGTCCAGTAGATCTAACAGAAGGCTCCGGTAGAGCCATGATATTGTTACCAAACAATACTAAAATATGACTATCACATAGAAACTATAAATGATGAGAATATTGAGTATCAGTGCATTACTTCTCATGATTCAGGCCAGAAACTCATTATGGAAAGGCTGTGTACTTTATCATCTTATGAGAGGTGTAGAAGTTTATGCAACTATGAACCAGAAGTTCTCAAACCAAAAAATATTTATGCTTTTGCATCACCGTCTTGGTCACCCGGGATCTACAATGATATGTAGAATCATTAATAATTCTCATGGACATCCATTAAAGAACCAGAAGATTCTTTTATCCCATGAAAATTTATGTATTGCATGTTCACAAGGGAAATTAGTAATAAAACCATATCATTCTAAGGTTGACTTTGAATCCCCGTCATTCCTACAAAGGATTCAAGGGGACATATGTGGACCTATTCATCCACCAAGTGGACCGTTCTGCTATGTTATGGTCTTAGTTGATGAATATTGCAGATCATTTGGGATTGATGTTATACATCCCATTCCACATGTTCATACTCAAAATGGATTAGTAGAGTCACTTATCAAGCGTGTAAGGTTCATGATTTGTATTGGCTTGATTCCATTGCAAAACGCTCTATATTTGTATTAGTTGTTGCTTAGGATGTTCTTGGAAGAAAAGAAGCTTCAAAGTTGAAGAGCAATATCTAATGCAAATGTCGTCTTCAAGAGGTGAAAGCGTCAAAGGTAAATCTTGACTTCTATCCTCTTGCAAGGCGTTAGCGCACACACACACAATTCATACATGTGTGTCCCTGCATCGTGGTTCAAACATTTGGTATAACACATTCACACATCTCATAGTATGCTCATGCATTGATCTTGTATAGACAAACATTGTAGAATTGCATGTTTTGTGACTATCTCTTTGATATGGCATGCTTGTGTGAATATGTGTTTATTTGTTTGTGTATTTTGTGTTTTGAACTTGAATATGTTCTTATTTGATGCCTTATTGAGTTCCGGTCGTTTCGGTTACTCATTCATAAGGTTTCAAGTCCAAACGATGTAGCTACGCTACTTTTCGTTCACATTCGTTGAGTTGACTTCATCGTCATTTTCTGAGATGATTTCTCAACCATTTTTCAAAGTTGTGTAGTCTTTTTCGTGCGTGAGGGAGTCACAGTTCATAATCCAAAAACAGATTTGAAATCGGAGTTCGGATGCCCAAGTTACGGCTGAAGAAAGTGAGCGTGCACGAGAGAGGTGAGAGTGGCCAAGAGGCGACGTGGGCCACGCCGTGAGGGAGGCCGTGGGCCCCACGGCCAGAGACCCTCTAAAATTTCCCTTAATGTAGTAGTGAAATATATCTAGAGGGGGGGGGGGGGGGGGGTGAATAGGTATAGGCTCCAATTTTCTCCCAATTAAAAATAATGCAGAAAATTACAAGGCAAATGCACACTTGATTAGATTTAGCAAATGAATTGATTTCACTAAGACAAGAGTTAATCAATTTACAAGATATGCAATCAATGTAATATATGGAAGATAAAGAAAAGTAAAGCAAAATTGAACACAATGATTTTTACGTGGTAAAACCTCAAAGAGGAAACATCCACGGGTTGATACCACAACCACCGGCGAAGCAATCCACTATGTGAAAAAGGACTTACACACTCAAGCTATCACTCATGATATCTGCTCAAGCTATCAACTCCTAATCTACCCTCGGGCTAGTGAATCACCAAGCCTACTTCCTATCCGAGATGTATCCCACACCTCTAGAAAGCAACTTCCTATCCAAGACGCTCACGTCTCTAGGAAGATTTCTTGCTTGCCTATCCGGATGCTCCCGATCCTAGATAAGACTCCCTTGCTTGATTATCCGAGTCCTCCCGACTCTAATCAAGGCTTCCTTGCTCTATCCACAAAGCTTCACTCACTTTGTTAGAGACTTCAACCTAATGCAAGGCTATGATCTAAAGTGATGCAAATGATGCAAACACAATCAAATTAAGCTAGATGATCAATCAAGCAAAATGTACATGTTCAATGATAGTCTAGAATATGATTTCAACACACAATCACAAATTTATCTAGAAATCAAGACATGCAAATCAATAAGAACAAAGGTATGAATATTCAATTTATCACACTAAAAACCTAGTTCTTAGATCAAGAAATAGAACCTAGAAAATAATATAAGATACATCATATAATCAATTTCTAGAATCAATTTCACACACAATCAAGTTTAGCACATATATGTTCAAAACAAATCACAAAGCTAAATCTCAATTAACAAATGATCAAACAACCCTAGGAAGTGATCTAACATACTTCTCAACAAATTTCATCAATCAAATAGTAAGAATCAAGAGATGATCAAAGATGAAATTGAAAAGGAAGAAGTTGAAACACACATACTGACCACGTACTGAAAATGGATCAGCTGAGAAAAATAGTGAAGTCAGCTGCCTCTAGAAATGCTTAGAGTTTGTAGCTCTCTTCGAGACCAACAATTTTAGTTTTTGAATCGATTGATTTCGAGTTCGTATGAGAGAGATATGATCAAAACAAGAAAACAAAAATTGTAGAATTCTGCAGCAAATTTTCAAAGTGTTTTTCAAAATTCTTGAAAGTGTGGAGGGAAGGAGATAAGCTTAAAAGGAGGGAAGAGAGAGATTTTACAAGCAAATCAGAAGGTGACACGTCACCTCCCCGTGGGGGGCGCGTGGGGCCCACGGGAGCAGAGGGCTCCCTTGGCCGTGGGGCCCACGGCCTCCCACACGGGCTGGCCTTGTGGCCACACGTGCTCCCGACTTCTCTCGCATGCTCCTTCGATTTTTCAGCCCATATCTTGGGCATCCGACCTTCGATTTCGAATCCATTTTCGGATTACGAACCGTGACTCCCTCATGCACGAGCACGACTACGACTACTCAACTTTGAAAAATGGTTAAGAAATCATCTCGGAATCCGATGATGAAGTCAACACAACAAATGAGAACGAAAAGTAGCATAGTCAACTTGTTTGGATTCGAAACCTTATGAATGAGTAACCGAAACGACTGGAACTCAATAAGGCATTAAATGCGAACATGTTCAAGTCCTAAACACAAAAATACACAAACAAATAAACACATATTCACACAAGCATGCCATATCAAAGAGATAGTCACAAAGCATGCAATTTCACAACGTTTGTCAATACAAGATCAATGCATGAACATGCTATGAAGTGTGTGAATGTGTTATACCAAATGTTTGAACCACGATGCAGGGACACACATGTATGAATTGTGTGTGTGTGCGCTAACGCCTTGCAAGAGGATGGAAGTCAAGATTTACCTTTGACGTTTTTCACCTCTTGAAGACGACTTTTGCACTAGACGTTGCTCTTCACTCTTTAAGCTTCCTTTCTTCAAATAATGTCTTAAGCAACAACTAATACAATCATAGAGTGTTTTACAATGGAATTAAACCAATACAAATCATAAACCTTACACCCTCTCTGGCCTCGTGAGGCCCACGTGCCCCCCATGGGGTGGGTGACATGGCCCTTGCTGATTGGCCCGAAAATCTCTTCTCTCTCTTCTTTTTAAACACTTCTCCTTCCCTCCACTTGTGTTAAAGAACTTGAAGAACTTTTTACGAAATTCTGCAGATTTTCTTCAATTTTTAGTTTTAGTATTTTGATCATATCTTTCTCATACGAACTCGAAATTGATTGATCCAAAAGCCAAAATTGTTGATCTTGAAGAGAGCTACAAACCTCAAGCATTTCTAGAGGCAGCTAACTTCACTATTCTTCCCATTTGACTGATCTTCAGTACGTGGTCAAGGTTGTCTTGTTCAACTTCTTCTTTTTCATTTCATCTTTGATCATCTCTTTGATTTTTACTATTTGATTGATGAAATATGTTGAGAAGGATGTTAGATCATATGCTAGGGGTGTTTGATCATTTGTCAATTGAGTTTTAGCTTTGTGATTTCTCTTGAACATATATGTGCTAAACTTGATTTTGTTTGAAATTGATTCTAGAAAAAATATATATGATGTGCCTCATGTTATTTTCTAGGTTTAATTTCATGATCTAAGAACTAGGTTTTTAGTGTGATATATTGAATATTCATACCTTGTTCTTATTGATTTACATGTCTTGATTTCTAGATAATTTTGTGATTGTGTGTTGAAAGCATATTCTAGTTTATCATTGAACATGTACATTTTGCTTGATTGATCATCTAGCTTAATTTGATTGTGTTTGCATCATTTGTATCACTTAGATCATAGCCTTGCATTAGGCTGAAGTCTCTAGCAAAGTGAGTGAAGTTTTGTGGATAGAGCAAGGAAGTCTTGATTAGAGTCGGGAGAACTCGGATAATCAAGCAAGGAAGACTTGTCTAGGGTCGGGATGATCCGGATAGGCAAGCAAGAAATCTTCCTAGAGACGTGAGCGTCTTGGATAGGAAGTTGCTTTCTAGAGGTGTAGGACACATCTCGGATAGGAAGTAGGCTTGGTGATTCACTTGCCCGATGGTAGATTAGGAGGTGATAGCTTGAGCGGATATCATGTGTTGATAGCTTGAGTGTGTAAGTCCTTTTCGTATAGTGGATTGCTTTGCCGGTGGTTATGGCATCAACCCATGGATGTTTCCTTTTTGAGGTTTTACCACGTAAAAATCTTTGTGTCACATTTCGCTTTATGTTTCATTATCTTCCATATCGTATATTGATTGCATCACTTTTATATTGATTTTCACATGTGTTGAGTAAATCAATTAAATTGTTAAAACTTATCTAGTGTGCTTTTAATTCTTGTATTCCGCATATTTTTGAATATTGGAAGAATTTAGGCCTATACCTATTCACCCCCCCTCTAAGTATATATTACACTATATTGCTTAAGGGAATTTCAAAGCGTCTTCAGGTAATTGCGAGAACTTTATTATTTCGATACAATTACCAATTTCTATATGGAGACATTCTATTCATCTGTGACCCACTGCTTATCATCATTGTCTACCATTACAACTTGTAATTGGTCATAGACATGCTCATTTTTAAGATATTTGATTATATTGTGTATGCCTTTATTGCATATCTGGCATGATCTAAGATAAGATTTCTCTACTATTCTAAGATTTATGACGATATTGATTAATCTTTTATTAGATCGTCTATGTTTCTGATAGTTTATCTTCTTGCGCACGACTTGTGTATTATTATATTGATTAATTTCCAAATGGAAAGTTTCTCCAGAAAGAATAAATAAAAAGTCACTCTTATACAAAATGGAGATACCAGTTCGATTCTCTATATATATAAATGTGTCTCATTCCAGTCTTCGTGTCACTCAAATACGAAAGATAATTGATCATCAGATAATTATTAATCGGTTACTTGATATATTAAAAGTGACAAAATTTTATTAGTTGCTATCTCATAAACCCCGGCCGGGTAATTGTTCCTGAAGAACGATCTGAGTAAAATGCAACAAATAAATTATCTGATGCATATCATAAGCTTATGAACCTTTGAAAGGTATTGTTATCAGGATCTTAATGTAAACAAAACTCGAGTTATAAATAAATCCACTTTCTCTAAATCAACTCAATAAGAGTCTGATATATCTAAAGAGACACGAGTCTATGAAATGATTAAATCCATTGAAATGGAAGAAATCTCTACAGAGATACAAGAATATAAGAATTAATAAATTTCTATAAATCATACATGAGAAATGTGGAATAGTGAAGAAACAATCATCAGTGATACATTTTCAAATACAGTAGCTACTGAAATGAAGATTATGAAACTCATAGTATCGATGATTATAGACAAAGGCATGATTGGCATAAATGAAAAGAATCTATTCAAAAAGAATTGACTTCATAAGCCAAACATAAAGTATTTAGACCAATATTTCTCCAGACACCTGAAGATGTCAAACTAGTTGGATATTAAAATGTCTTTATACGGAAACGTAATGAGAAAAACGAGATCGTAAGATATGAGGTACGACTCGTAGTACAAGGTTTCTCACAGAGACTTGGTATTCAGTAATGATGAATACGATTACGTTTCGAATTTTTAATTAATTTGGTTACTTGAAATACGTTTTCTAAACGTAATAATCATTTATATGGTTCACTTAAAGCAGATATTTAAAATCCCTGAAGGATTTAAAATGCTAGAAGCATATAAATCGAGATCTCGTAATCTGTATTTGATGAACATACAAAATCCTTATATGGATTAAAAAAAATCTAGACGGATGTGGTATAACCGTCTTAGTAAATATTTGATAAAATACGGGTATAATAATTATATTATATGCCCATGTGTCTTCATAAAGAAATCAGAATCTGGATTTTCTATTATAGCAGTTTACATTGATAATATGAACTTGATTGGAACTCCTGGAGAGCTCCTAAAAACTGTTGCAAAGATTCTGAAAAAGGTTCCATATGGACAATGCTCACCCATTAAGTACCTCTATGATTGTTAGAACCCTTGATCCTAAGAAAGATCTATTCCGGCCACTTGAAGATGGTGAAAAGATACTTGGTCTTGAAGTACCATATTTTAATGCAATTGGTGCTTTATTATATCTGGTTTAATGTACTAGACCAGATATTGCATTTTCAGTAAATTTGCTTGCTAGATTCAGTTCAGCACCAACTCGAAGACATTGGAATGGGATTAAACATCTTTTTCGTTATCTTCGTGGAACGAAAGATTTAGGATTATATTATTCAAAATCTAATAACTTTTCAAGTTTAATTGGTTATGCTGATGCTGGGTATTTATTTGATCCCCATAAAGCCTGTTCACAAACGAGATATGTTTTTACATATAATGGCACAACAAGCTCTTGGCGCTCCAGAAAGTAAACTCTTGTTGTTACATCCTCTAATCATTCTGAGATCTTTGCACTTCATGAAACAAGCCGAGAATGCGTGTGGCTAAGGTCAGTTATTTATCATATTCAAAATACTTGTGAATTTCCATTATCTACAGAAATTCCTACACCGATATTTGAAGATAATGCGGCTTGTATTGCTCAAGTTAGATGGGGCTATATCAAAGGAGATAGAACCAAACATATTTCTTCTAAATTCTTCTATACTCATGAACTTCAACAGAGCCGACAAATTGATGTTAAACAAATATGGTCTACAGATAATCTTACAGATCTGTTTACCAAAACATTGCCTACATCAACTTTTGAGAAATTGGTATACGGGATTAGCATGCGTTGACTCTCCAAATTACAGGATTGATATTAAAGTTTCATTAAGGGGGAGCGTTCAGTCAGGGGGGGCAAAATTTTAAATGTAAATATAGGCACTGTACTCTTTTTGCTTCTACCGGATTTTGTCCCACTGGGTTTTACCTGAAAGGTTTTAATGAGGTAGTTTTGAACACATCTACATCACTTGATCCAGAAGATCATTGTATATATTTTTGCTAAGGTTTTTGTCCCACTGGGTTTTTCCTAGCAAATTAAAATACAAGTGGTGGAAATCAAAGTATAAATATGAGCAAAGCTCTGAAGAAAACATTAATTTTGGACATATATGCACTGTACTTTTTTTTCCCTTCGATCAGGTTTTGTCCCACTGGGTTTTCCTGACAAGGTTTTTAATGAGATAGTTATGAAAACATCCAGCACCACAAGGTCTAGAAGATCTTTGTATATATTTTTCTGAGATTTTTGTCCCACCGGGTTTTTCTTAGAAAATTAAAAATACGAGTGGTGGGAAATCCAAGGGGGAGTGTTGTAATTTTATGGCTTCTCCACCAAGCCTTTATAGTAAACTTCATCATTAAGCAAGTGGCCAACTAGCTTTGAAAAAGCTCTATATATATGTGTGTTCTCACTCTTGTAAATGTTGGTTCTCAGCATCAATGAAACAATGCATATATTTTCTTAGTTCTTTCATCTCTCTCGTGTCCCTCTCTTCATCTCTTCTCTTATCTTTCATCTATCATTTATTTATTTCATCTATTATTCTTCATTGATTTATAACAATATATGATATATTGAATAACTAAAAAGGAGACCTGATAACAAACACCAAAAAAAGTGAAGAGAAACAAAAGTGGGTGGCGGCCAAGAAGGATCAAAAGAAGAAAAAAAAAAATATATATATATATATATATATATATTTAAAGTTTTCTTTTTGTGTGGCCTAACCTAAGACATACAAATAACAAGAGTTGTTTTTATGTGTTCTTCTCTTCTTCTTCTTCCATACAGGTTCCTGAATACCGTGACGCGCCCACACGCTGTTACTAGTTCCGGGAGATAGCGAGGAAGATCAAGTGGTTCAAATCAGGAGCAGATCGTATTAAAGTGAAGGAGCCTCCTACGTAGGTATGAAGAAAATTGTTTCTTCTCTTCTTGTTTATATGTTTTGATTTCGATTCTTTTGTTTTACTGTTCCGAAAAATAGATCCTAGGGTTTATCAATCGCAGTATTTCTTTATGAAATAATTTTTTTTAAAAACCTTCCGCTGCGTGACTGGTAAACCGGGGTCTCAACAATTGGTATCAGAGCCAGGTTTTCGGAACAGGAGAATCAATTTCGATGCTCCTAATATGTATGAATGTGTAGGCACTATTTTAATTGACTGTATCTTGTTTTTTAATTGAATGGTTTAATTTTAAAACATAGTTGATCGTTAATTGTATGGTGTCGTGGATTTAGGGTTAATTTTTTTTTTAAAAGGTTGTAATATTTTTGTAATATTAATCCCGGGATGTAATTTTAATATTTATTTTTCCTGCTGTATTTTCTTTGTTATATTTTTTCTGTTATGTATTTTGTTATAAAATATGTAAGAAGAAATCCGATGAAGAAGACAAATGGTGAAAGTCCGAGATCGGAAACATGCGGTATTGTTCACAGGAACTGTTCATTGGCATTGTTCATTCGGTAATGTTCACTGGTACTGTTCATACAGTACTGTTTATACGGGTACTGTTCACACGATACTGTTCACTAGACACAATTTTTGGGCTTTAGGTTTGATTCATGAGATGGGCCACAATTTTTTTTTATCAAGTTGGACTTGGTTAAAAGCCCAAAATAAATAAGAACCCTAAAGACTTGAAGACCAAGGAATGTCTTGGGTATTTTTTGTAATTAGATTCTTATTATTGTAGGTTAAATAATCCATGATACTCGGTCAACTCATGTATGCTTTTAATTATGTGATGATTAAGCATTGCCATGCATACAAATGTCATTTAGACTAGTTGTGCCTATACATAAATATATGTTGATATATCATACATGCATGTTAGCCTATTTTATTATGTGTTTTAGTTTTAAAGTGATTAAAATGGGCAATACAATAAATGGCTACAGATTAATGAGATTAGTTTTAATAGTTAAAACTTGGTAAATTCTCATTTATTATTAATCTATTTTTAAGAGTTAAATTAGTTTGACTTATAGGGCCTTTTTAATAATATTAGATTAATTCGATTAAATCCCTTATTAATGGACCTAATAATGTGTTTAGTTTTAATAGATAAAACTTGGTAACACGTGTTGAATAATTCTAGCCTTAGTATATTGCTTACATAGATTAGAATTATTACTAATAGATTATTTTTTTTAAGAGTTAAAAATCATAATAATTTATTAGTTAATTATAATTAGATTCTAATAAACAAAGGTTAATGCGCTAGACAACTAGATTGAAGTTAGCCGTTTAATCTTGTAAATATCTAGGTGCATTAACTACTATAGAAAACCCTTATTATAAAATAGTGAGTGGGAGAGGGATATATGACATTATATCCTACGGTTTCTATCATTAGTTCAACACCGTGAGATTCGAATGGGGCCTCATGACGGCTTTGCTCTCGTCCTCCCTAAGGAGGGTTTCCATAAGAATCAATACCAAGGTTGACTTCCTAACGGATAGGATTTCTGAGGGGATTTCGGGATTGACCGACCCTAAGGCGGCAATTCTCGAGTTAAGCTCTAGAGATTTGAAATGATGGGTTACACTCACAAGGTTTTAATTAAAATTGGTTAATTATAAACCTGACTGAAATAAACGATGGTTGAATGTTATAGGAATAAGAGTTATTCTGGTATAACATTTGATTGAGAATGTCTCGATCCAACATGCAAGAATTTGACTGACCCTAAGGTGACACTTGCTTGTGGTATGTTGGATTGTCATGGCGTAGTAACTTTTTTTAGGGTTGTTTTTGTTCATTAAACATTTTCATTCATCATGTTTAATTTTATGCCGAACATTCGCATAAGTTTTGAATGTATGACTGAATGAATTCTTAATTTATGTTTTTTCAGACATGTCAACTGCACTCTTACAAATCATAGCCAAGAAGAAGAAAACGAAAGGTAAATATGATTTACTTGTTCTTGAGTCGTGTTTAGTGGAAGATGATTCTTCACCTTGGATAGTTGATTCGGGGACCACTAACCATGTTTGTTCTTCTTTGCAGTGGACTGATTCTTGGACATAGCTTGAGGAGGGAGCCTTCTCTATGCGTATGGGGTCAGGGGATGTCGTGTTAGCACGAGCAATGGGCGTAATTTTATATTGTTGGACAATGTATTTTTCATTCTTGGATTTACACGGAATTTAATTTCCGTTTCTAAGTTGTTAGAACAATTATATTCTGTTTCTTTTGATAATAAATCAGTTATTATTGCAAAGAATGGTCTGAATATTTGTTCAGGAATTAATGAAAACAATTTGTATGTGTTAAGACCGTTAATACATACAACACTGCTCAACACCGAAATGTTTAAGGTTGAAAAACCAAAAAGGAAACGACATAAGATTTCTCCAAAAAATGAAACGTATCTCTGGCATCTAAGGCTTGGTCATATTGACCTTGACCGGATAAACAGACTAGTTAAAAGCGGATCTTTAAGTGAGTTAAAGGTTGGCACCTTACCTGTCTGCGAATCCTGTTTAGAAGGTAAAATGACCAAGAGACCTTTTACTGGAAAATGGCTTAGAGCTAAAGAACCACTTGAGCTTATACATTCAGACGTCTGTGGACCGATGAATATTAAAGCAAGGGGTAGTTATGAGTATTATGTCACCTTTATAGATGACTATTTGAGATACAGATATGTCTACCTAATGCAACGGAAGTCGAAAACTTTTGAAAAGTTCAAAGAATTCTGAGCTGAAGTTGAGAACCAGTTAGGAAAGACTATCAAGTCTTTACGATCGAATCGTGGAGGTGAGTACCTTGACCAAGAGTTTGAAGACTTTATGGTCGAGTATGGGATAGTGTCCTAACTCAAAGCTCCTGGTACACCACAACAGAATGGTGTCACGGAGAGGAGAAATAGAACCCTAATGGAAATGGTGAGATCTATGATTAGTTTCTCATCATTACCAAATTCCTTCTAGGGATATGCGTTACAAACAACGGCTTACGTTTTGAATGTAGTGCCATCCAAATCTGTTCCTAAGACTCCCCTAGAGTTGCGGAATGGTCGTAAAGTTAGTTTGCGACATTTCCGCGTATGGGGATGTCCAGCACACGTGCTAAAGAACAGAACTAGAAAGCTAGATCCCAAGTCTGTGGTCTGCTTGTTTGTAGGATATTCCAAGGAGACCAGAGGTGGATACTTCTATAGTCCTGAAGATAACAAAGTATTTGTATCGACAAATGTAAAATTTCTTGAGGATAACTATATTAGTAACCATAAACCTCGTTCTAAAATTGTATTGAATGAGTTGGAGCCTGGTGAGACCAGTACTCAGTCAACAAGAGTTGTTAATCCATTAACATCTGAGAGTCAAATGATTCCTATTCAAGATACACTACCACCTAGACGTAGTGAGAGGGTTGTGAGACAGCCTGAACACTATTTGGGTGTAAGTGAGGGACAAGATGTTGTCTCTACTAATAGTGTGGATGATCCATTGACATTTAAGAATGCAATAGAAGATCCTGATAAAGAGGAATGGCTTAAAGCCATGAATCTCGAGATGGAGTCCATGCACTCTACCTCAGTCTGGGAACTTGTAGACTTACCGGATGGGGTGAAACCCATAGGGTGTAAGTGGATCTACAAGAGAAAGAGAGGAGTAGACGAGAAAGTAGAGACCTTCAAGGCAAGGCTAGTGGCCAAGGGATATACCCAAAAAGAGGGGGTCGATTATGAAGAGACCTTCTCGCTGGTACCCATGTTTAAATCTATTCGGATTCTCTTATCCATTGCTGCTTATTTTGATTATGAAATTTGGCAAATGGACGTCAATATTACATTCTTGAATGGCAATCTTAAAGAGTGCATCTACATGATGTAACTAGAGGGATTCGTGTCTCCAAATCAAGAGCAAAAAGTTTACAAGTTGCAAGGATCCATTTATGGACTTAAGCAAGCATCTAGATCTTGGAACATAAGGTTTGATGATGTGATCAAAACCTATGGTTTCGAGCAAAACGTTGATGAGCCTTGTTTCTACAAGCGCATCATTGACAATAAGGTAGTTTTCTTAGTTCTTTACATAGATGATATCCTACTCATTAGGAATGATGTAGGGGTATTATCTGAAGTAAAGGGCTAGCTAGCTAGCCAATTCCAAATGAAAGATTTGGGAGATGCGAGTTATGTTTAAGGAATCCAACTTATAAGGGATCGTAAGAACAAACTCATAGCACTGTCTCAGGCATCGTACATCGATAAGATTCTTGTGCGATTTTCCATCCAGAACTCTAAGAAGGGTAATTTACCTTCCAGACATAGAGTTCACTTGTCTAAGGAACAGTGTCCTAAGACACCTCAAGAAGTTGAGGATATGAGACGTGTTCCCTATGCGTCAGTAGTAGGTAGTCTCATGTATGCTATGTTATGCACGAGACCAGACATCTGCTTCGTAGTGGGAGTAGCCAGCAGATACCAGTCCAACCCAGGATTGGATCATTGGGTTATTTTCAAGACTATTCTCAAGTATCTTCAGAGAACGAGAAACTATATGCTAGTGTATTCTGGACAAGATTTGATCCCGTTAGGATATACAGATTCTGATTTTCAGTCAGACAGGGATTCTAGGAAATCCACGTCTGGATCAGTATTCACCCTTGGTGGTGGAGCCATTATGTGAAGGAGTATTAAGTAATCTTGTATTGCTGATTCCACCATGGAAGCCAAGTATGTAGCCACTTGTGAAGCTGCTAAAGAGGCTGTTTGGTTCCGTAAGTTCTTGAGCGATTCGGAAGTTGTTCTAGATCTGGATAAGCCAATCTCACTTTATTGTGATAACAGTGGTGTTGTGGCTAATTCCAAAGAACCAAGAAGCCATAAGAGAGGTAAGCATATAGAGAGAAAGTATCATCTCATTAGAGAGATAGTGTAGAGAGGAGATGTGATTGTCACCAAGATAACCTCACAAGACAATCATGCTGATCCATTTATGAAGACCTTACCGGCTAAAGTATTTGAAGGTTACCTAGAAGGTCACCTAGAAGGTCTAGGGTTACGAGACATGACTCACATGCTTTAGTGCAAGTGGGAGATTGTTGGGGTTTTTGCCCTAAAGCTTGTAATTTGTAAATATGATTTAAACATAAATAAAAGAAGTAGTATATTCATTTATTTTGTGTCATACTTTATATATATAACATGTGCACTTAACATCCAAGATTGCCAGATGTAATTTCAAATTGAGTATATGAGTATCATATACATATGGATGCAGTTTGAAACGAGCAATCTAAAGAGTCCGTATATAGCAAATAAAGCTGGATACTTTATTTGTTATTAATCTACAGCTGTGGTCTATTTCGTAGTGTACGGTGATTCTATCCTGGATCATTCATATGAAGATATGAGAATGGATGCACCTTGTATGATGTGATCATATAGGACTGGGCCATGATCTATATGAATCTCTCACTAAGATCTGTTTAACGATGAGATTCATATATATCAACTAATGATGGCTATATGTGGGTGATCTTAATCCTAAGTGTGTTATCGACTCCTTCAGGTTAGATCGTGGTCTTTGATATACCATGGGTGAGGTCAGAGTTGCATTCCCGATCAATGTGCTCCGTATGTTGGGATCTTGGTTTGGCTTGTGGCTGGGAAGGTTTGTACATAATAGTGGAATCCACTCCTTCTTGCGAGAAGTATATGGGAGTTCCCTTAAGAGTTGATTCAGGGCTTGAACAATATAAGCGCTCTCCTAATTCTGTAAGGAATGTAGGATTTATTGTTCATTAGAGAATCAATGGTACTTAAAGGAAAGATATAATTAGAGGGGTATAACTGATATTTTGACCCAACTCTAATTATGAACTACTTGTGGAGGATTATACCATATGTAATAGCTATATCGATGGACACCGAAAGTTATTGGTTTGTGTAAAAATGTCTACAGTTGAGAGAGTGCGGCTTTGGGTTTTTAGTGGAATAACACCGAAGTTAATAATCATGAAATATTAATTAAAGAGTTTAATTAATTATTTCTAAGGATTATTGGAGCTCAAAATACTGTGGGTCCATTAGGTCCCCTTGCTAGCCCGATCGATTTAGGTAACAAGGGTCACGGTTAATTAATTGGATTGTCCGATTAATTGTGTTGCGAAAGTGACACGTATATATATTTCGGAATTAATTGAATAATGAGATTATTTAATTAATAAATATTAATGATTAAATTAATTAAATAATTAGATTATTTAATTATGCGATTAATCATTAAAGGGAGGGTGTTAGTTGATATTTGGATTTAGGTGAAGATAAAATAATAGATTATTTTATTTTTACTAAATCAATTATCTAAGTATTTGAATTTAAGTTTGAATTTAAATACTTATTATCCCTTTTTTAATATATTAGATATATTTGAAAAGGATAATTAAAGAAAGAGTTTTTAGTTAAATATATATATATATATATATGATATATTGAATAACTAAAAAGGAGACCTGACAACAAACACCAAAAAAAGTAAAGAGAAACAAAAGTGGGTGGCAGCCAAGAAGGATCAAAAGAAGAAAATAAATAAATAAATAAATATATATTTTTAAAGTTTTCTTTTTGTGTGGCCTAACTTAAGACATACAAACAACATGAGTTGTTTTTGTGTGTTCTTCTCTTCTTCTTCTTCCATACAGGTTCCTGAATACTATAACGCGCCCACACGTTGTTACCAGTTCCAAAAGATAGCGAGGAAGATCAAGTGGTTCAAATCAGGAGCAGATCGTATTAAAGTGAAGGAGCCTCCTACGTAGATATGAAGAAAATTGTTTCTTCTCTTCTTGTTTATATGTTTTGATTTCGATTCTTTTGTTTTACTGTTCCGAAAAATAGATCCTAGGGTTTATCAATTGCAGTATTTCTTTATGAAATAATTGTTTTTAAAAACCTTCCGCTGCGTGATTGGTAAACCGGGGTCCCAACATAATGATCTCTATCAATTCTAGTGTCATGGTATACATTAACTAACAATTGATTATAATTTGAATATCTTGGAAAATCAAACGTCTTTGCTCTTTGACCTCCATACCAATATTGACCATAATGACTTTTCCATTTTCCACCCGAATTCAAAACCAATTGAATGCCATCTTCAATCCTGAAAAAAAATTAAACAAATATAATCAACCCATAAAATCTTTATTATTTCAAAGAAATTAAGTGTGATTGTCAAAACTTTGAATAGATAAAAAAAAAATAGCAATAAAAAATGAGCTTTTGTCAAAGCTAGAAAAAAGCAATGACGGTTTAATCTTCATAAAATGAAAAGAAAAAAAAAATTGTGGATATGTTAATTCCATCAAAATAAGGATTATTAGGTTGAAAAAATAATTTTAAAATGTAACACTTACCTTCAAATTACTTTATATAATCTTCTCTGGTGTTTTTAAAAACTAAAATTGAAAAACAAAAGTATGGGAAACAAAATGTTGTAGTGTAGGAAAAGGGTTAGATAGTGTTTAGTTTATTTTTTTGATAAGTTGGTTGGTGAATTGTTGGTAAATGATTGGTAATAATAAGAGTATGTTTGGGAGAGCTTCTCAAGTAGATCTTTTAGAAGTAGATCTTTTAGATGTAGAGCTTTTAAATAAAAGTCGTTGGTCATTTGGTTATCAATTAAAAGAGAGCTTTTTAATGATAGAATTACCAAAATACTCTAACAAATATTAAATTATAGGGTTATATTGGAGATTTTAGTGTTATTAAAAAAACTCTAAAAGATCTACTTGGAAAAGCTTTAAATTTGGGCTTCTCCAAGTAGACGTAAAACAACTTTTTTAATCATTTAAAAACTCTACTGGGTGACTACCAAACGATATCAATTTTTTTAAAAGAGTCAGTAGACAAGCTCTCCCAAACGGACACTAAATAAGATTAATAAGGGCCTGTTGGTAACGTTTTCAGTCTTTGTTTTCTATTTTTTCGTTTTCATTTGATTTTGAGAAATTGATTTTTGTATCTTTTGGATTTGAAAACGCGTTTGATAACAATTGTTGAAAGCGATATTTCAAGGATGAAAACATTAAAAACGCATTCGGCAGAACTGATTTTCATAATAATTTTCAATTAAGTATAACCTTATTATTTTTTAAAAAAATTTAATATAAAATAAACAAATAAAGACCTGAGAAGAAAGCTAAAACCGAAAATTTGACTATAACAAACAAGTTTGTATCAGATGTGAGATGGTATTTTGAATGACATACTAAAACAAAATCAAGCACATACACTATTTATAAAAAGAAAACAATATAAGGTCATGTGCATCATCTTCTTTGATTTTGATTTCTGAGTTTTAGACAATAAAATGAGAAAACAGAGATTGGAGAGAGATAAGAAAAAAAAATGGGTTGTAAATCTCCTCACACGATGAACATGAGGAAGACGAAGAGGAAGCAGACTTCGCCGACCTCTACCATCGTCATTTCCATCGTCGATGATCCCACTATCGTCGACAACTCAACCATCACCGACTCCATAACCACATATCACCACCAATTTTTTTCCTTTTTGAGTTCAACAACAAAACACAATTACAATCCACTTAACACAACTGCGAATCCTACTAAAAACAACTTTGATCTAATTAAAACCCACTCAAAATCCAACCACAAAGAGAAAAAGGAAATATAAAATATGGAAAATGGAGATAGATAGAGATGAGACCAGAGTTACTTGTGAGAGAGAGAGGAGAGAGGCAAAAGGTATGGATAGTTTTAATATTTTATTCTTACTTTTGTATTGTTGATAATAAATGTAGCTGGTGGGCCCATATAAAACGAAATAAAAAAAAAAAAAAAAAAAAAAAAAAAACAAATCTGAGTTGTTTTCTCTCCACTCAAGATTCCATGTTTTAAATAAAAAAATTGATTTTGTTTTTTGTTTTTTGTTTTTTGTTTTTTAAACGCGCATTGGACAAGTTTTCAATGTTTTTTAACCTAAAAAACAAAAGAATACTTCTCAAAAACGACGCTGAACGCCCCTTAAATATAACGAGTGATGAGTGAGGGCATTTTGGAAAACATAGGGTAGTTTTACAATTGATTTTGATTTTAGTGTAGATTTGCAAATAAACCACTAAAGTTGGGCATATTGCTAATAACCCTTTAAAAAAAAAAAAAAAAAGTTCTTAAATTTAAAATCATTTCTACTGGCTTGAATTGTTTTTTTATTTATTCATTTAAAAAAAAAAAAAAAAAACTATGTGCAATTTGGTCCTTTTTATTTGTCACTTTTACAAAGGGGGAATTGCACAAACACCCTTGAGGTTTGATAAAATTGCACAGATATGGAAGTTTTGGCCATATGCACATAAACTTCCCTTAACATTTGAATTTTGTTGTACAAACATCCCCTACTGTTAGCTGGATCCGTTAGTCAATGGTCAAAACTGTAAAAAAGTCTAAAATACACTTTATTTTAATTTTAAAGAAACTTAATAATTAAAAAATAAGATTAAAAAATATTAAAAAAAAGTTTAGAAAACATGAATATATCTTAAATTTGAAACCTGAAAAAAAAAAAATTCATCTTTACAAATAAAAAAATAGTTTTTTAAACAATTTAATAATGAATTGATTTTAAATTTTAAATTCACTTAAAATCAAGGGGGAATTGCACAAACTATTATTTTTTTTAAGATGAATTTTTTTTTCTAAGTTTCAGATTTAAGATACATTCATGTTTTTTAAAAGTTTTTTTAATATCTTTTTATCTTATTTTAAAAATTTTAGTTTATTTAAAATAAAAATATAAGGTATTTTAGACTTTTGACACATTTGAGCATTGACTAACATATCCATATAACAGTAGGGGATGTTTGTAAAACAATTTTCAAATGTTGATAGAAGTTTGTGTGTATATAGCCAAAACTATCATATCCATACAATTTTATTAAACCTCGGGGGATGTTTGTGCAATTCCCCCATTTTATAAAAACTGGGGAGGTTTGAGGATATAAATACATACTTACTCTATAGGTGAATGTATGTGTAGGTGGTCGATCGACTTGGTATGTCAAACGGGTCGGGTAAAATCAGGCCCATAGCAACTAGGCTGGAAGTTAGATGGTTGATGTTGGTTGTCGTCTACGGATTGTCGTCTGGACTTCGCTGAACCTGCAAAATAACTTTAAATAGTAATACGATATAGAGAAAAGAGAAAGGTGGGGGCTTGATGATAGCCTTAGATATGCTTGGGCTGAGCAATGCAGTCAGGTGACTGATGAATGAGTTCCGATGACCGGAATATCCTGAGATCAGAATTTCAGTATACTAATAAGCTTTAATCGAGAGATTTCAGAGAGACTTTTTGGTGAGAGACCCCTCTTATTTATACCAGAGCTCATAGCTCCAACGTTCACTATCCATGATTGATAATGTGCGTGATTTTTGGAGGAGTTCTCTCTTGACTGAGCGGTTACTTATTTTTGTAACTGAATGTTTGAATAGGTCTTCTAACGGTGGCTTTTGCTGTCATCTATACTGGGTCGACCCAGCATAATGGACTTGGGTTGACCCACTTCAATGGGTTCAAATGGGGCATAATATGGAGATTGATATCTTTGCACCTTGTTGGGCTGGGCCAATGAACCATTTTTGGCTACCACAGTTTGTCCCCCACTCTCTAAAGAAAAAACCTTTTGATTTAGAGAGTGACTTGCGTTGGATCGATTGTTTTGTCGGTCGACTCCCTTCGTTGAGTCGAGTAGATGTTCTTGGAACGCTATCTGACGCACCCGTGTGGGGACTAACGTCATGAAAAAAGGACTTGTCGTTCGACTATCATCAAGGACTTGTCGTTCGACTATCATCACAAAGTACAGCAAATGGATCGTTCTGGTGGAAGCGTTTAGGTTTCCTACGATGACGTTAGATGCTTTAAATCCATGCGCGGTTTTCGATAAAAGTTTCAAAATTTAAAACCGATGACTTCACCTGGGTTAACTAAAAACTGAAGGGGAGTTGACACGTCAACTATGTTGGGTTAAATGGCAGTTGAAAAGGCGCTGATGTTTAACTAGGGTTTATAGAGAGTATTGTTCTCTATAAATAAACCTTTTTACTCAAAAGAGACTATTTTTGCGCGTTTCAGTTTCCTTGAACCTTCTTGAATTTTACATTTGCTGAACTCTCTTCTTTGTTGGTGATCTACCTTCGAAGGCTTCTTTGTATTCTTTAAGGTAGGCATACGCTTACTCATATATACTTTTTTTGTGTGCTTATTTCTGTATGTGAACCTTGATTTCTTGTTCGGAATTATTTTTTGAATCTGTAGGAAGTTTTTTGATATCTAACTGCAACTGCAAATGCAAAATGCGTGTTCTTCTTTGTTCTTGGTGGTTTTTGACATACTTTCTCTATTCAATGCCATGTTGGTTTTGATCTCGTATGTTTATTTTTGTTTTTTGCGCGTACGTCGTTGTGATTAAGACAGTCGTCTAGATTTGAAAGAGCAACCATTTTGTGGGTAGATTACCTTTTTGAGGTTCTAGGTTGATTTTCACTAAGGACTTCTTAATGTATATAACCAGGTTTTTTGATCTAGAAACCTTAGGTTGTGATTGTAGCGTTTTGGTTTGACTGACCTGCGCATTTTTTGCATGTCAGTTTTTTGGAGATATGTCGGGCGACGATCCAATTTCAATTTCGTCTCACTCTCAGTCTGATAGTGACTTGGGAAATGGATCTGATGAAGGAGTTGAGAGTGGAGCAAGGAATGTCGATAGACGGGTCACGGTTCGCGATCCGTTAGAAATCGTCAATATAAATGTCAGAGGTATATTAGATAAGGGTGGTGTTCATGCAATAGCAACGCCGGTTGAATTTCCTCAGCGTAGGAATGATGCGGAGGCGTCTACTTCTGGTCGACCGACAGAAGTTTTGGATGGTAGTCCAGCAAGTCTAATTGCCCAGGATAATCTAGATGACTTGTGGATGATTTATGGTATTCCCAAGTCGGTTGAGCTGCGTGCCCCTCTGGGACATGAACGAGCAGATTGGGATATACCTGATTGGACGTGTTTTTATAAATATACTTTACGTCTAGGTTTTAGATTTCCGGTTCCTGTGTTGGTGCAACGACTGCTGAAGTATTTTGACATTGCTCCTGGCCAACTGATGCCAAATAGTTGGAGAATTTTGTTGAGCCTGACGGTTTTGCAAGAGAGACACAATATCAGTTTTGGGCTGGGGTGCGTGTTGCATAACTATTACCTAAAGGAGCACGTAGGCGACCAGGGTCGCTATATACTGATACCCAGAAACTTTGCTAAGAGGCTCATTACTGACAGGACCACGAACGATCGGTTTTGGAAGGATACTTTCTTCTTCGCAAAGGGCCCACCAATTGATGGCCCTTGGGGAGAATCACGATATGTGTTAAGGAGAGTTTGGAACCGGAAAGGTTAGTGTCGTACGACTTTTCTTTTATGCATATATATTTTTTCGAATGTTAGTTACTCGTAATCTTATAATAGTTGGTGAAACTTTTTGTAGAAATCAAGCGTGCAGACAATGATGTGACGAGCGAGAGTGCGTCAGATATTACTGAACAAATATTGAGCATCCCTGCTGAAAAACGAAGTTGTAAAGTACTACTTGTGGATGGTAAGCTTAGGCCCAGCAGTCTGTGGCGGTGGTCGACTTTAAATAGAACGCGGCAATCGTATCCTTTAGTGAAAGATTTCGTATCCTATGTTTGGATTAGGAGGAGTCTTGAAATTCTTAGATGTAAAATGATTTTCTTGTCGCCTATTACTGACATTGAACGTCGTTTCGCAGTAACATCGATGTCGAACGCGAAGACGTTCTTGCCTGATAATGCCGACGCCATGTAGCGTCTGAGGGATGAAATGGCTAAGAAGCGGGCGACAAAGAAGAATCAGTCGGCCGACAAGTCAAAGGAAAATGATGCTGTTGAGCATGTGCATATTTATACTTCGTCTCCTGAGCGTACTATGGGACGGAAGAGACAAAGGAAGGATTCGACTGTCGATGCGAGGAAGAAAGTTAGGCCTAGTTCAAAGAAAAAGGCTGTCGAAACTTTCGAGCCTGACTCTTCGATGGTGCTGCTTTCCTCTAGGATTTCATCGTTCGGAGATCTTGCTGGATTTCTCTCGAGGTCGAGCGAATTCCTCCTTGATGCTGATGAGGAAATTTTGAAGAAGAAAAAGCCGGAGGATGTTATTGATACGAGCGTACTTTCAGCGTTCTAGGTAGTTTATTTTGACTTGTCATTTCAACTCGTACCCTTTTTTAAAAAAAATACTTACGACATTTCTTTTGCAGGCTTTGCAGGCGCAGTTGTATCTTCGTGATAGGTACAAGTCGACTAATGACAAGTGTCTGAAGTTAAAAAAGGTGAACGATGTTCTTAAAGTAGACAAGGCCAAAGCTGATGCTCATCTGAATGATTTAGAGCAGAAAGTTTCTGTTCTCGAGAATAACTTGAAGAGCATGGGAGAAGAGAGAGATCGTCACCGTGAGGAGTCGACAAAAGCGAGGGCAATTGTGGTTGAGAAGGAAGGCCAAGTTACTAGTTTGGAAGACCAACTCACGTCGATCGCCTCTATAGCCATATGCAAGGCCAGGGCAGAGTTGTTTAAAGAATATCTGTCAGGTCAGCATATCAATTGGGATCGTGCAGAAATGCAAGAGGTGATCGACACCTGCGATGAGATGCTTAGGCTTGAAGGGTCTTCGCCTGAAGAAGAAGTGGATGCTAGGGAGAATGCTGACAAGACCCTTGAACAGTCAACAAGCGTGAACGATAATGCTGCTGATCCACCAATTGACTGAGGCTTCCAACTTTTTTCTTTGTAATTTGTTGATGATTTGGTCGACCTCGACCTATATTTTGTTTTATAAATGTAATGGATGTTATGGTCGAATTCGACCATTGTTTTTTTTTTTTTTTTTTTTAATTTCTTGCCCTTGTATCTTGTTTTGACTGAATGAAGTTACATTTTGAATTGATACGACTCTCATGCAGTGATAGTTTTGAATTTGTATGAGATAAGCCTGTAAACCCATGCCCATAAATGAGTCGATCGACACTGTGCAAAAATGTATGAGATAAGCCTGTAAACTCATGCCCATACGTAAGTCGGTCAACATAGTATACGATGTAACTTTGTCAAAAAGTTGTAGTAGGATCTCATTGTCGATGACTGTAATTCAAAATTTGATTTCGCGTGTTTATGGTCGACGAGACCCTTTTTAAATAATATTGCGTACATGCGTTTTTTGGTCGACAAGACCTTGTTACAAATAATACCGCGTACATGCGTTTTTTTGTTTTCATTCGACATCTATCCCAGTGCTACGTTTTGTTTTCAGTCGACATATTTGCAGTCGACAACTGTCCCCAGTGATATTCCCTCAACTCTTAGCATGTGTTTGTCATAAAAGACTGTTGAGAGTTTGACGCTTGGTTGTAGGTTGCGAGCGTCGTATCTGAATTGAAACAGTGATTGCTTGTCGATGTCGACAGCTAATTTATATATATTTTTGTGAGCTCAGGTTTGCACTAAGTTGTCATCATTGCTCCTTGAGGGTCAATTTGTTAATAGGGAATTGTCGATGGAACATAAAAAATGATATTTAAAGAATTAAAATAGCAAGTTTAGAAATGGTACTGTTTTAGATGTAGTGCGTTCCAGCTGTTATGCCGCTCTCGACCGTCGAGGCCTCGTATTTTGTATGCTCCCCGCCCGACGACATCTGTTATTTGATAAGGTCCTTCCCATGTCGGCCCTAATTTTCCAGCGCCTTCTTCCTTTGTATTTTGGAAGACTCTTCGTAGTACCCAGTCGTGGAGTTTGAAGACTCGGATCCTTACTTTTTTATTGTAATGTCGAGCGACTTGTTGTTGGTACGATTGAGTTCTTAGGGCTGCACGATCTCGTCGTTCGTCGAGGTGGTCAAGTTCGAAACTGAGCTCCAAGTTGTTCTGTTCTTCATCTGGATTTTCGCTGCGGGCGGTCGACAGCCTGGTTTCTATTGGGATGACTGCTTCTGACCCATAGACGAGTGAGAAGGGAGTTTCCCTTGTCGACCGTCGTGGGGTAGTTCTGTACGACCATAAGATTTCTGGAAGTTTCTCTGCCCACTGGCTTTTTTCAGCTTCCAGTCGTTTCTTCAATGTGTTGACAATTGTCTTGTTGGTCGACTCCGCTTGTCCATTTGCTTGAGGATATCGTGGAGTTGAGAAACTTAACTTGATTGCGTATTTGTCGTAGAAATTTTTGAAGTCGTACGAAATGAATTGGGACCCATTGTCGGTCACTATCTCCTTTGGGACCCCAAACCTGCATATAATATTCTTCCATATGAAATTGAGTACCTCAATGTCGCGTACTTGTTGATATGCTCCGACTTCAACCTATTTGGTGAAGTAGTTTGTCAATACTAACATGTAGACGACACCGCCAGGTGCAGCTGGGAGCTTACCTACAATGTCCATTCCCCATATCATAAAAGGCCAAGGGGCCGAAATTGAATTCAACATACCTAGGGGGAGATGCGATATCGGTGCGAAGCGTTGGCACTTGTCGCACGACTTGACGTGATTTTGAGAGTCAATTCGCATAGTCGGCCAGTAATATCCTACTGTGATGGCTCTGTTCGATAAGCTACGGGCGCCGGAATGATTTCCGCATTCCTCGTGGTGTAAACTTTTTAGGACGTCGTACGCTTCTCGAGGGGTCACACATCTCAAGTATGGGCCTGTGAATGATTTCTTGTAGAGTTTACCATACAGGATGCAGAACTTGGCTGCTTTTGCTTTGATTTTCCTTGCTTCTGCCCTATCGTCTGGTAGAATGTCTGCTTGGAGGTAACTGAAGATTGGCTCTATCCAGCATCTTCCGTTGTCGACTGGTGCCAGTGTTTCTGATTCTTGAATTGATGGAGACATGAGATGGATTATAGAAACCGATTTTGAACTGTTCGTTGTCGTCAAACCAAGGCTTGCCAGTGCGTCTACTCGTGTGTTTTCGGATCTGGGTATTTGTTTGATTTAAAATTCGTCGAAAGTCGACTGCAGCTGTTTGACTTTGTTTAGATAGGCCGACATTCTCTGATCCCTTGCCTCATACGTGCCATTTACTTATCAAACGACTAATTGGGAGTCGCTTCGTACTTTAATGATTTTCACGTTTAGGCTTTTTGCGAGGTCAAGCCCAGCGATTAAGGCTTCGTATTCAACTTCGTTGTTCGTTGCATGAAAACCACAGTGGATTGACTGCTCCAGTATGTCCCCTTGTGGGGATTCGAGTACCAATCCTAACCTGCTTCCTTTGATGCTACTTGATCCGTCGACCGACAAGGTCCATTTACTGGGTGTAGCTGTTTCTGTGAATGCAACTAGTTCCTGTTCGGCCTGCACACTTTCACCAGGGGTAAAATCCGTAATAATATCGGCTAGTACCTGGGATTTCATCGCTGATCGCGGGTGAAAACTGATGTCGTATTCGCTGAGTTCTACTGCCCACTTCGTCAGTCGACCTGAAAGTTCAGGTTTATGAAGTATATTTTTGAAGGGGTAAGCAGTTAATACCTTAATAGAGTGGCATTGGAAGTATGGTCTGAGTTTGCGGGCTGTCATCACAAGAGCTAGTGCTAGCTTCTCCAGTCGACTGTGTCTGGTTTCGACGTCGAGCAGAGTCTTGCTTACGTAGTAGACTGGATACTGATTGCTATCCTCTTCTCTGACTAAGACTGCACTTACGGTTGTGTCAGATACAGCTAGGTATATGAATAGTGTTTCGTTGTCCTTCGGTTTCGACAGTAATGGGGGTGACTTCAAATAGGTTTTCAAATCTTGCAATGCTTTCTCGCAGTCATCTTTCCATTCAAACGTTTTGTTCTTCCTGAGGGTGTTAAAGAATGGGAGGCATCTTTCGGACGACTTTGATATGAATCGGTTCAGCGCTGTTACTCGACCGGTTAGTTTCTGTACGTCCTTCATGCATTTAGGCGACTCAATATTTTCGATCGACTGTATTTGATCTGGATTAGCTTTGACGCCTTTTTGGGTGACCAGGTAGCCTAGAAATTTCCCTGAAGACACACCAAAAGAACACTTAGTAGGGTTTAGTTTCATACCATATTGGTCGAGTACGTCGAACGACTGCCTCAGATGGTCGATATGTTGCTAGGCGACTAACGACTTGACCAACATGTCGTTGATGTAGACTTCCATCGTCGATCCAAGCATCTTGGCGAACATTTTGTTGACTAGCCTCTAGTATGTTGCACCTGCATTTTTTAAACCAAACGGCATTACTTTGTAACAAAAGATACCTCTTTCGGTGACGAAGGTAGTTTTTTCTTGGTCGTCTGGATGCATCAGAATCTGGTTGTAGCCGGAGTAAACGTCCATGAAGCTCAATAATTCATGTCCTGCAGTTGCGTCGACCAGCATGTCGATGTGTGGAAGTGGAAATGAATCCTTGGGACATGCCTTGTTGAGATCAGTGAAGTCGATGCAGACTCGCCACTTCCCGTTTTTCTTCTTTACCACCACGACATTTGCCAGCCAGTCTGGATATTTTACTTCTCTCACTGAACTGATGTCGAACAATTTTTGTATATCTTCGTTGATCACTTTGTTCCTTTTAGGAGCGAATTTTCTTCTTTTTTGTTTAACTGGCTGGTGGTCTGGGTCGACTTGTAGTCGGTGAACCATTACTTCTGGGTCGATTCCGATCATGTCTTCGTGCGACCAAGCAAAGCTGTTGCGGCGTTCTCTCAAGAATTCGACTAACTGCTTTCGGATGTCGTCTGGTAACCTCGACCCGATGAATACTTTGTGATCTGGTTGGTCTGGGCCGATAGATACCTCGTCGAGTTCCTCCATGTTCTGCCTGGTTGGAGTCGACTCAACCTTGGCTTCCTGTAATTGCTACAATTCCTGTTTCTTTTTTTTTTAAAGCGTTTTGGTAGCACTCCCTAGCGGCTCTTTGCTCTCCTTTAATCTCTTTAACTCCCCACTTGGTTGGAAATTTGATCAGCTGATGGTAAGTCGACGGGATTGCCTTCAACTCGTGTATCCAGGGTCTGCCGAGTATGGCGTTATAAGGGGATTGGCAGTCGAGCACTAGGAAATTAATGTACAGGTTGACTCCTTCGGCGTAGACTGTTAGCACAATTTCGCCTAGAGTACTTTTTTGTTCTCCACTGAACCCGATCAATATAGTCGTTCGACGACTGAGCTTCAATTCGTCGACCTGCATTTCTCTCAGAGCACTGTTCTGCCATTATCGATTAAAATGCGTTTAGTTAAACAATTAGCAATATGCAAAGAAATGACTAAAGCATCATGGTGGGGAGAGAACAAATCTGATTTATCGGTCGACCGAAAGGTGACAGTTTTGTCGACTTTGGATGGGTGTTCTCGATTTGGCTAGATTTCTGTGTTTGACACTTGTCGTGTGTGTCTCTTGGCTGCTGAGTAGCTTACGCCACTGACCTCAGATCCACCGGAAATGCAATTGATCACTCTATCTTGCCTAGGAGGGTCTGGAGGGCTGTCGACTGCACCGGTTTGCCTTTGGTCGTCGCGTCTTGCGTAAGTTTGCTTTCCCTTGTAGGTTAGGAATTCCCGTAGATGTCCTTGTTTCAGCAGCTCGGCAACTTCAAATTTTAGGGCGATGCAATCTTCCGTGCGATGGCCGTGGTCACCATGGAACTCGCATCGAAGTTTGGGATCCCTATGTTCGGGAAGAGAGTTCATTTTTCGCAGCCACTTGTTGGTTTTGCCCATTTCTCTCATAACTGCAATGAGGTCGACTGGTTCGATGCTGAGGTTGTATTCTGGTGCTTCCACCTTTGGTCAACTCAATCTTGGAATACCGCGCCCGTAGGTGCTTCTCTCACCAGAACTTTCATGTCGCGACTGGATATTTCTTCTGTCGCTTGTCGGATATGGTTCTGACCGCCTGTCGTTAGACTTCCTATCGATTCGATCGTTTCGTCGACCTCCATAGTAGCTACTGTTGGCTTTTCCAACAAAGTTTGCCTCATCTTCTTCCCACTTGATTTGGGCCCATGCTTTCGCCAATACATCTTCCATTGTCCTGTAAGGGTATTTGGTAAGTTCCTTGTATAAATCAGAATCAAACCTGAGACCTTTTCTGAAGGCGTAGATGGCAGTTGCCTGGTTGCAGTGTGGGATCTGCACTTTTTCTCTGTTGAAACGTCCGACGTAGGCTCGCAAGTTTTCGCCAGTCCTCTGCGTTATAGTGTAGAGGTCGTCCGATAACTTTTCCAGCTTGCGGCTACTAGCAAATTGCTCCACGAACGTGTCCGTCAGCTGTGCAAAAGAGTCAATAGAATTATTAGGTAAATTTGTGTACCACTGTAGGGCAGGACCACTTATGCTAGATCTGAAGGCCTTGCACATGCATGCTTCTCTAAGGTCGCGTGGGATTGCGGCGGTGAACATCCTCTGCTTGTATTGTGCTATATGGTCGTCCGGATCGGTCGTCCCTTCATACTGTTTCATGTTCGGGAAGTTGAACTTCTTAGGCATCTCCATGAGAGCTATTGCATCGACGAAGGGTGAGTCGGCGAAGCTGTTAACGGTACTTTTCTTGATGGGAGCTGGGACTCCTGGGATTCTCTGGATGAGAGCTTCCATTTCTACAAACCTGCGAGAGAATTCTAGGTTAGCAGATAAATGTAAGTCTGGCCCGGGTTTTACCAATCCAAGTGTCGACTAGAGAGACATAATCGTCTTTGGGATATTGTCTGGTTGTTGATCTACTGCCGGATCTTGTTCGTTCAAAGCATCGTTTTTGGCGGGTACGTTGTTGAGGTCGATCTCAACCCTTGCCGTCTGAAGTGTTGGTCGATTCTGATGGTCGACCGGATTTGCTTCTGATGCGACGGGGTTGCTTGGAACTCTCTGAATAGGTCGATCGACGTCATGATCGACGTTCGATGTCGAAGCTGGATGCTCCGAAGTGGCTTCATCGGGAACTACTCCGTCGACCAGCGTTCTCAGTTCTTCGTTTGCCGCCCGGATTGTTGCATTTTCCACCTCGAGCGCTTGTAGCCTCTCAGCATTGGCGGTCATTTGGGCGGTCAACGTAGCAATCTGCTCTTCGATGGTTGGGTTAGATCCATTTCCGGCCATGTTGAGTTGTAGTTAGGATAGACTGATTTGAACTCGAAGGTAGTTGCAATGGGCCCCACGGTGGGCGCCAAACTGTAGGTGGTCGATCGACTTGGTATGTCAAACGGGTCGAGTAGAATCAGGCCCAAAGCAACTAGGCTGGAAGTTAGATGGTTGATGTTGGTTGTCGTCTACGGATTATCGTCTGGACTTCGCTGAACCTGTAAAATAACTTTAAATAGTAATACGATATAGAGAAAAGAGAAAGGTGGGGGCTTGATGATAGCCTTAGATATGCTTGGGCTGAGCAATGCAGTCAGGTGACTGATGAATGAGTTCCAATGACCGGAATATCCTGAGATCAGAATTTCAGTATACTAATAAGCTTTAATCGAGAGATTTCAGAGAGACTTTTTGGTGAGAAACCCCTCTTATTTATACCAGAGCTCATAGCTCCAACGTTCACTATCCATGATTGATAGTGTGTGTGATTTTTGGAGGAGTTCTTTCTTGACTGAGCGGTTACTTATTTTTGTAACTGAATGTTTGAATAGGTCTTCTAACGGTGGCTTTTGCTGTCATCTATACTGGGTCGACCCAGCATAATGGACTTAGGTTGACCCACTTCAATGGGTTCAAATGGGGCCTAATATGGAGATTGATATCTTTGCACCTTGTTGGGCTAGGCCAATGAACCATTTTTGGCTACCACAGTATGTTAAACATGAGGATATCTTAGTGTATTTACCCAAGTTATATTTATAAGAGGGGCAAATTGCATTGCACTCCTTGAGGCTTGAGCAAGATACACTTAGTTGAAAAGTTTTGGTATTATACACTAACACCCCCAAGAATTAAATTTGACTTTTAAAATGCCTAAAATGCCCCTAGTTATATTATTTTATACTTTATTTTTTTACCTTTTAACCAAAAACTTTATAAACTTTAATAAAAAAAAAATAAATTGAACAAAAGATATGATTCATTAAATACATAAATATTTTTAAAAATTAAATAAATAAATAGTTAAAAAAATTAAATAAATAAATAGTTTTAAAAAATAATAAATAAATAGTTTTAAAAAATAAATGAAAAAATTAAAAACATTAATTTTTTTTTAAGGATATCCATCAAGAAAAGCTCTAAATACCTAAAATATTTATTTATTTAATTTTTTAAAACTATTTATTTATTTATTTATTTTAAACTATTTATTTATTTAATTTTTAAAAACTATTTATTTATTTAATGAATCATATCTTTTATTTAATTTTTTTATTTTATTAAAGTTTATAAAGTTTTTGGTTAAAAGGTAAAAAAAAAAAATAAAGTATAAAATAATGCAACTAGGGGCAGTTTAGGTATTTTAAAGTCAAATTTAAGTCTTAGGGGTGTTAGTGTATAATACCAAAAATTTTCTAACTAAGTGTACCTTGCCCAAACCTCATGGGGTGCAATGCAATTTGCCCTTATAAGAAGAAGCAAGATATTTTTGAAGTGCTTGCGTGGCGCCGTGGCCTGCAAAAAGAGTTTTAACGAGTAAAGAGTTCCACAGCTCCAAACTCCTCTTTGTTTCAAACGCCTTTCCCTTCCAAATTCCAATATTAAACAAATCCATATATTCATCGTTTTGGATCGCATCCAATATTTTCTTTTTCATCAGTTTTCAAGAGAACTGAGAGAGAAGAAGAAGATGGCGCCGCCAGCTGCAGCCGCAGGAGGCGGAGGAGGAGGAGGACAACAAGAGAGACAGCAACCACAAGCAGGGGGTTTTGGGCAAACAATAACAGGAATCATTAGAATCGCTGTGTTTTGGTACTTTGCTTCCAAGTTTTTCTCTCCCAAAAAACCCACTGAAACTTCTCAACTCACCTCCAATCTCTTCCAGAAAGGAGAGAACCTGGTACGTATCTTTGCTTTCGAATTATTTGGGATCTCGTCTTTTGTAAACTGTATCTAAGTTGTTAAAAGTAGTAGCTTGGATCGCAATAACCATACGAGATGGTGAAAGCTATGTTACAGTTTGTGGATAATATTTAGGGTTTCCATGTCAAAGGTTTCTTTAAGTGAAACATGTTAATTTTGATGTATAGTGGAAAAATAAATGTAATTGAATCGAATTCTCAGGTTGCTGCTGCTGTTGTTTGATCCATGAATTTTATTATCTTATAATTCCTTTATTGCTGAGTTGTTCTAATGGCTACTTTTTTTACTCAGGATATGTGGTTATATCTCTCTGAACATGAGAAGTTCAGTGACTTTGGTAATGAAGGTGCACTTATTTGGCATGAAAGTAATATCCCTTATGCAGTTTGGAGTAAAGAAAGTAGTCGGACTCTTTCCTTGACGTATCATCCAACTGAGGTATTATCTCTCAAAAGTGTTAAATTTTTGCCTTTTTCATTTTAAGTGAATTATATTTTGGTATTTTGCATTTTGCTATTTCGGAATGCCAATTAAGTTATGCCAGATGATCCAGTTTTGATTACTTTTTTAAATTATACTTTTTGCTTTGTTATTTTTACGATGACGATGTTATCCTTTTTCAGGCTTTGAAGCAGAATGGGAGTCTGTATGCACATGTTTTCTTTTCACGCTCTGGTTACCCTCCAGACCCTAATGATCCTGAGTACCAATCTCTTGCTGCCTTTGGGAGAACAAGCCGTAAGATTTTGTCCCAACTGTTATTTTATTTTCTGCTTTAAATTACTGTATAATGACTTTATGTTAAAAAAAACTTTATGGTTGTTGTTTTTATTTTATTTATTTTGTAATTAAAGAGATCTATGTTTTCACTGTTTTCAGCTGTTGTCGTATACTATCCCAAGTCAAAATCAGATAAAAAGAGGAGTCTGCTTGGGAGTTCCAAAGACACCAAAGACTCTGAGGAGGGTGAAACTCTGGCTATGGTTTGTCCTTGACTATATTTTATTTCATTGAATTGTTTTAAGGTGAATTTGTTATTGAAACCAATAAGTGATTATGTACTTCTGAAATTTCGATAATTTTGATGGTTAGCTTCTGTCTATCATCAAGCCCACTGGATCCTCTAATTGCTCTTATTATTATTATCTCAGACGTTTGGAAGGCTAATTTAATATTATTTCTTCATTTCTATTTCTGGGACAAGTCCAGAGTACCCCAGCAATGTCGACCTGTGATTCAGACTTCAAACTGCCCGTTATATACTAATAAAATTACTGTATCTGGTTAATGGTTTGCTATAGCATGTATTGACATTTAATATGTTTTTATGTTTCCTTGTTGGACCACCCATGGAAAACATTTTGAAGGGAAACATTAGATTGCCCTATTTTCGTGGTGTAACGAATTCTTTTTGGTGGTTGACCTGTCTTACAACAAGATATTCAGATATTTATCTGCAGATTTAAGGACCCATTTAACATTTTGATTTTCCTGACCGAGTCATTCCCTGAGTTATATAGATGAATTAAACATATATATATATATATATATATATTATTGGTATATATATATATATATATATATATATTTAATTGAACTTCTAGCAATCCCTTGGAAAGTGCAATTTCAAGCAATCTGTAGAGAGTAATCTTTGAAAAAAATGAACATTAATGGTTCGTTCAGTAATGTTTTTGAACTAGTGGAAAATCTTATCCTAAAGTAGATTATTATTTGCAGGAAATTTGGGTACTGATTTCTAATTAGTTTTAAAACGTTGTTAATCTCTTTGTTAAAACAAAGGTACAATTTAAAACATAACCTAAAAGCTAGAATACTTTATATTTTTAATACTGTCTCAATCTAATCTATTAGTTATATGCTTAGGATGGTAATTAACAGTAAAACCTCTATTATAGCATGTACAATTCTGTACCAGTTTATGTAAAAAAAAAAAAGTTCTGTACCAGTTAATTTTGATTTATATGCAACAAAATTTTTTACAGTATAAGTTCATTATGATTTATATACAGCATGACTGGTGATACTGGATCAACATCTCAGTTAATTTTTGATGAATCTGTTTATTTTATTTTATTTTATTATTTGTTCTTGCATTCCTGTAGAGAGTATAATGATCCTATTGTTAATTCATGTTGCTTCAGGTAGTTGATGATCATCAAGTTGATTCTAAAGATGATGGCCCTGTGGAATGGGCTTCATATTGGAAACCAAATATTACAATTAATTTAGTTGATGATTTTACAAGGTATATATGCTCTTAGTGTCTATTTCCTTGAAGATTTTGTTAGTATTAGCAGGAGTATTGAGTTAAAAGAAGGGGAATACACTCCTTGGTATAAATATTAAGTACCTTGAACTGATCATTTTTGTTTGTTTAATATATTTAAGTAAGTAGAATTTAGAGTGCAAAAAAGATGTTGAACACGTTCATTGGCAGCATCAAATACATGACATATATAGAAATTGGCCTTACAGTTTACTCTTTGTTTCTTGCATTGTTCTACTCTGACAACTGTGATTGAAACACAGATTTTATCTTGGAAATGATCAGAAATATTGATGATTCAATTTTTTATTTGTATGTATGGTTTTCATGAAATCAATTACCTGTGCTTGAGAATTGTTTATAGAGGTTGGTTATGGTCATATGATTGAAAAACAAAATTCGAGTCATGGTCATTTGCTTTAGAAAGCCTGTAAAATAAGTTCCTCATCTCTGCATGAGATCATTCTTTAGAACTTCTTGCCTGATATATAGTGATGTTTCTCCTATTCTGAAGAAAAGCTGAGCTAAATTCTTTTGGACTTTTCCTACTCTGATGCCTTTTCTATTTCATATCTGCTTGTCTGTTAGGTTCTCTTACTATTTTTGGGAGCTCATTTGGGGTGGAATTGCATTCCTGATTCTCCTTCCTTTTAATCCATGCAGTGATTTCTTTTTCATTTTTTTTGGCTAAAAGATCTACTTATTCAAAGTGATTTATATGGTTAGTTGTTAACACATCTTGTATTTTAGATAAATATATTGATTGTTAAAGACTGGATAGGAGCGTGTTAAAAAAAAAAAAAATTACACTGTAGATAGTGTCCTTCAAGTCTCATTAGCTTTCGACCATATTGCTTCAAATGAAGTATTATTATAACATTATGCGATGTTCCTGAAATAGATATATTCTCTTTTGATACAATGTATGGATATATAAGCTCAATTCCTTACCCCCCCCCCCCAAAAAAAAAAAAAAAAAAAAGAAAAAAAAGAATGGGCCAGCGATTATATTAATAATGATGGCACAGTATCTTTGTTATGGTGAATGTGTTATCCGTTATTTCATGCTTAAATGCTCTCTATCTTTTATTTTCATTATCTTTTTATTTCATACAATACATTGTTGGCAAATATGCTAATTCTTGATATTTCTTGTGCAGATACCCATTGAATGCTGCACCACCGAACATAGCTCCTTGTATCCTTTAATACTTCATTGTTTTTCCAATTACATCTAGCAGTAACGTGTTTTTGGAAGAAGTTAGTTAGGTGATTGAGTCCTATGTAGCTCTTAACAACTTAACCAACATCATAGGGTTCCTTTCCTCTCTCATTTTCTCTTTCACTCCCTTCCTCTCACACATGCAAATGCATACATAAGTATGTGGATACTTAGATATATATAGGTTTGGACGTGTTATCTGACTCGTTATAATTGTTATGATAAGATTAGTTTCGACTTTCAAGAGGAAGCATTTTCATGAGCGTCAAACACCAATATAGAAACTTACAAAATGTGTTTATCTGAACTTCTCTCTGAAGTATGCTATGGAACCAGTGTTAATGTTAATCTTTTCTTATGGCTCATCTGATCCTAATGCCAAGAATGGGTAGCACAAACTGCATTGTTGTGTGGGTATATGTACTTTGAGCAGTGCTTTGCAACTACATTCCACTGGACACATACATATTTATAATTTCAGTCCCAGTCAGTCGTATTCTCTTTTGTTAATGAATGCAACAACAATCAACTTTATTTTAAGCCAAAATAATAATAATAATAAAGATAATAAAGAAAAATATTTTATTCAAATTGAAGAAGGGTCTCCATGAAGTCAACATCTTCAGAGCATTGTTGTCTTGAGAGTGAAGATTTGTTTCTTTCTTTAAAAATAGTGGGAAATGACTTGATCATGAAAGAGTAAAGTATTGTTAGCCTCTGCAAATTGTGAGTTTTTGAGTCTTTATTTTTTTTTTTATGAAGACTGCTGAATTCTTGATGAGAAATTGGGAAAACTCTTGATATAGGTTGACTTGAATTACATTATTTTTGGCCTTCCTTTTTTATTTTGACTAAAGATTACCTTTGACAACATCTATGGTAAACTTGGATAAATCCTTTATATGTATAACTCCCTGATAGCCACACATATCAGTTAAGTTTGGATGTTTTTGCACCTTGAAAAGTTGGGTCCCAGGACGTATGAGTTTATAACTTGTTCCATATTCTCTTTTACAGTCGGTCTACCCATTTGGGTTTATAGAGTATTTAACCACATAACTTGCATGTGGAGGTGTAAACCTCTATATAGTTAAAACACATTGCCCACAAACTGCTGTCATTTTGCTTTTTCCCTCAAGCTGCTTAAAATTGCTATATGTATTATTTATCTGCCACAACAAATGGCTACAGAGAGTGTCTTACAGAACTTTTCTCTTAGTTAAGGATCTCACTTGTAATTGTATTTTCTTGACATTAGATTGCAGACTTGAATGTGGAGCAAACTACAGGGAATTACTACCCAACCATTTACTTCAATGAGTTTTGGTTGCTTAGAGAGAAGTTGATCCCAATTAATGAGACAGTGACAGAATTGCCACTTAACCTGGAGGTGGGTCCCATAAGCATGACAAAGTGGCAATTATTTATGCAGATTGATCAGTCATTCCAAATTCATCGTAGTTATGGAAGCATGATTGAAGGCGAAGCTGATGAACTAAAGGTAAGGGTTATCTTCTTTACTGTCAAAAATTTCTTTTGCGTAAACTTGGAACTAATTTTCAATTTGAAGTTCTAATAGATTCAAGATTTAGTGATGAATATGTTTACTTGAATTTGTAAATTGGAAAACTATTATTGGGCATTTTGTATTAGATAAAGTAAATAGAGAATATCCAGATTCCAGACTTATGAGTTTGTTTTATTATTGAATAAATTTATCCAAATACCAAAGCCTTAACTATCATGAATCATATGTTTAGCTTTAAAGACTTGAACCTTTACTTAGGGAGGGCAGCAGTGCTTTTATCTTGAAGAATAAATTCTGTTATGAAACTTCATAACTTTAGTAGGACGTGGAACTGGCCTTTTTAACACTCATTTCACTCTGCTGTAGTAAACTTAACTCTCTTCAGTTTTAGTAATTAGTATATCAAATTCTGTTAACCAATATATTAAAACTATCATGGTCAGGAATTTGTTTACGCTTTTGATAAGTGATAGGTGATGCCACTATGCCAATAAATGTTATTGAATATTTGAACTTGATGGAATTTGATGAAAGAAATCTTATGACATGTATAACATTCATTTACATGGTTGAAGAATGAACATTCATTTATCTATGACATGTATAACATATTGATGGTGCTGAACAAGTTTTGTTTTACTGCTAAAGATCTGCATAATTATGGTTGAGACGTTGAGTCTTTGGCAATTGCTTACTTTTTTGTGCCTCTTCTTCAAGCAAATAAAAGCATGACCATAAGTTTCTATAACAATCTAATATAATAAGGCACAAACATGCAAACATTGTTTCCCTTTGTCTAATCTTGGAGAGGTGTGTCGGGACATCTCATTCCAATATCGAAATACAGACGTGTTTATGGCTTGAAATGATACATTGTTTTGTTTATTTTATTGGATTTTGTACTGGAATTTGATTCATAGCAACTAATAACTATTATTCCCGGAATATTGATATTTTATTGCTCTCCAAATGAAAAAGGAGTACAATTCGGTTCATATTTTCTGTTGCTAGTTCATGATGATTAATGAAAAAATTTACAATTCTTCAGAGGGTGTTCTTGGAAGGAAATCCTTATCTACTGGTGATCACAATGGTTGTTTCGTTACTTCATTCCGTATTTGACTTCCTGGCATTCAAGAATGGTAAATTTAATTTTGATTTTACTGAGAATTTTCCATTTGTACTGATTGTCAATCTTTAAGGATTCTGTGATGCATTTTAGTAGTTTGTTAATTTAATTATTTCCTCTGCAGATATACAATTTTGGAATAAAAATAAGTCTATGGAAGGACTCTCTGCAAAGTCTGTCATTGTGAACTTTATATGTCAGCTCATTGTCTTCCTGTATCTACTTGACAATGACACTTCATGGATGATACTTGGAAGTTCTGGGATCGGCTGCTGCATTGAGTTTTGGAAAATAGGGAAAGCTATGCACATAGAGGTACCGTGTTGTGCTTGAAATATAAGACTATCTATGAAATCTGGGTTAAGGTTGGGCTATAGGCATATAATCTATCGTTAGTCTTATGGTTTGAGCATAGTGCTGGTTTGTTGGTGACTCTGAATTTACACATTCAACGATTTAGATTACATTTGTCATGTATAATTAGTGCAAATGGGGAGTAGCACCAGTGAGATATAATCAAGCCATTTAAAGTGCATTGTTCAACGGTACTCAAGTTGTTTTAGAATTTGTATAGAAGAAGAGGGTTGTTAATCTTAGCATATATTTGTCCTTTTAAGGTACAGTTTTTTTGCACTTCATTCCATGCGAGAGTGAGATAGTGATGTATTAATGATCATCAAAATTTTGTTTATTTGTCTGTGCTTGTATGTAATATTTGATTGAGTAGTTTTTGCAGATTTTATGTAGCTTTGCAAAAAGTAGAGGTTTTGATAGAATCTTTTTGTACATAAGCATGAACGTTGAGATTAAATCTATGTTTGTTATTATGGTTTCATGGATGCTATGGTAACTGGGTAATCATGCTCCTGAATGTTTTCATCATGTTCTTAAAGTGATGGCTTGTATTTCTTTAGGTGTATCTGTGGTTGACTGAGAATTGAATATGCAGACAAGTTATATGCTCAAACTGTGAACCAATCTGTCCCTTGAATATTCAATAATGCACAACATGATAAAATGTTTTGTAGATAAAATCGTGCAAGTCATAGACAGTATGTTACAGTAAGTTTCTCTTAGTCTGAATTTTACATCTTGTTGAGCTTGACCATTCCAATAAATTTTATGCTAAATGTCCGTGCAGACTCGTTAAGTTGTTTTGCTGCAATCTGTTTCTAGCGTATGTTTATGTGTATTATGGCATGCCACATTTAGGTGGGTGTGTACTATCTGCTGACATATGAGATGATGCATTATTGCACTACCAAATCTACCCATGCACAGTGTGTTTCTATGTGTGTGTGTGATGCTGCCATATGTATATCTGAGTGGCAGACTTTGTATCAGACACAATGTGTGTGTTATCTTCTCATTTTGGAAACCATTCATGTTAGATACTTGCTGATTCTGCATTTATCTGTTGCTTCATATGCAAATACTGGAGCCTACTAATTTCTGTAATATCATAACAAACCAAACAACTAACTAAAGGTAGCTGATCTTGTAATGTGTTCTTTTTTCTCCAGATTGATAGAAGTGGAAAGATACCTAAATTGAGGTTCCGAGACCGTGAGTCATATGCAATGAATAAGACTAAGGAATATGATGATCTTGCAATGAAATATTTATCTGGTGTGCTTTTCTTCCTTGTTATATGCTCCTCTATTTATTCACTCAAGTATGAGCGCCATAGGAGCTGGTATTCTTGGATTCTTTCTTCGCTCACAAGCTGCGTGTACATGTTTGGTAAGCAACTTTTTCATCTTGTTATCTTGTTTTTCTATTGCTGCTGCTTCTTACGTTCTTTAAATTTTGAATTTTTTAAAAATCTTTTGTGTTAAGTTTTCCAGGTTTTTTATTTTAATTTTAATTTTATTTTTTATAATTTCCCATAAAATTGACAAGATTTAATCCCTCTGAATTTTAAATACTTTGTTGCAGGTTTCATCATGATGTGCCCCCAACTGTTCATAAACTATAAGCTTCAGTCTGTTGCTCATCTACCATGGAGGCAAATGACGTACAAGTTTCTAAATACCATAATTGATGATCTCTTTGCATTTGTCATAAAAATGCCATTACTACATCGGCTTTCAGTCTTTCGTGATGGTGAGACATAACAACACACCCTTTTCTTCTGCTATGTATCTTTAAATAGCCATAGTTGTGTTTGATGATAAAAAAAGTGCCGCTGCTGCAGAGGGTAATTAAAAGAGAAAGGGTATGAGTTCTTTTCAGGACATGAGAAGGTGTACAGTGTACACTGATGTATTAGAAGAATAAAAATGAGTTTTTTTTTTTAAGTTAAAAATACCTTAAGGTCTCATATTAGAAGAATCCTGTAGACTATAGCCTGTCAATTTAAGATTTTAGGTTTCTCAACAAGTAATAATGGAGCCAATTTGATCTGGATTCTGGAGGTCTAGTGTTTCATTTGGTTACATTTGTATTTGTCATGTGCACTTGTATGTGTACTTTGTTCATATTGCAAATATGTTAGTTAAATCTAGTCTCGTACATGAGTTGGCGCACTGAAGCTAAAATATTGTTATTTAGTCTCATACCTATTAGGTGTAGTTGTAATGTAACATATTGAGTGTTGTAGTTTAGAGTACTTGGGAATTTGGATACCCTACAACCCATGTTCACCACCATCATTCATTACAATTAAGCCTCTTTCATCAATTGGAATATTCTGATGGCATATATGGGCATTATGTTAGTGCTTGTTTGATCTTTGATGATCTTGATTGTCAATTTGAAATCTCTTGCTCTGTTATATGCGTGGTTATTGTCTGACTTTTATTATCTGTGTGGTCTTGCAGATGTTATTTTCTTTATATATCTGTACCAAAGGTGGGTTTATCCAGTGGACAAGTCACGCGTAAATGAATTTGGTTTTGGTGGTGAGGATGATAAGGTTCCCGATGGTACTCTAACCGATAAGGTTCCCGATGGTACTCTAACAGATGCGAGTGCTCAGAACGAAGAGGACAAGAAGACCAATTGATCAGAAAAAGAAGTGACTGTTACAAAACATGAGAAGAAATCAAACAGGTTTTATGCTTAAATTAAATTTCAGCACGTCGATGTAAAATTTAAATTAGGATAAAAGTTAGATAATTCAGTTTTGTTTTACATAATCAAATTTTTCTGAAAGGGTTGGATTCTAGGTCACTCGTATTTTCATTGCAAACATTGTATGGATCGGAAACGTTAGATATTTATTGGAGCCCTCACCCAAGGGGTTTTGTTTTTTGTTTTCACTAATAGTTAAAATTCCAATTTGTGTTACTGGATATGGAGAGGGTTATCTGACTTGTTTTTTTTATTTTTTATTTTTTATTTTTGTGGGTTTTATTTACTTTTGGCAAAATTCATCAGGAGATTATATAATTTTATTAATAGGTCTTGTATTGTATTATAATTCATCAGAAGCTAGAAATTTGGATTTAGCTTTAGTTGCTGGGCAGTTAAATGAGAGAGTTATTATTATTATTATTATTATTTGATATTTTTAATTTTCAAATACATGATTTTTGTAGACCCTTTTATTGAGATCCAATGACTAGAAACTAACCTAAATACTGTACAGAATCAAACTATGATTTTGTATTTAAGTTATGATTATTGGCATGATATGGTCTATTTCTTTAAGATAAAAGTCTAAATACAATTTCTAATTGAAGGTTTCAACTACTTTATAGTTGCTGGGTTAATTTACAATTACTATAATTTATAATTTTATAGTCAATAAATTAAATTAATATTTAAGTAGAATAATTCAGCTTCGGATGCACCTAACAACTCACTTATAACATTAAGGTTGTGAGTTCGAATCTCGTCTCCATCCCCACCCCCAATGAATTGTAATAGCACCACTTGAAAATGGAAATAAATTTTCCCAAATATATTTAAACAGTCTATTTCATTATATATATATATATATATATATATATATATATATATATATATATACAGATATTCTATTATCAGTTCGAACTGATAAAAATTATATCAGTTTCTTGCATGTGGGCCATTGGATTTAAATACTTTGACTTGGCCGTATGTACTTGTCAGTCAAAGTATTTAAATCCAGTGGTCCACATACAAGGAACTGATATAACTTTTGTCTGTTCGAACTGATAATAGAAAGACCGATATACCTATATATATATATATATATATATATATATATATATATATATATATGTAGGGTTAGGTTAGAGTAACTTAAAATCGTGATTTAAAAAAGTGACTTCGATATCCAACTGTTTAGTTGTTTTTAATTCAAGGGTCAAGGCAATTGATGATGTGGCATCAAAACTCAATTAAAAATGAGTCAATGCTGATTTGGTAATGAAAATAGTGACATGGATTGTGCAAATCTAAAAATCAATTGAACTTCTCCTCTACGTTTCTTTTCACCATTGAATTATTTTTCATCCTTCAAAACTTTGGTGTTTTAGGTCAAAAAGAATAATCCTAAATCTCAAATCCAATTTTTGATTCATTCAACTAAAATTTGAATCTCATTCTATTTCAAAACTTTGGGATTTTAGGTCAAAAAGAATAACTCAAATCCTAAATCCCAAATCCACTTCTTGATTCATTCAACTCAAATCCAAATCTCATTCTATTTCTTCTTTCTACTCCTTGATACTGCAGTAACATTGTCAAGTATGTTTTTTTGTTCAAAATCCTCCATCAATGGAGGTGAAACTCCATTGGAGGTCAGTTCGGCCTCCAATGGAGGTCGAAATCGATCTCCATTGGAGGTCGATTAAGAAGAAGATGAAAAAAAAAAAAGTTGGAGGTCATTTCCGAGACTTTATGGTAATTTTCCGAGACTTTTGCAATTTCATTTCATTCTCTCTCATATGACATTTACCTCTGAAAATATTCAGCACTAGATGGAGTATTTGCAATTGACTGCTTGACCTTATTTCGTTCAAATTGATGTAGCTTCTCAAAATCCTCTTCCTTTTCTTTCCTAGCTTTATAAATCATTTTGATCTGATCCTTGAAAAATTCTTCTTGAAAGTTCATCTTGTAAATAGAAAATTAAAAAAAAATAATAAAAAAAATTACCACAATATAAATTACTATCACAACTAGGGCCAGGGAATGAACAACAAAGAAAAAAAAAACATATGCCTTCAATATATAACTCATGAAAATTTAGCAAAACTACTACTAAGTCCAATTTGAAATCATACCTCTTCCTTGTTGTGATCATGTTGCATTTTTGTTCTCTGTCTTACAATCAGATTTTCCTCCATGGTCTTCCACAGCTTCTCACTAAGAAATTGAAAAGATTCTTGAATAGCTTTCGCATGCTTTTGTTCGTTAACAACCTTGTTCTTTAAGTAGAGAAGCCGGTGGCTGTCATCACTCATTTCCCTGATTTGGTTCACAACCATCTCTCGGTATGATCTCATCTCAAATTTAAGCTTTGATTTGCCTAATCAATTTTAGAGCATGTCAAACACAGCTACATATAATACTAACGAAATTCTAAATGTGCAGAAAAGTGAAACATCCGATTGAAGTTGCTTTATATAAGGATGAGCACAAGGAAGAGAGATAGAGGATGAGAGAGAGAACCTCGAGAATGTTGGTTGAAAATATCCAAGTCTTCCTTAATCGCCATATAACCATAAAGCTGGCGCTTGCGACCTGAATGGAATAAGACCTTCCTATGACGATCCCAAGTATTCCTATCTAATCCTTGCTCTGCAAAATGCTTGTGTAGACGGCCATCTTCTAAATAGACCCTTGCAGAGCTCTCAAAAATCAGAAGACTCATTCCGCAATGGCCATGTGGACCAAAAGAGCGTCGAGCTTTCACAGCATGATATGAGTCGAAGTTATCAAGAAGCTCTTGACTGCCCATTCCAATCCACTACATAGAGTTAAACAAAATAAGAGAGTTATATAGCAGTAATCCATAAAATGCATAACATGAATGACAACAGAATCAAGCAACATTTGTGACCAGAATTTAAAATTAAAGTTCAATCTACCATCACCTCTATACAGAAGCAAATATTTATGACTATACCTTATCGTTCTCATCCTTATCATGTTTTGTATTCATAATGACAACCATTGGAGGCCAAACTATCTCCTGATCCTTTTCCTCTTATTTCAAACCTTTCCATTTACCCATAATTTCACCCGGTGGAATAACTGAAGCTCCTCGCCTGCACAACTCCTCACCCAATAAGTCAGTCAGTTCACGATGGAGCTTCACCCTCTTCGCCCCTTTGGTTTTTGTATGTGTGATCAAATGCTACAGACCCCGGTACCAGTCAATAGCACCTAGACCCTCTTGGCACGCTGGACAGTGCCACCGCCTTTCCGGTTCATTTATCTCCTCGGTCCTCAACCCATCCAAACTTTCAAAGAATTTGTAGAAATTGATAGGTTTTTGAGTCATGTTGGTATAATTCTATATCAAAACGATATTTCCGCTGTATTGATTAGTTGTTTAGGTTCATGGTTAATCAAGCTTCAAAGAACATTGGCAACTCATCAAGCAAAGAGAAGCCTTCAAGAGAAGCAAATATTGTTGCATATCAAATGTATATTTAGACCTCATTTTTCTTGCAAGGCGTTTAGGCACACACACATTGCATCCATATGTGTTCCTGCATCGTTGTACTCAATTGGTATAACACATTCACAAACATGTTATTGTATGCACATGCATTAGATTTAAATTGACAAACATTGTAAAAATGCATGTTCTAAGGTTAAAGATTCATATTCTCAATATCTCTATCAAGGTAAGTTCTTTAAATTAATGTTTTATTGATTTATTCATTATCTTATTGTTAATGTTTTTGTTTTATATATTTTTTCAGAACAAAAATTTTAAAATGAAAACAAGAGAAAAATTAAATTAGATGTTTTTCAAGATTAAAATTGTGTCTGGTAAAATTTTTTGAAAATTGTTTTCTAAAATAAAAATAATGAAAATTATAACAAATACTAAAATTTATATTTAATTACATGAATCAAATAAATTATTTTTTAAAAATTTGGCATTAACGATTAAAAACTAAAAAATAATTAGAGGAATAACAAGTTTCAAGTAAAATTATTATTAAAATAACTTTTAAAAAAGGTAAAATTGTTATGAAAAAATTAATATATATTTACATATGGTAAGAACAGTTGAACACCCCATCCTTATTTTCTTTATTTAATATCATCGTCTCTCATTTTTTATTTGAAAAATCTAAACTTTTTCATATCTGTGGAACAAAAGACAATAGATATGGTTTTTTAAATCTCTAATCTCTATTTTCTCAATCTCTTTCTCTAATATCTTTTTTGTTGCTATCACTGAAACAATAAATTTACAATTTCTTTAAGTATTATTTAAGATTAAATGTCTGGTTTGATTTCCAGACGTTGTTGTAATTATAAGAAAAGGAGATTGAGAAGAAAAGGAGACGAAAATACTTCTGAATTGTTTGTAATCATAGGAGTACTTCGAAAGAGAAGCCGGATGAATGGGAGTCCATGGTTGGGTTTTGTAGCCAAGATAAGAATGCTTTTAGAAAATATTTGGGAAAAAAAAAACAATTAAAACATCTAAATGATGATTTGGGAGGTTATAACAACATTTTTTTTTTTTTTTTAAATTTTCTAAAGAATGAAAACAAAAACCTTTCACCGTGTTCTTCTTAATTTCAATATTGAAAAAATAGACATCGAACGCATCGGTACTTTATTTTATTTAGAAATTTACGTGTATATATATATATATTTGATGAAAAAGTGATTATATTTTAATTGATGTAGAAGCATTTCTCTTTATTTCCATGTCTAATAATTACCTTAGTAAAAAATACATAAATAACATCTCCATTAAATACAATTAAAATCCTCAGATTTTTCTCATTTGGCTTTTATGATGGTTTTTCGATAGAATTTGAAATATTTCAATTATTGAGATTATCATGTAATACTTATGGATGACTTTTATAGTGGCTTTTGAGTAGAATTTGAAACAACTGAATTATTGAAATTATCATGTAATACTTATTGAACCTAAAAAATCATTTAGTGCACTTGACACATTAATTGAATCTTAAAGGGAGAATGATCCGTAAAAATTATCTCAAATTGAACTAAATAGCAATCTAAATAGCTAAATTATATTATAAAATGAAAAATTAAGAAAAAAATAACTGAAAATGTACATTTGACAGAAAAGTAAAGGTAAATTTTAAATATCTTTTTAACAAAGCCCGTGCATCGCACGGGTTACACACTAGTTTCATATATATAATATCAAATGAAATAGTACATATGATATAAATGTCAAATTAATTATTTTCAAATATTTTTTCTTTAAAAAACAAACAAGTTAACATTATATTAAGAGGAGAGAAAAATAAAGAACAAACATGTTATTCAGGTTTTAGTTTTCAGTCCCTATTTAGTCTTTAAATAAAATTCATGATTATTCAGTCTCTAAAAAAAAAAAATAATAAATAAATAAATAAATAAATAAAAAAACCTAAATGATGTGATAAATAAGTTGTCATCATCACACACAACATGAGATGATGTGGTTAATAAAAAAACCACTTGTCACATCATTTGAGTTGAAATTTGGACTAAATTTTTGGGTTATCTAACATTAGTGTACTATATATTATTAGAGTTGTCATTGAGTTTGTGAAACACAAAAAGATGTTTTAGAGTTCATGTGAACAAAAGAGGAGATAAATAACATTGGATTCTAGAAAGATGGTCTGAAGTGTATTTAATTGGATTCTTTTTTATATTATTGATTAATTAATAGAAAGTAATGCTATACTTCCCAAATTTTTTCTCAAATTCCTTCCCAAATAGTGTTAGCACGTGAGATGTCAATATCACATCACTTACCACATAATCTCATGATTTACAAGATGTTAACACCTCATATGCCAATACCATTTGGAAAGAAATTTGGGAAGTCTAGCATTACTCATTAACAAAATAAAGTATAAAAAGATATTGAATGGATTGCAAATAATATCACTCCTCTTTTTTAACCTCCATCGGGTAGCAAACAAACAATCCACCATTGAATGTTTCTTTAGTGAAAATATGATTAAAAGCTTAGGTTAGAAACGAGATGAGATTGGACTAATGGTATATCCCTCACAACTACATCATGATGTTGTGGGTTTGAGTAGCCCGCTTTCTCAAATCTCGAAATATTTGTAAAATGTAATAGTTCGAAACAAAAGGCTTAGGTTGGATGATATATTGATCTCTATTCAAGCATGGTATTGAAACCGGAAGACAAGTTATTGCCCTTGTTTTCTTCCATTTCAACAACAGCCCCCGTCTGTCACACAAAATCTTGCAAAATAATCAATATACCCTAATTAGTTTCTTCAAAACATCCTGAGATTTTGACCAATTTTTTAAATCAATAAATTTCATCGAGATGATCCCATTAATACCCCTTTCTATATTACAATGAACAAGACTATATGAAATTGATCTGATAGTAAACCCCTTATATTTGCACCACAAAGTTACGGGTTTGAGTCCTCCCACTCCCTAAAAAACCCCGAATTTATGTAATAGTATAATCAGATTTTCTATTATCAGTTCGTCCTGACAATCAATATATCAGGACGAAGAGTGTGCACTACTAGATTTACATACTTTGACTCAAAGTGTATACACTTGTCAAAACTTCTCAATAATCTGTGATTCACATTCTTCGTCCTCAAATATTTATTATTAGGATGAATTGACAATAGAAAAATTGATAGTATAATACTTCAAATATATATATATATATATATATATATATATATTAGAGCATCTCCAATGCAATGCAAAATTATTGTTCTAATGCTATAATTTAGCACAAAGTAAAAAAAGCATGCTCCAATGCAATGTTAAAAGCTGTGTAAATACAGCTGTATTTGTTGACTTTTTAATTTTAAATAATAAAAATTTAACAAATTTGATAGGGAAAATTGAAATTGAAACAATTTTAACAAAATATTCAATACATCCATTGAATGTATTGGTTGCATTTGATAACTTTTATAATTTTAAATAATTAAAAAATAAAAAATGGCATATCAAATAAAATTTTATATTGGAGTACATTGCTAAAATGATGTGCCAAATATAACATTTCACTATATTTTGTGATAAATTTGGCATTAGCATTTACATATGCATTGGAGATGGTCTTACATTGAATAACTTTAATGAAGTTTCATGAAATTTAACATGTTTTATGACATTTTTTATATGCACGTAAGAAAAATAATATATACATTCTGAAAATTTGTTGGATATGAGAATTATTTTTTCCGATATTTCCCCATTTTTTTAGCAATAATACTACACATTCCACCTATAATCCCCCATTTTCATCCCAACATACATGGCAAATCACGTGTCACTTAATGAGTGGACAAATATTAATTAGTGAGTGAATTTATGGGTAAGAGAGATAAGTATCAATTAATATGTGTCCACTCACCAAGTGACACCTCAGCTGCCACGTGTGTTGGGATAAAAATGGTGGGATTGTAGATGGGATGTTTAGCATTATTGTTTTTTTAGTGATTTATCTTCAAAAGGTTGGAGATAAAATAGTTATTGTGATCGAAAACTTTTCAAAAAAAATTCTCAAATAATTTAATTCATCTTTTATCATCCATGCAAAACTCCACATTAAAATTTAATAAATATCATTAAAAACTTTCATCAAAGGCACTCAAAGTAAACAATTTAAAACTCATTGGAATATCTATATATATATAATTCAGATTAAAGGGGGCTCAAACTACCTCTAAATCCTCTCATTGAATTTTAGTTTCCCATTAGAGGGGGCTCGAAAATAACCTGCGGGGCCCCCTGTAAATACTCTGCCGGTTTAATATCACTAAAAATATTTAAAAATAAATAATCACAAATACAATAAGATTTTATTCAGATTAAACAAAAAGGCTTTCTGGGAACAAACCAAGTAGATTAAAGTCTTTCACGAAGAAACCTGATAAATACGAAGGCAATTTCAGGCACTTGTAATCTCCAAAACAAGATAATACCACACAACTCGATAACCCAAATAAATTTTTGAGCTGTCTAATTTCATCATATAAAACCGTCTCAAAATATATCCTTCGGTGAATATCAAAAAGTCTCAAAAGATTTTAACTATGGATTGTGATGATAGTATTTCATCATATAAAACTGTCTCAAAACATATTCTTAAGATCCGGAACTAGGTGAATATCAGTCGGTATCAAAAGATTTAACTATGGATTGTGATGATAGTATTTCATCATATAAAACCGTCTCAAAACATATTCTTAAGATCCGGAACTAGGTGAATAACAGTCGGTATCAAAAGATTAACTATGGATTGTGATGATTGTATGGTAAAAGTCTATGTCGGCTGGATTTTTCATTACCTTGTACAAATCAAAGGTTAGTGTTGGCTGCGTTCTCCGAGTGATGCGGGGAGTACTTGCTCATCAACTGATCCAATTCCTTGCTAAACTCAACCTCCAACGCAACTTCTTCCTCTAGATGCTTCTGCCTCATCGCACACTTTCTCTCTTCCTGTGCTTTGATCAAATTGTCCCTCTCATTTGCATATTCTTCAACTTCTTTCTCTTGACTCTCTATGAATTTTTCAATTTTCTCCTCAGCCCTGCACCCATATAGTGAAATACTTAAACAAGAATAAAAGCAACAAACAAAAAAACAGCATTTCATTCTATCTCTCATACCTCTGCAAATATTCCGCACTAGGTGAAGTATTTGCAATTGACTGCTTGACCTTATTTCGTTCCAGTTGTTGAAGCTTCTCAAAATCCTCTTCCTTTTCATTCCTAGCTTCATGAATCATTTTGATCCGGTCCTTGAAAAATTCTTCTTGATAGTTCATCTTGCAAAGGAAAAAAAAAACGAAAATTGCCACAATATAAATTACATCCACAATTAGGGAGAGTGAACCAAAAAGTAAAAAACAGCACACTCCCCTCAAATATAATTCATGAAAATCAACCAAAACTACTCCAATATAATCAAGATAGACTATAGTGCAATGAATATAACAAGTCAGATTTGAAGAATTCAGTGCCAGTAATCCATCATACCTCTTCCTTGTTCTGTTCATGTTGCATTTTAGTTCTCTGTCTTACTATACGATTTTCCTCCATTGTCTTTCGCAGCTTCTCACTCATAAATTGAAAAGATTCTTGAAGAGCTTTTGTATGTTTTTGTTCTTTAACAACCCTGTTCTTTAAGTAGACAAGCTGCTGGTTGTCCTCACTCATTTGCTTGATTTGGTTCACAACCATCTCTTGGTATGATCGCATCTCAAATTTCAGCTTTGCTTTGCCTAATAAATTTTAGAGCATGTCAAACACAACTACATATCATTCTAATGAAATTCTAAATGTGTAGAGATGTGAAAGATCTGAATGAAGTCCACATCATTCTAACCAAAACCTTCACTTTTATACAAGTTTGAGCACAAGGAAGAGAGATAAAGAATGAGAGAGATAACCTTGGGAATGCTGGTTGAAACTATCCATGTCTTCCTTCACCGCCATATAACCATAAAGCTGGCGCTTGCCACCTGAATGGAATAAGACCCTCTTATGACGATCCCAAACATTCCTATCCGTTCCTTGCTCTACAAAATGCTTGTGCAGACGTTCAGCTTCTAAATAGCCCCTTGCAGAGCTCTCAAAAATCAGAACACTCATACCGCGATGACCCTGTGGACCATATGAGTGTCGAGCCCTCACTGCATTATATGGCTCGAAGTAATCAAGAAGTTCTTGATTGCCCATTCCAATCCACTACATCCAGTTCAACAAAATAAGAGAGTTATATAGCAATAATCCAGAAAATGCATAACATTAATGACAACAAAACCAAGCAACTTTTGTGACCAAAACATAATTTATAAGTAAAGTGCACTCTACCATCACCTCTATACAGAAGCAAATAATATGACTATACCTTTTCATTCTCGTCCTTATCATGCTTTGTGTTCATAATGATGACCATTGGAGGCCAAACTATCTCGTGATCTTTTTCCTCTTCTTTCAAACCTTTCCATTTACCAAACATTTCACCTGGTGGAATAACTGAAGTTCCACGCCTGCGCAACTCCTCATCTAATAGCTCAGCAAGTTCGCGATGGAGCATCACCCTCTTAGCTCCTTTTGTTTTTGCATGTGTCATCAAAGGCTGCAGGCCCCGGTACCAGTCAATAGCACCTGGACCCCCTTGGCATGCTGGACAGTGCCACTGCCTTGCTGGTTCATTTATCTCCTCAACACTCAGGCTATCCAAACTTTCAAAGAATTTGCTGAACCATCTACTCTTTTTGCGAGTTTCAAGGCTCTTCTGACTTGTATCTGAATCGAAGTCATCACTTAGAAGCTCATCATCAGAATCTTCAACAGCATCAGAATCATCTCCATTCTCATCATCATAATCATCACCGCCAACTCTGTCCTTATGGTCCTCAACATTACTATTGTTTTTTTTCTGGCACTCTTCTGAACCTTTGGACTGAGAAGAACCAGCTCTAGATTGCCAATTCCACCCATGTTCTAAAGGAGGGCGAATCCCAGGCTGTGCGACTATGTAGTTTTTCTCTGGCCCCTTGCTTGTCAGTTGAGGTCTCACATTCCCTCTGCCAGCCGGTATCTTGGAATCAGCAGTTTGTCCTGGCCAGGTACTTCCAGAAGCCCTTCCTGAGACATTATTGCCTCGCATGCCTGTTTTCTGAGCAGCATCCGGATGTCCTCGTGCTATATTACTAGGATTTTGAGAACCCCAAGGTTTGGCAGCATTGCTTCCAGCTCTGTTTTTGGACTTCTTTGCATAAACCTCCCACCCACCATCATCCTGAGCAGAATCCAGGCTTAAATCTGTTACAGAATGCGTCAACTGCTCAACATGCGGATTAGATATTTCAGATACATTTTTCGCCTTCGATGACAGGCTATTACTAGCACCAGCAGCTAAAGGCTTTCCACCTCCTCTTCTAGAACTCATCCTTGTGAATTCCTGTTAGATCATTGTTCAAGGAAACACATTCTGTCAAGTTTAACTAATTTACAGTGATGAATAGAAACCAGAGAGAGAGACAGAGAGAGAGAGGTAAACATTCATACGACACACATTGGAAGCAAGATGAAGAGAAGTGAACATTGGAACATATCATCAAAGATACCCATTCCTTTTTGAACTGTAATTTAGCACCAACAAGAGAATGTACGATTGAAGGGGACTTGTAATGATTTTGAAGGTCTTTATAACAATCAATTCTCTGTATTGAGAGCTTGAACATGACTAGCAAAACAATATTCCCAACAATGATTTAAAACGAGTCCAATTATTCAACTTACATGCCTGAATTCAGCTACAGCCATTAAGATAGAACAAAGAGACATGATATTTTGAGGTAAACATGTCACATAAACATCATAAGAGAATGCTCTTCTAAGTAAATATCTCATACTGTTAAATTAATTATTTTTTGATAGACAAATTACAAAATATATATATATAAGATAAAACAAGCTTAAGCAGTGTTCTAAAAAATGGGCTAGGCGCTGCGACTAGATGCTCGGCAGCCGGTGGCTGTGACGAATAAGCCCTAGTCGTTGACTCTGCGTGACCGGGAGCTTAATCGAGCCCACCGCCCAACCAGCACCTAACAATTATTAGAACACTAAGCTTAAGAAGCAAAATAACTCCAATGAAATAACGGAAAACAAATTCTGAGGACACCAAGAAGATGAGATTCCAGAAGCAACATTACAATCAGGGATAAGGGTTTGAAATCAGTATTAAAAGTCTGGCTGATAGTAAGTAAAACCATTTCCGATAATTATGGAAAAATCCAGTTACTCAGAGCAAAAATCCGCAGTTTGAGGGAGATGATGACCAGATTAGAGGAAAACCCATGTATGTATGTGTCTGTGTAATAAGTTTTCACCCCAAGCATACAAGATTTGGGAATCAAAATTCCCAATACACTATTATAAAAGTAAAATAACCCCTTGCCTAATATTTCCACTTGGAGACATCGACGAACAACATAAATTCAGTGAACGGCCAGAATAAATATATGATTTCACATTTCGCTAATAAGAGCATATAATCACAACCAATAAACACGAAAATAAGCTAATAAACATCAAGAAAAAAAACCAAAGCAGCCATGGACATGAAAATGACAGATCTAAAACCTTGTGCAATAAAGAGACATCACATAAGCGCCTTTCTAGACATTGAAGATACAAACTTTAGCTAACAAAAATTTCAAATATCAACTAAGTTTACCTCCGATTTCGCAGCTAAGCTCTGAAATATCTCACTATAACGCCTGTACAGACCAAAAAATAAAACGTAAACAATAGGCAGTTAAGGATAAGGTTTCATGGTAGAAAAACAAACGAATAAGGATCGAGGGAGATAATAACCAGAAATGCCGGCGATTGTAGCAGGAAGAGGTGGCGGTTGAAGTTCACGCGCCTAAAGTAGCAGAGAGAGTAAACCTAGAGAGTGGAGTGTCTGCGAAGAAGATTGAAGGAAAGAGAAATGGCGTGAGACGGAAGTTACTAGAATTGTGCTCTTTTATATTTAGGTCTTCGTTGGTCTTTTTGACTCCGGATTCCAAATTATATTCCAAATTGATTATTTTTTTTTAAAGGGTACGGATATTGACACCTATAAATATGATAGGCACACATATATTTATAAGTACACCCATGTTTGAAATTTAAAATTAAAACATTACTATAAACACTCATCTTAATGCCAATGGTACCTTTATTTAATTGAATGTTTTCACTTTAATACAATTTATTTATAAACCCTCATAATTTATTAATATATCCAATTTCACAAATAATAAATTTTTAAGTTCTTTGGGCTCGAAAATACAGTCTAGAGAATTCTTAAATTTCGAGAAGCTTTACTTCAAGGTTTAGTTTATATGATTATGTTCTTAAATTCTTAAATTCTTAAATTCTTTTCTTTATACCCACCTACAATTATGTTCTGAAATTATTTAGAGCCAATTAGAATCTAGATTTTTCAACTTACATTAAAAGGAATGTTGGAAAAATATATCAATTACATAATAATTAATCAAATCTTTGTCTTACACTCATTATAATCCAAAAATAAAAAGGAAAAAAAAAAAGTTTAGTATTGAATTGAGAGTTTAAAGGAAGGGTGGGTGGTTGTTTCTGATTTGGTGACCTAAGACTTGTTCTTCTCTCGTAGGTTGCTCACAATCCAGCCTACAGCGTTTTCAAAAAGGACGTGCCGTATATTGTCACCACCACACCACCCCTTCAAACAAGGAGATTTTATTATTATTTTTTTAAAATTTATTTTATTTTATTTTTTTGATGTGACATTTTAAGATAGATAATACTTGGGTGCTGACCGGTCAGCACCCAAAATACTGATCCAGTGATGTGGTCCAATTGAACTGTAACATATGTTATTTTTTCTTTCACCCATTCCAATACTTCTTGTACTCTTAAGATTTTTTTTTTTTTTTTTTTTTTTTGTATCGAGGATCCCGGACTTCGTCCAGGTATCTATCCGCATGTCCTCCCCCAACTGCGTGACTCACAGTGGCCTGTATGTTGGAAGCAGGCCCCCAAGTGCGTGACCTGCTATGGCATGTATGTTGGCTTCGCGGAGTAGGACATATAAGAAATCTCGGCTCACACCCTTGGCCCCACAAGGATGCAAACAGGTAAATTAGAACTCACCCCTGCCTTGGTAGAATTTGAACCGCTAACGTTAGCACCATGCCCGTCCTTCCACCAACAGAGCTAAACGCCCTAAGGGCTAGCCATAAAGGAATTGCCAATAGTAGAACCAAGGACTTGGGTTTCATCCCCAAGCCTTAGACCACCAAGACAACCCCTTTGTGGTTGTACTCTAAGACTTTTAATGCATGAGAACATAAAATTCCAACAAAACTGAACTTCGTACAACTACAAAGTCTTGGAATGAGTGAAAGAAAAAAAAAACATGTATTACAGTTCAATTGGGTCACATCATTGAGTCGGTATTTGCTCATCTTTTTAACATCCAGTGACATGTGGCATCCAAACAAATGAATGGTTAGAATTAATTTGTCTTAATTTTTTTTCTCTCTCTCCCCTAACAAACGACATCGTATCTCTCAAAACAAAACAAAAAAAACAAAACAAAAATTCTTCTTCTTATTTGTTTCAGATCAAGCTCCATTAAATTCCAAAAAATAAATAAATTCTAGAAAATAAATAAACTATGGAGATCATCCATCTTTACAATCCCAAAAAAAAAAAAAATTAAAATAACCAAGGATTTCCCTTCACTTTCCTTCATTTTGTCAGCAACCAACAAAACAAAAACCTATTTCACAAATACATAAACGAAATCCAATAAAAAAAAAATTGAAAAAAACAAAAAAATAAAATAAAAAAGAACATTGATGGATCTTCAGATCTTCATCAATAGAGAAATCACACCACCACCCAAAAACGAAATCGCACTAGTCAAACCACCATCAAAATCCAAACACGAAATCGACAAATCGCACCACCACCAAACCCGAAATCACACCAGTCAACCACCACAAAACCCAACCACGAAATCATATGAAATAGGAGAGAAAGAAGGCAGCGAGAAGATGGACCGGAGATCATAAATGGAGGATATTGATGGAGATGGATTCGTGGAGAGAGAGAGAGAGAGTGATGAACCAGATGTGAAAAGAGAGAGAAGACGTGGTAGCGGCGGTGGCGGCTGAAGGAAATTGAACGCGATGCGAAGAGAAGATGCGGCGGTTTAGGTGTTGGTGTTGGTGGAAGATGATGATGGTGACCGATGAGTGTGGTAGAGTGGTGTCCGGTGGTGTTATTTTTTTTTTTTTAAAAGATTTATTTGTTTTTTTTTTTAATAGATTTGCTAACTTTTTATGTTTGGAAAGATTTTATTTTTTGGTTTGTGTATTGTGATTCAATTTGTGTTTGTGAAAAATGAAGATTAATGATATGGGTTTGTGAAGAAATGAAGATTAATAATATGTTATTTTTTTTAAAAAAAAATCGTTTAATCTGTATTATGAGTCAAACAAGAAGAATTTTTTTTGTTTTTTGTTTTTGTTTTGAGAGATACAATGTCGTTTGTTAGGGGAGAGAGAAAAAAAATTAAGACAAATTAATCCTAACCATTCATTTGTTTGGATGTCACATGTCATTGGATGTTAAAAAGATAAGCACAAATGAGATGAGCAGGGGATCTCAATCCTTTGGGTTCTGACCGGTCAATATCCAAATATTATCCTTTTAAGATTATCACACTTTTAATAAGTTAAGTTTAAATGACAACTAAAAGGGATTCCTTCCAAAAATACCCCACACATTAACCTTCACTAATTTTTTTTTTCCAAAATCCTCCATCAATGGAGGTGGAAACCTCCATTGAAGAACATTTCGACCTCCATTGAAGAACATTTCAACCTCCATTGGAGATCAAAATCGGCCTCCAATGGAGGTCGAACTACCTCTAATGGAGGTTGAACACTATTCGATCTCCATTGGAGGTTTCAAGGAAGAAGATGAAATTTTTTTTTGGAAAATTTCATTTTTATCTAGAAAGTCTCAGAAATTACCAAAAATCTTGGAATAACCAAAAAGTCTCGAAAATTATCAAAAGTCTCGAAAAATACCAAAAGTCCCAAAAATTTTCATTTTTACCCAGAAAGTCTCGAAAATTACCAAAAGTCTCAAAAATTACTTGAAAAGTCTCGAAAACTACCTAAAAAAGTCTCGAAAAAATATGAAAAGTTTCAGAAATTACCTAAAAAGTCTCAAAAATACATGAAAAGTCTTGGAATAATATGATAAGTCTCGAAAATTACCTAAAAAGTCTCAGAAATACATGAAAAGTCTCGAAAAAATATATGAAAAGTCTCGAACATCTCCGAGACTTATTGGAAAAAAATAAATTTTTCCATTTTTTTTTTTCATCTTCTTCTCCATCAACCTTCATTAAAGGTCAATTTTGACCTCCATGGAGGTCGAACAGATTTCCAACGGAGGTCGATTTCAACCCCCATTGGAGGTCGATTTTGACCTGCAAATCTGCAATGGAGGTCTGTTCGACCTTCAATGGAAGCCGGTAAAGAAAATGAAAAAATAAAATGAAAAAATGAAAAACTGAAAAGTAAATAAAAATATATATGTCAGGTAAAGGCATTTTTGGAATTTCACTTACTTTGGTTCCTTTAAAACTTAAGTTATTAAAGTGGTGCCACTCGTGCAACACCAAATCAAAAGAGTGCCAAAACCCCCTATTTCCACACCCATGTGGAGACCAATATATTTTGACAGCCAATTCCCTCCTTTTCTTTATACCTATAAATATGATACTTGAAATAAAATTAGGGTTTAATTAGGGTTTAGTGTATTTTTTTATTTTTTATTTTAATAAAGTGATATAGTTGAAGATATGAGTGTAATTTAATTAATGTGTGTACATAGTATTTGATTTATTTTTAATTAAACTAATTTGTCCTTATTGGTAAATTCCTATTGGGATATTTTTGTAATTAATTTTTTTTACTAAAATATGGGTGTACTTATCATATTTATGGGTGTGCTTATCATATTTATGAGTGTTAATATCGGCATCCTTTTTTAAATCTTTTTACAATTTTTTCGGGCAAAATAATAAACTTTTTTTTACATTAAAAAACAATTGGTCCATTGGAAGAGATGAAATTGGTCTATTAAAATGTCCACACACCAACACTATTGAGTTGTAAGTTCAAATCATGCACCATTCCTCAAAGTCTCAAACTAGACATGACCATGGATTGAAATATCGAATTGAGTTGTAAATGATTCGACTCAAATTTTATTCAACTCAAAACCATACATTAACTTGTTGGGTTTGAAAAAAAAAAAAATCAAACAAATTCATTAATTTATCGTGTAACCCAATACCGATTAATTTATTTTTTTTGAAATATTACATAAATTTGGAGTTTTTGACTTTTTGGGGAGGGGGAGGACTCGAACCCTAGACCTCATTGCGTATGTATGAGAGGTATACCACTTGACCAACATCATCTTGTTAAAAACCGATCAATTTAACCTGTTATCTTTTATTATTATTATTTTTAGTAATTGATAATTTGATTTGATTAAAGAAAAAAAAATCAGAATAAACTTTAAATTAAGAAAAAAATTTAAAAGTCAAAATATATTACACAAATTAATATAAACAAGCATAATACAATGCAATTATAAGTTTATAACTAAGGGTGACAATTTCTGGCCCCGCGTAGCTCAGCTAGTAGATGGACGAGTAAAGTCAGTGGATAGTAAAAAGCTTTAAAAAAAAAAAAAATACCTGGTCTAAATTGGTGGATAGATAGTGTCAAAAAAGGGTAACAATTATTTACGAGTTTATGTTAGATCTTGTTGGGTTCGGCTCACTAATGGATCAACACATTTGACCTGTTAAGTAAATGGGTCGAGTTTGGGTTGAAAGTTGAAACTTTCCTAACCTATTAACCTATTTAACACGATTAAATGTCAAAAATAAATATATAATTTATAATTACATATAGATAAATAAGTATTATGTAATTATTTTGATCAAATTTTAATTTTTAAACGTTTAAATTCCTTTAATAGTTTAATCATAATTTTGAATTTTACTTGAGAAATTATAATCGTTTAAAATCAATTTAACAAATAAACCCTAAATACTTTATTACTTTAATTGGTATAATTTATAATTACATATAGATAAATAAGTATTATGTAATTATTTTGATCAAATTTTAATTTTTAAACGTTTAAATTCCTTTAATAGTTTAATCATAATTTTGAATTTTACTTGAGAAATTATAATCGTTTAAAATCAATTTAACAAATAAACCCTAAATACTTTATTACTTTAATTGGTAAATTGAAGAATGAAATTGTGATTTATCACATATCAAAATTAACATGACTTATAAATTAACATGTTAAATGGGTCTTATTAGGTAATCCGGTAATTTAATGGGACGTGTTTGTTTCGACTTGTGACATGATAAGCTTAACAAACTGTGTTCAGGTTGAGCAAAAAATTAACAGTTTGTGTTTGAGTTGATGCAAACACGACATAATAACCCATATTGCTATCCCTAATTTATAACTCATAAATATATTTAAATTAAATTAAAAATAAATGTATATCAAAACTTTCTTTTTAAAAAAAAACTAACCATAAAATTGTCCAAAATTAAATTAAAAGTACAATTTTAATGCAATTCAGATTGCATGTCGTGTTACAAATCACAAGAAACGCGTTGCAAATCATGTATACATTTATATATTTTCAAAATCATGTATAATCATTTATATATTTTCTTTTAAGTAATGCTACATATCCCACCTAAAATCCCACCATTTCCATCCTAACACATGTGGCAGCTGAGTTGTCATTTGATGAATGAATATGAATTAGAGAGGGTGTATTCAATTAGGATTTTAAAAGCTTTTAATGACTTTTATGAAATTAAAAGGTTTAGATGTATTCAATGTAGACTTTTAACGACTCTATAAAAGTCATAGGGTATTCAATATAGACTTTTAAAAAGTCTTTAAAAGTCATGTGGTATTCAATGACTTTTAATAAATTTAAAATATCAATGACTTTTAATAATTTTTAGTTATAACAAATCTCACAATTTGTGTTCCATTCCTACCAAAGTCTTTGAATGACTTTTTTTTTTTTTTTTTTTTTTAAATAGAAAGAATTTCACTTTAAAAGAAAAACATAAAACTCTTTGAAAAACATCAACCACCAAACATATGTTCTATTTTCAAATAAAAGCACACTCATTCTTAACAAATTTCATAAATAAAATAAAACGAATAACTTTTAAAATAAATAAACATTATAAAAAAATAAATAAATAAAAAACATACCAACATTAACGATCTATAACAAAAAGAAAATTAACTAAAAATAATAATATAAAACAACTCTCCATTAGATATGCAATTAAAGACGAGATACTTCATATTTTTTTACCTATATTTTCAAATCAACTAAACAACAATAAAACAAATCAAATAAACTTCATTTATGTAAAATAAAAATAATAAAAGACAAAAACCACTATTTAACCATGCCAATATGCCATAATCGAAGTTGCATATGAGTGTGACTTCATATAATTATGATCAATATCAAACTACCCACTTTTAGGCACGGGTCTTATTCAACAACTAGATGCAGTTTTTATGTTTTATTTTTTTGAATGAATTTTTGGTAGATTTTTTATACTCATTGTCATACTTTCGTAGAGACATGTAAACGTTAATATTATTGTCGGTTTGCTACATTTATTCTAAAATAAAATTTATAATATTTTGACTAATTATAAAAAACAAATAAAATTTTGACTAATTATTATAAAAAAAAAAAAAAAAGGAGCATAATGTCTTTATAATGCCAAATATAATTAAAATAAAAATAAAAATTTTAAAATCACAAATATAGATATGAATGTTTTTGTCAAGTTTAATTAACGATGGTTTTATTTTATTCATTTGAAAAAATATTTTTATTGACATGATAAATATATATAATTTTGCTAAAACAAAGTATACATTATATTTAAAAGTCAATGAAAGTCTATAAATGTCTATAAAAGTCTTTTAGAATGAAAGTCTATGAAAGTCTTTTAAAATGAAAGTCTATATATGGAAGTCTTTTAAATAAAAGTCTATGAAAGTTTTTCATAATCCTATAAAGTCCATAAAATTTGCAAAAGTCATCCACTTAAAAAAAGTCTTTAAAAGTCTTTTGAAATCCTAATTGTTGAGTAGATATATGGGTAAGTGAGATAAATTACAATTAATGTGTATCTATTTATCAAGTGACACCTCAACTGTCACATGTGTTGGAATAAAAAAAGTGGGATTATAGGTGGGATGTTTAGCACTAATCTTTTCTTTTATAACAATAACAACGGTAATAAAATGAATTTATTGAGACTGTATAAGGTTACTCTCTCACATCTACGACATGAGGTTGTGGATTCGAGTGTATCCTCTCCTCAAATCATGAATTATTATAATTTTTTTTTAAAAAAAACCTTTATTGTTGCAATGGACAACTTTTTTATTATATTTAAATAAATAAAAATTGAAATCATTTCATAAGAGCATCTCCAATGGTAATGTGGCTTGCATTTGAAAAAAATGATGATATGTCAACATTGTCCCATGTAATTAAACTTGATAGACATCCAAATAAAAAAGTGGTCTTCAATGCTTCACTTGTAAAATATATGTTTTTAATTATGTGTCAATTTATTATTCTCCTTAAATATACTCTGACTGGGCCAACAAGACGGCCATCCAACAGACCATCTGAAATTAGAGAGTCATGTTGACAGCCTCTAAAAAACAAGTTGCCACCTTAGCTTGAAGTTGTATTAGAGAGGTTGCATTGGAGATGGATTTTTTAAGAAAATAGATGTTCATCCTACGTGGCATCTAATTTTTTCACAACCCACATTAACATCGGAGATGCTCTAAGTGTTTTTAATTTTTTGAAAAGAAATCATTTCATAACAGTTAGTAATATTGAACCCATTTATTTATATATATAAAAGAGCAACAAGCATACTGTATCAAGGGTAAGCATGGAATTTACACAGAGAATCACACTTGAGCCATCTGTTTAACATTCATTGGGTAGCAAACAGACAATCCACCATTGAATGCTTTTTCAGCAATAATCTGATTAAAAGCTTGGGTTGGATGGTAAGCGTCCCAGAAGATGTACTCGTCTCTGTTCAAGCATGGTATTGAAAATGGAAGACAAGTTATTTGCCCTCTATTTCTTCCTATTCCACAACACCCTCTATCTGTCACACTAAATCCTGCAAAAATAATAATCAGAATATCCTAATTAGTTTCTCCAAAATATATCAAAACACCTCTATGAGAGTAATTTTCATAGAATTTTAAAACCAAAAGATTGTTCTTCAAAATTAGTTAAATAGGGGGTGGGGTGGTTAGAAATTTTTCCTTAAAATTAATTTTATGGAGTTTGAAAATACTGTAGATAAGAGAGTACATCAATATATATATATATATATATATATATAAAGTTGTTCGGGTGCAGAATCATGCACATTTAATTATTTCGTTTTGACACCGGAATGAGGATTGTGTACGAAAAAAAACACACAGGATTCTCGCACCTGATAATCTCCAACGATATTGAGTTCTTACCATGAAAAACAGGGTTATTTAGTATATCAGTAAAAGCAGCATAAGTATTGAGAAAGACAAAAGTAGATGTAGTATGGTTGGTGTTGAGTTGATGAACAAGAGAGAGGAGTCCTTTGTTGAATTCTTCCACCATATCATTAACAAATGATACACATTTCCCTGGTGGAGCAAGCCCTGTTGCTAGCTGGTTTGGCATGCAACCAAGAGGCCCAATTGCTGCCAACAAGAACTTCCTTGCACCTAAATTGTGTAGCTCCTGAAATAACATTTTTATAAATAAATAAATAAAAATCAATTATGAATATAAATTCATTTTTAAGAGGAAAAAAGAGATTTGGGGTTGTTTAATTTATAATTCAAATATAAATATAGCGACTTGAACCTAAGACATTGTTAGACTGAATTATGTCTGAATGAGTATTTTTACCGTTTAGTCACTTAATAGGTTTTTTTGGTTTAATTGCATCTCAAATCAATTTCTCTTTAATTGGTTTGGTTTCCTATGAATGTAGGAACCAATTAATTTTCGGTTTGGTTTGGCTTAAAACTAGACGGAACTAGTTTTTGCCGACCCATACGTATAAATGGAGATGAAGATAGAGGGACAAGAGAATTAAAGACATACCATGATATTGGTAGTGTATTGAGTAATGAGAAGAAGAGCATATTGTATGGGATTGTAATTGGAACTTGAATTATAGAATGAGGGAATCAAATAGTTATTGATGTAGTCATTGCTACCCAGATTCATAACTATCAATGACTTGGCTAAATATTCTTCCATTTTCGTTTCATCCATTTGCTTCTTTAATTGCCCCACTGTACTTCTAAAATTCTCCACTTGTTGTCTCAAGTTAAATCTCTCTCCCTGTGTCACACCACAATAATAGAGAAACAAATTTATAATGTTTTTAGATTATTTTTATAAAAAAAAGTATTTTACAATGGAATATATATAAATTGAAAGAACATATATAACTAGAATGAAAGAAGAGAACGTATACTAGAAGTTTGCCAGACTCATCAAGGATCCCTGCGGCTGCTGATGCATAATTTACTCCACTATCAGCATCTGCTCCTCTGAAACTCGCTTCCGAGGTCGGAAGAAGAGGAAGACCTATCAAATCTCCTGCAAATGATCAAAAAGAAAATAAAATAGTGTTGAAAATTGGTTCCTATTCTCATGTGATCCAAATGGAATTCAACTCAGCGGCAGTGGTCCAGAGAGAATATGACTGCCAGAAATTTGCAATATACAGTATTTATATTGGTTTTATAGAATAGAACAAACAATTAGGGATGCGAGCGGGTCCCCCACCCCCATTCCTCTACCCTACTCCTTCCCCACCCCCCAATCTTAACCCCACCAAAAAAAAAACCCATTTGGGGGAACCGGATATGGGGGTGTTTGGGGGGAGGTTCCCCCACCCCCACCCCCACCCCCACCCTCAAGCCCATTTTCCTATTTTTTTTTCATTTTCAATCTTAAATTTTCAATTTTCAATTCGAAAATTGGAATTCGAAATTTGGAATCCGACCATCCTAATCTTTAGTTTGACCTTATTAATATACTAGTTTTCGTTTTTATTTTTTTTTTTTTTTTTAAAACTTTAGATATAAAATTATATACATAATTGGGGGTAATGGGACGATCCCCCACCACCTCCCTCATTTATAAAACTGAAACCAAGTTTGCCCCAACTCCCACTTCCACCCCCAAAACCCCATGGGACTCGTGGGGGTGGGGGCCTATGGGAAACGGCCATACCTAACAACAATTGAATAAATATAACATAAATTAATTAACTCTAGTGCAATAGAAGAGTAAGTAATTACCAAGGAAATCAACGATGGTTTTTCCATTACAGAATCGGCCAGTTGGTGTTCCTTGATAGAAATCGAGACCATAGGGAACGTAGTTTGCTTTGGCCCAAGACCTCAAATAATTGTTGTTTCCACTATCAATCAATGAATCTCCAAACACAAACATTGCTGGAAATAGTTGTTTTTCTGTTGATGATGATACCAACTTTCCATTCATACAAACAGCAATCATTACTATCGACACCACTACATCTGCAACCTCCATAGCTGACCAGTATTGCTTTTTCATCATCTCTGAATTCACCAAGAAAATGAATGTGATTTTGATTCTTATTATATGAAGGGATATATATATAGATATAGATAGATAGATGGTGTTATTTTATCTTTTAGAAAAGTTTTATTACGGTTTCAAATTATAATTATGAGCAAATTAAAGTTGTTCACTTTCTTGCCTTTTTTCTCCATGATCTCGCCCTGACCTTTTATTGTTTTTGGCTTTCAAGGAATCAAGTTATTGTGTCAGTTGAGGGTTTTGCGGCTTTCTTTTGTCCATTGCTCCACAACCTGGCTGGAAAATGCATATCCAAAAATTATATCCCAATTAATGCTGCCATAAGATGAGTTATAGACTTATAGGTGGCAATTTTAATTTTATTTTTGATTAAATCATAATAGTTCTTAATTTAATTAAGTGCTTAATAATCATTAATGTTTTAAAGTTAAAACTCTCTAATTTGTTTAATTTTAAATATAATTACCTTTATAAATTAATAACATTAATTTTTTTTTTTTTTTGAAACGGGAAAAGTTCCATTAACACAAAGAAGGGTTACAACAGTTTTGGGCATTAGCCAAAACAAAAGGCTCCACAACAGGAGGGACCTCTTCTAGCCAAAACCTATCATGCTCAAGAGACAAGCCAAGCTTGGCAAGAGAATGAGCAACCATATTGGCCTTCCTAGGAACAAAGCTAACCTTACAAGAGGAAAAAGCTTCCAACAATGACAAAATATCACTAACAATTAAACCCACATTAGACCGTGGAACAACACCAAAGTTTAAGATAGTCACCACAACCTGAGCATTAGTCTCGATAACACACGGCCAAATAGTCGAGTCTTTTGCAAGAAGGAGGCCATTTAAAACAGCCAAAGCTTCTGCCATAAGAGGACTGAAAACCTTCGACAAAATTTGGACACAAGAGGCCAAAACCACACCATCACAGTCTCGAATAATCGCACCAGTGCCCATCTTCCTATTAACATTAATGATGGCAACATCTGTATTAATCTTGAAGATTTCATACTCCGGCGACTTCCACATTAGGTTGACAGGTACACTTAGAACCAAAACCTCCTTCCCTACAGCATTAGCCTCTCGGAAATCGGCTAAATAAGACTCCACCCAAGGTCTAATATCATTGGCACAAACCTCACTCAGGTTATTAACACAGCTGTTACGACGAAACCAAGTGTGCCAGAGGGCCATGCAGAGGATTTCCAATTCATCGGGTTGCACCTGATTTCTAAAAGAAATCATCAAGTCGAGGAAGGATAAGCTAACAACACCATTCACATTCTGCAGACCTGGAAACACTAACTAAACATTTTTCAATAAAAGGCAACCCTACAAAGCATGCCAGGTAGATTCAAAATGCTTCTTACACATCGGGCACCAAGGCTCGACATCCATCCCCCCTTGAAAGGTTAACCATAGTCAGTAACCAATCATAGCAAGCTCGTTAGATATGCATTTTCACTTTCACTGGGATCTTCAAACGTCAAAAGTATTTCCACCACGATTCTGACACACTCAAACTTTAACAGCTTGGAGGAGAAGAGGACAAGGAAACCCCAAAGTGATACCCACTTTTAACCGAGTAGTTCCACATTTTATCAAAATGCCAAGTAAGCGAATCCTTCTGGCAAGAGATCGAGCATGGAATGCTCAAGATGCTGTTCGCATCTTCAAGAAAGAATGACACGAACAAGGGCTTCATTCCACAAACCAGAGGGATGCTTAAGTTCCACAACCTTCGTAACCAACCTATGAACAAAAGGAAGAATACCTTAAAAGTAGAAGCCCTAGGGATCCAGTGATCATTGTAGATCGAAATCGACTCCCCAGTCCCAACACGCCATCTCATACCAGCACCAAGAAGCTACATACCTCGCACCATGCTCCTCCAAAGAAAATAGCTCGAAGAGTCGCATTTAGCAAGCAACAAAGAAGAATCCTGGAAATAGCAGTGTTTTAGGACTTTGGCCGCTAAAGAATCTGGCCTATGAATTAGCCTCTAGCATTGTTTAGCTAACATAGTTTTATTGAAAATTGAAAAATCACGGAAACCCAAACCTCTCTCATCTTTACTCTGACACAGCTTCTGCCTAGAGCCCCAATGAATCTTGCACCTTTCATCCTCCGAACCGCACTAGAACCGAGCACATAATCTATGTAAATCATTCACTAAAGAAATTGGCAACTTAAAAATCGACATGGTATAAGTCAATATCGATTGTACCGCAACTTTTAGTAATACTTCTTTCCCCCCAGATGAGAAAAGTTTATTCTGCCAGCCTTTGACCCTGTCCCAAACCCGATTCCTGATACTAGTAAAGAGTTCATTTTTATTTTTGCCCGTAAAACTTGGTAAACCAAGATAGCGCTAATGACAACCAACAAGTTGAACATCCAGGATGTTCGCTAAAGACTCAGCACGATGTCTTGAAACCCCTTTACTAACACAAAGAGCGGATTTCTGGAAGTTCACAAGCTGACCTAAGGCCTTCGCATAACAGTCAAGGATCACTTTAATAGATCGGCAATTCTTCTCAGCTGCCTTTGAAAAATCAAGCTATCATCCATGAAAATATATGTGAGATTTTCGAACCCCCCTTTTACAGCAAAATCCGGACATCTCTCGTTTCTTTTCTGCATTGAAGAACAACCGAGATAGTCCTTCAGCGTAAATAAGGAAAAGATACGGTGACAGGGGATCCTCTTGGCGCAACCCTCTAGACGGTTTAAGGGAGCCACACACCACCCCGTTAATTAGAAAGAAGAAAGAGACTAATTTAACACAACGCATAATCCTGTCGATCCAATTATCCGAAAAGCCAAGCTTGCTTATCATTCCCAAAATAAAAACCCATTCCACTTGATCATATGCTTTTGACATGTCAAGTTTGAGAGCCAAAGAACCTTTCTTCCCCTTTTTCCTCCGTTTAAGCGCATGCATGCATTCAAAACCTATGATGGCATTATCATAGATTTGACGTCCTGGGATAAATGCACTTTGAGTGTTGGATATCACATCATCAAGGACCATACGGAACCTATTAGCAAAAGCATCGCCCACAATTTTGAAAACAACATTACACAAACTGATTGGGCGGAAATTAGTCATATGCTCCGCTCTCCGAGTCTTAGGAATGAAGACGATCAGGGTTTCATTAACATACTCCAACCTAAGCCAATTATTCAACACATATAGACAAGCCTCGGTTACTTTGCCACCAACCACTGGCCAGAATTTCTGGTAAAAAAGGGCCGAAAGGCCATCAATCCTTTGAGCCTTTGTTGAATATATGTCGAAAATAACCATTTTAATCTCATCCGAGCAAAAGTTGGCATCAAGGAAAGCTGATTTTCCAACAGAAAGACGAGGCTGCACACACTCTAAAATCGTGGCCAAGAGGTGATGAGGAGGGGAGCTGTATCTAAATAACTCTGTAAAATAATGCGAAACCACCTGAAAGATATCATCCAGATCGACCTTCCATGAACCTGTGCTATTATACAAACATTTGATTCTATTTCGAGCACGCCGATTTGAGGCACACGAGTGGAAAAATTTAGAATTTTTGTCACCATTCTTCAGCCAAGCCACCTGTGAACGTTGCTTCCAATATTTTTCCTTATCCCCCAATAGAGAGTCTAACTCTCTTTCAACCTTTCAAATTTCTTTCCAACACATTGTATAACTATCGACAGAAGCCAAACGTAATTCTTTTTGCTTTTTCAAAATTTCCATCTGAAGTTCCTATCGATTTTGTTTATTCCACGAAACCAGCCTATTCGTACAATACCGTAAACCTAACAATAAACCCAACATTCCATGCACACCAATAACCTGATCCTAAGCCTGCTGCACCAAATCCACACATTCTGGTTTTTCCACCCAACATTCTTCGAAATGGAACCTATGCTTGTCTTCCGAAACATGCAAGTTAGGGAACATCTAATTAGGAGAAGAGTCAAGCAAGATAGGCCGAAATGATCGGACTTCTAGAACTCTAAATGGTTAACAATAGCACTAGCAAAAAGGTTTCCCCAATTAAAATCACAAACACATTTGTCTATCCGCTCTGAGCCTTCCCGTTTATTCGACCAGGTGAAAGATGGCCCCATAAAACCCATATTTTGTAGCCCACACTCATCCAACACTGATTGAAAATTGTCTAAAAGAAGCCTAGGCCATTAGCACCCACCACAATTCTCAGAGTCTTCAAGTATCTCATTGAAGTCGTCTATGAATAACTATGGCAGTGAAGACATCACATAGAGGCGATGAAGGAGATTCCACCCATGACCCTGATGTGCTGATTATGGATACCCATAAAACCTAATGAATCTCCACGAGATGTTTCTTTGCTCCACCACTTGGACAATAATATGGAACTTTGAAAATGAGAGGAGACTAATGTCAATATCAGTCGACCAAAGTAAGCACATGCCACCCTTACTACCTTCACTATCCACTACCAATTTTCCTACGTAACCTAGTTTAATACGAACGTTTTCCATCACCCTATGATCCACCTTAGTCTCCATGGGGAATAATACTTTTGTATGGTAGGCCTGCTTCATTTTAAGTAAAATCTGGAAGACCCGAGGATTCCCCAAACCTCAAAAGTTTCAACATATTGTTTTCATTGAGACTGGCAGGCTAGTAGAAACCGTCCCGTCGATATACTATCACTAGCAACACTAGAGTCAACCACATTTAAGTCACACCATTGTTTTTTTCTCTTCACCCATAACATCTTCATTTGGCTCTCGTTTTCCCATCAAAGATTCTTTTATGGGCCTTCTATCACTTAGCATACCATCTCGAGCCCATCATTTCCACTTTCCTGGTTTAAGACCCCTTTGATTAAGCCCTTTTATGAGCCCCACCTATATCAATCTTAGTCTTACTTTTAGAACACAGTCCACAATCCACCTCCATTTGCACTGCACCAACCTTTGATTCGGGCTTATCCCCAACAACAAGATCAAGCCCACTATCCACCTAGCCAAGCCTTGAGTCCTAGGCTTTCTCCACACCAGCAGGATGTAATTTTGAAGGTAAAGGCATAAGAGGGAAAGGAGTTTGATTAGAAACATTCCTCTTTCCATGCAGAATTTTTTCCTTTCCTTGCTCCACATGTAACTCTCTCTCATCAACCACCGTCCCCGAGGAATATGGAATGTAGGCTTCTCGCTCTAAGTCAACCCTAGGATTCTTGCAAGTCAACCTGATCCCTTTTTCCTTTCCTGGTTGATCCCCTACAATCTTGCACATAATTCTACCATCACTGCCCTGGTTCATTGGAGACCTACCCACTGTATGCACCACCGTAGACCCTTCCAATGAAACTACAACACCATCAATAGGTCATAACAACGTAGGATTAACCTCCACCCCTCCTAACCCCGCCTTATCTACACTACTATTCCCTTGGTCCTCCCTTTGTTGACGGCCTTGACTTCTCTTCATAGAATTATCTGTCCTTAACCAAGGTCCAAACAGAGTATTAAAGTCTTCGGGGCCATCACCCTCCATTTTCTCTAGACAGTCTCTTACTACATGACCTATACAATCGCATCGAAAATAGTGTTCTAGCAAGCGTTCATACCTAAGCAACATTGTTGATTCTGAACCATCCTACATAATATTTGTTAGGTTTTTGGTTTATGTTGGCATAAATTCCATATCTAAATAATGTTTTTCTTGTAATGATTAGTGGTCTTAGATTAATGATGATTCAAGCTTTAAGAAAGACTTGGCTACTTTTCTTGTAAGATGGTGTCTTCTAAGAAGAATTTACTACATTGCTCAACAAAGATATATTAAACCTCATTCCTCTTACAAGGCTTAGGCACACACACACACACACACACACACACACACACACATTGCATTCATATGTGTCTCTGCATCGTTGTGCACCATTGGTATAACACATTCACATACTTTTTGAAGTATGCATATGCATTAGATTTTATTTGATAAATATTGTGAAATTTCATATTCTAGAACTATCTCTAAGAAATGGCATACTTGTGTGACTTTGTATTTATTTATTTCTGTTTTATTGTTTTTGGACTGGAACTTGATCTCATATGATTCCTTATTGAGTTTCGATCGTTTTGGTTACTCACTCATTAGGTTTTGAGTCCAAACTAGGAAGATACACTACTTTACGTTTTCATACAATGCGTTGTCTTCGTCGTCATGTATCAAGCGAATTCACAACCTTTTATCAAATTTTTGTAGTCTTCCTTATGCGTGAGGGAGTTAGATTTCATAACCCAAAGATGAATTTGAATTTGAATTCAGATTTCGGAGGTCCGAATACGGCTAAAGAACGTGAGCCTCACAGGCCGGCCACCCTTCTGCCCCCGTGAGGCTCATGTGCCTCCACGGGGTATGGTGAAGTGGCAGCTCTTGATTTGCCACCGAATTCCCTCTCTTCAATTATTTTAAATTCTCTCCTTTCCCTCCCATTTAATCCTAAGAGGAAAAATTGAAAACATATGAGCTGAAATTTTCTCTCCAATTTTCTCATCTTCCAAACACCATAACTTTCTCATTTGGACTCTGAATTGAGTGATTCAAGTTAGAGAATCTTTGTACTCAAGTCCTCTACCTTCTCTAAAAGAGTTTGCAGCTGTTTGATCACGTTTTGTGGTGGCTATTCACTCAAAACCGAACCAGGTCTTGATTCTTAGGTATTGAACTAAACTTTGTGTTTTCATCTTTTTAAACCTTCAATTACCTTGGGCTTTCTTCTTCTATATGTATGTGTTACTATGATGAAAGCTATTGAGAAGGATAGCTTCAAATCAAAGCTAATATAGTCTAATTAGAGACATGAATGTGAACTAGTTTTCTAGGATTCTAGGTTTTCACATGTTTGAGAGTTGTATTGTGATTAGCTTGATATCTAGGGCTATTTATGCTTTGATTGACTTATTTCATGATTGATAGCCTTTTCATGTGTTAGAATCCTTTAGATGAACAAATCTAGGATTAGCACATTTGATTTGTATTTAGAGCTAACTAAGATTTAATTGTTTATTATATATATACTTGCTCTAAATACTTACTAGAATATTCATTGAATATATTTTTTGATTCTAGCATTTTTGTGTATGTTTCTAATATCTTGAATATGTGCTTCATGTATATGATTTATTCAAGTGTTAGCTTTGTGAATGAAACTAGGAGTCATATGTGTTAGGTGTTTCACATGCTCTAGATTTTAATTCATGTTTCGTAACTAGACTATTTTGACTTGTGTGCTCACTTGACTAAGTTTAGTTTCCATGGAATGTATTGATCACATGTTCTATGTTGAATTACTTTTTTGCATCATTTGCATTCATGGATCATACTTAGGAAGTCCTTGTAAAAGGCATGAAGTCTTGACTAGGACATTTTGTCCGGATAGTCAAGCAAGGAAGACTTGGTTAGGACAAGAGGTCTGGATAACCGAGCAAGAAATCATGGCTAGGATCGGGAAGATCCGGATAGCTATAGATGAGAGGCTCTCTAAAGGCATGAGTGCCTTGGATAGAGAGTTAGCTATGGTATTGGTAGGCCCAGGATGTTGTTTAGATATAGACTCCAATAGAGAGTGTTGCATGGGATGCGTATTCACTCTTGAGGAAATTCTAATCTTTCAACGGTGTTGTGTAGATATAGACTCCAATAGAAAGTGGTTCCAGACTTTTGAGGAATTTCTAATATACCAATAGGGTTGGGTAGACATAGACTCCAATAGGAAGTAGATCATGTGTTGGTCACTTTTGAGGAATTTCTAATCTATCATCCAATATATATAGTACCCAATGGTTGTAGTTCAACCCGTGGATGTTTCCTCCTTGGAGGTTTTACCATGTTAAAAAATCTCTTGTGTTAATTCTTCCTATCCCTATCATTCATATTTGTATATGTGTATGTTTTAATTTTGTTTCATAATCTTCATTCATGATGTATTTGTAAACAAGATTTTGTTAAGTGTGAGATGTAAGCACATCATATTGATCAAAGTTGTACATATAATTATTTTGTATGTTGATCTATTTGTGTATAGTTATATATTGATTGTTACTTGTAACATATTAGACATTATTGGGAATGCAAGTATTCTTTGTTGTATGTTTTATTATAATTTTTTCTCTTGCAACTTATGAACTAAATAGACAATGCTTTGTTGAACATATGTTTCTATTGTCTATACATGTATATGGTTTATGTGTTGTGATATAAGCTATATTGAAGGACAAACTTTTGTTTGTTTCAAGGGATTAAAAAAGGTGTAAAAACCTATTCACCCCCCTCTAGGTTTGTTTTAGGCAATTTAACCGTGTTTGTATATTTCAATATCAACACGTAAAATCCGTTGAAGAGGTTTATCTATCTCAACCATAACTCGAACTCAGATATACTTGCCTACACAGTCCCTTGACTTCCCTTCATCAATTTCAATTACTTTGCCTATCATATTCCTTAGGAATCTTCCAATAACTGTCGTCATGTAGATCAATGGAACATTATGGATCTGGATCCAAAAGGGAACTTTATTAAATTTCATCAGATGAATCTCACCCTTCCCAACCGGCTCCTTAAGGACGAGTAATACTTTATAAAAAATCCACGAACCCTCCATTAGCACTTGTCGACAATAATTAGCATTCTTGAAAGTGAAGGAAAAAGTATTACCTGTAATCACCTCTATGTCAACCCCCTCTATTGTCCGCCAGATAGTAGAAAATAAGTTGGTAAAGGCATCTCTGTTAACCAGTTTTCTAGCCAACACTTTCCCCACCAACCTAAACCCTAGTCTCTTCTCACCATCAGCCTTTAGGTCTACCTAGAGAGGCATCAGCGGCCCTTCTTTATCCTTCAACGACAACACCGCACAAACCCTTGCCACATCGTCCGTACTCATCACTATACCCCTCGAAAAAAGAAAACCAACACCAACACTCCAAGAGAGTGAACACAGTGATCCCTTATGGATCCCGCCGCTACTCACACCTAGGTTTCCGAGAGGTTTGAAAAAACCTCAGAGAAACCCTAGGGAGAGATTATGCCTAACATGTCAAATCATAATTAATAACATTAATTAAAATATTAATTTATCAATAAATTAAAATTTTATTAATTTATAGAGATATTGTATGCGTATTATTTTCTTTAATTTCAAATATACATTTTATAGCTTCATCACCTTTTACTAATTTAATGGATTAAAGATACATTAATCTACTAAATACATAGGTAGCCAACTAAAAGTTAAATTTATTATTCTTACCTATTTAATTAAATACATTCATAATTGTACTCATTTAATAAAAAAATGTATGCAATGTATTACGCAGTATCAAACATCCATCTTAAATCCATAAAAGATAAAGATTTTGGACACAATCAACCTTGCAAAGAAAATTAAGACTATAAATTCATAATTTTATTCATTTTCTCTTCTCGTGCCCAAAAGTTCTCGACCAAAGCTACTCAGCCAATACCACTCAATCGACACCACTCAACCAAAACCACTCAAACAAGTAGCATAGAACTTCTCTCATGCAAGATAAAATAATGTCACATCCCACATCACTAGTGAGTAAGATTCATGGTTTATATATAAAGTTGTGGTCTCTCCTAACTAAGTAAACGTGTTTTGGACCATGAGTAAAGGATGTGTGTTTTGTGTGTTAGTCTATCGGTAACGCGGGAAGATCGTGCTAGGCTCTCTGATATTGCAGGGATCCACGTGGCTGATTGCTTGGGTAAATATTTGGGTCTTCCAAGTGTGACAGGAAGGAATAAGAGGCAACTTTCCACAGATATTGCAAATCGTGTGTGGGGGCATGTTAAAGGCCGAAAGATAAAGTTATTATCTATGGGAGGGAAAAAAATTCTCATCAAAGCAGTTGTCTAATCAATCCCAACATATGTGATGAGTCTGTTTCAATTGCTGAAGGGTCTTATTGTGGAAATTTAGAGACTTTGTGCTCAGTTTTGGTGGGGAAGCACGGGAATGCTCGTAAAATGCAATGGTGCCCCTACACTACAACAGATTGGGTCTTTTACTGCGCGCAAAGAACACCGTAAATGACTATTTACAGCGTTCAGTTGCAAGCCACATTAGATGATATCGTGAATGATATCCCTTAAATACGGCGTACCAAACGCGCCGTCAATATATTTTAAAAAACGCCGTAATTGTATTACGACCCCTTTTACTATGCGTAAAGAACGTCGTAAATGACTATTTATGGCATTCAGCTGCAAGCCACATTAGTTGATGTCGTGAATGATATCCCTCAAATACGGCGTACCAAATGCACCATCAATATGTTTTTTAAAAAACGCCGTAATTGTATTTACGACCCATTTTGTGGGTCGTGTTAAGAACTTTTATGACGCACAAGAAACGTCATGTATCGATATGAATGTAAACTCAATAATGGCCTGCACCTGCATGTCGTTATTATCTTTTAAAAATACATTATATTATATTTAAAGCACATCATCCCATACACCCACCCCCACCGAATCCATTCCTACCTCCCCCTCCCATTTCACACATTTTAATAATCCGTTCACATTAGTCGTCGAACCTGAGACCTCATGTGAAGCAAAGCCTTAACCAGTTCTGCTACTCATTTGAATTTGTTAATAATTGCATAATGTTTATATATAAACTATAAATGTTATTAATTTTTTATTGATTATTTTTAAATCAAAATTTTATTTCCAATAATATAAATTTCATTTTAGAGCATCTCCAATGCAAATATGCATTTTTGAGTTTCTAAATAGTGCCACATTAGCATTTCTATTTATTATGGACCCACTTTTGAATTTTTTTTAGAGAAATGCATATTCATATCTCCAATGCAATTATCTAAAGTCAAATATACATTCATTTTATGTCCAATCATAATAAAACAATTATTACACTCTCTCTCCTCTTTTATTTTACAATTAAATGAGGTTTAATCTTATTGGTGGAAAGAGTTAGAAATCCTAGTCAGCATTTCTAGGAGAGTTTCTAGAATTAGAAACCCAACTCCATATTCTCTAACTTTTTTTAAGCCACATCATCTCCATATTCAACTTAGATAATAGCATTGGAGAGAGTTTTTCTAACTTTTTTAATATCTATCCTATGTGGCACTCCATTTTCTCTAAATGGATAATAACATTGGAGACGCTCTTATATGATAGACAAATTAACATTTATTTTAGCATTTAATTAATTTTTTTAATCATATATTTTTAGATCAAAGGATATTCGTTAATCGTACCCGAGATAGAGAGATGTTTCTCTACATTTTAAAATTTAATAGATAAATGTAAGACTTGAATCCCTATCACAAAAGGGAAGGGGAAATGTAAATGGACTTTTCTAAAATGTTGTTTTGCATTTTAGATTCTTAATATTATATTTATAAATGAAAATAATATATTTTTCATAATTTTTTGAATTAATCTATAATAATTAATATACAAAATTGAAGAAAATTTTATTATTAACATGTCTCTTAGGAAAAATGTGTAAAAAAAAAATAAAAAAAAAAAAAAAAAAAAAAAATCAAGATAAAAAAAAAAAAGGAAAAATGTTGTCCCTAAAATCATTATCATCAACCAATATTATTTTTGTCCCAAAACACCTGCCTAACAAAAAATTAAGTTTCAACCTTAGGGTTCCTTTTGGGAGCCAAAAAGCTTGTTTCTGAAAAATGTATACATGGTGTGAGTTATATGTCTTAGAAGACTCTCAAATATATAAGACACGCAATAGGTAAGTCGTGAATAATCTTTTTTTACGGCGTTCCTCAAATTCACACGGTCTTTGGGAAATTATGTATCACTATTACGACTTGCACTGAATGCCGTAAATAGTCATTCACTTATTTCTGAAAAATGTATACATGGCATGAGTAGTATGTCTTAAAAGACTTTCAAATAAGGCACACAATAGGTAAACCATAAATAGTCCTTTTTTTACGGCATTCCTCAAATGTGCGTTGTCTTTGAGAAATTATGTATCACTATTACGACTTGCACTGAATGCCGTAAATAGTCATTCACTTGTTTCTGAAAAATGTATACATGGGGTGAGTTGTATGTCTTAAAAGACTCTCAAATAAAACACGCAACAGGTAAGTCGTAAATAATCTTTTTTTTATGGTGTTCCTCAAATGCGCACCGTCTTTGAGAAATTATGTATCACTATTACGACTTGCATTGAATGCCGTAAATAGTCATTCACTTGTTTATGAAAAATGTATACATGGCATGAGTAGTATGTCTTAAAAGACTTTCAAATAAGACACGCAATAGGTAAACCGTAAATAATCTTTTTTTACGGTGCTCCTTAATTGTGCGTCGTCTTTGAGAAATTATGCATCACAATTACGACGTTCACTAAACATAAGTCGTGAATGATAACATTTACGACGCGCCATTTATGTGTGCCATAAAACTCAAGTCGTAAAAGACCCAATCTGTTATAGTGCTATGAACATCTTTGTCTTCCTAAAAAGGATGGGGGATTAGGGTTCAGAGACTTTGAGACTTTTAATAGAGCCCTCGTCGCTAAGCAGTGCTGGAGGGTCATGAAGAATCCAAATACATTAGTAGCTAGAACACTTAAAGGCTGTTATTTTCATAAGGAGGATTTTTTGGAAGCAGTTTCAAAAGACTCCAGCTATTTTATGTGGAAGAGTCTTATTTGGGGATTGGGGTTGTTGGATGTTGGTATTCGTTGGAGGGTGGGAGACGAAAAATCCATTAGTATCTACAAAGACCCTTGAATTCCATGGCCAACAACATTCAAACCTATTTCTCAAAAATGCCGTAGCGAAAATGCAAAGGTGAGCAAGCTAAAGGCAACTTCTGGAGCATGGGATGTGCCTTTTATTAGGAGCAATTTTTTAGCAGAAGATGCCAATGATATTTTAAGTCTGCCAACTAAATTAAGATGGTTCCTGATTCTATGTTATGTCATTATGAGAAAAATGGTGTGTTTTCCGTGAAGAGTGGCTATTGGGTTGGGCAGGAAATGGAAAAGTTTCCAAGTACCTTAGGCGTAAATGGTGCAGAGCCCTAGTGGAGGTTTTTATGTTGTATGCAGATTCCGTTAAAGGTTAAGCTGTTTATATGGAGAGCTTGTAATAATTGGATCCCAACTACAGTCAATTTGACTCGTCGTGGTGTCCCAACTTCTACTTTATGTCCAATTTGTAAAGACAAAAGTGAAACAACAATGCACGTTGTGTGGGAATACCGAATGTTGAAGCAAATCTGAGATGTTTGACCTGTTTTGAAGAGCTCGGGTTGTGGGAAAAGAGGCAATTTCATTGACTTCATGATTGCCAGTTTTCAGGCTTTGAATGAGGAGGATATGAGGCTGCTATGCATGATTCTTTGGAGATGTAGTATTAATTAATTGTTTTGATTATATATCTCACGAAAAGAATTTATTTCATTTTTAATTTTATGATTGTGTAACATATTGTAAATAATTTATTTTGAGACATAAGTTAAAAATGCACTTATTTATATAGTGACCTACTAAGAGTGTATACTAATGAAGCATGAAAAATAGGGATGACAATTTGACCTGCATCCGCCCATACCCGACCCATAACAGTCGGGTTTAAAATCCAAACCCGTTGCGGCCTATGGGTTTGGGTGCTAAAATAAAACCCAAATCAGGTTCGGGTATGGGTTTGAAAAAAAATCCACACCCGAACCCACGAAACTTTAAAAATAATTTAACATTTATTATTTAAAATATTGTAAATATAAACTCTAAATGAAAATTGAAAATATAAAGGAGAATAAAACAAAAAATATTCTATTCCTTCCAAATTTTAGTATTTCAATTATCAAATGTCATTTATATAGCAAAGGTTGAACCATTTACTCCTGTTTTTCAGATGTGCGATAAAAGAAAAATCTTTTGTCTCACATTTATAAAACACAAGTAAAGAGTTCAACTCTTGCTTATAGAAAAATATTTTGAAACCAAATTATTCAATAAAAACCAAGAGAGAATAGTTACAAGAGGCAAAGAGATGAAATGAAATTTACAAGAGTCAAGGGAGAGAGCAATGACGAGAAGAGAAACTTGGCCATAGAAATAAATAAAAATTAATGGATATTTTAAACCTTACCAGCTTGATTTTTTTGCCCCTGACAAAAAACTTGCATGAACCATTTCACAAAGTATGTGTTCAGACAGTCCAAACTCTCGATAGTTAGCTCTTGATTTTCTGATCGAAAAAAAAAATTGATGAAAATGAATATGTACACTATTACGAGGTGAGGATTGTAACATACTATGAATTTCCCATTTTTCACTCAATGACGGAACAAGAGAAGCCGAAGGGAGCTGGATCGTACGACAACAAAAGTTGAAGAGATTAATTGATGACGAGAGGAGGATGAGTTGGAGAGGAAGAAAAACGAAGAGGAGTTGAAGATATACAATAACGAGTTTGTGAGGGGTGAGGGGATAGGGTTTAAGTATTATTTTTTTCCTTATGAAATATAAGGGTATTAGAGTTTGAGGAAAAAAGTTATATATATATATTAAAGTTGGGTTCGGTTTGATTTTGGATTTGGATACCCAAATTGAAACACGAACCGAATCTTGTAAGAACCGAACGAGTCGACCTTTAACCACAATCGACCCAAACATCCAAGAGTTGGTTCTAGGTCGGTTCATGCTAATTTTTCCAACCTCAATTTAAGTCGTGAATTTTGACAAGTTTTTGGAAATTAACCAATACTCTTGTTTGATAATTACCCTATTTGTATTTTATGGAGAAACCCTTATAGCATCTCACAACGTACTCCAAAATAGAGTATGCACTCCAAAATAAAGTATCACATGCTTTCAGTGTACTCTAAATTTATGTCTCTAGTAACTTTTTTTTAGAGTTTTTATGTTATGATCTCCAAATAGGAAGTACCAAAATTAAAACTCTAAATTTGCTTGTGGCAATTTATATTATATTTTTATCTCCATGTCCATAGATATAAACAAATATTTGATATTAATATGATTTTTACTTTTTAAAAAAATTAAAATTAAATGAATATATAATAAGTTTTAATTTATAAATCCTATTATCTTAACAATTTATACCATTAGAAAGGTCTCATCTAGATCTTAAAAATGAGACTAATATTGATATTGAACAGGACTCCTTTCTCTAAGAAGGGGTTTGATATTTATAGTGAAGGCCTCTAGCTTTCAACATTGTTAGGTTTTTGAGTCGTGTTGACATTATTCCATATCAAAACAACGCTTCACTTGTATTGATTAGCTATCTAAAATTAGTTTTGATTCAAGCTTTAAGGAAGAATTGGCAACTTATCAAGTAAGATGAAGTCTTTAAGAGGAACAAGCTTTGTTGCACATCGAAGGTATATCTAAACCTTTTTCCTCTTGCAAGGTTTAAGCGCACACACACACACATTGCATCTATATGTGTCCCTACATCGTTGTGCTCAATTGGTATAACACATTCACACACATTTCATTATATGCACATGCCTTAGTTTTAAATTGACAAATTTTGTATAATGCATGTTCTAGGACTATATATAGGAAATGACGTACTTGTGTGTTCATGTGTTTTGTTTATTTGTGTATTTATGATATCGGACTTGAATATGTTCTCATATTATTCCTTATTGAATTCCGTTTGTTTCGGTTACTCATTCATTAGTTTTCGAGTTCCAAGTTGGAAGTTACGAAACTTTATGTGTGTTTAACGTTCATGGTTTTCGTCTTTGTATATCGAGTCGATTTTCATATCTTTTGTGAAATTTTTGTTAACGTCCATGTCCGTGAGAGAGTTACAGTTCATAATCTAAAAACAAATTTGAATTCGGAATTCGAAGTTTGGAGAACAGTCAAAGAACATGAGAGAAGCGTTAAAGGGTCAAAGGAGGCAAGAGTGGCCAATTGCCACTTGCATCCCTTTCCCGTGGAGGCACGTGAGCCTCACAGGAAGGGCTACCTTTTGCCCCTGTGAGGCCCGGGGGTGGTGATGTGGCATGTGGCAATTGGCCTCCCGATTTGCCTCTCTTTTCTATCACTTTCCCTCACTTTCTCTCTTTTAAATACTCTATCCCTCTCATTTTCTTTTCTAAGAAAGAAAAGTGCATAATTTTCTTTGTGATTCTCCCAACTTCCAAATACCATCTCTCTCATCTCTCATCCGATTTGAGTGATTCAAGTTGGAGAATCTTCGTATTGAAGTCCTCTATCATTTCCAAGCAACCTTGAGGTCTTTTGTTCAAGTTTTGTGTTTATCCAACACAAATTTCGTGGCTGCGCTTTTATTCAAGGTGATTGACTTATCTTTTGAGTTTTGTGCTTTATGATCTTCAATTACCTTGAGTTTTCTTCTCCTATATGTGTATGTTACTTGAACAAATGTTATTAAGAGATAGAGCTTCAATTGATAGCTAATTGTGCTTAATTAGAAACTTGAATGTGAGTTAGGTTTTTCTTAAAACCTATGTTTTCACATGCTTGTGAGTTGTATTGTGATTAACTTTTTATCTAGATGTATTTAAATGATTGATAGTCCTTACATGTGCTATGACTCTTTAATTGAACATATTTAGGATTAGCACAATTTATTATATATTTAGAGCCTATAAGGATTTAACAGTTTGATTTGTAAATATGTGCTCTAATTGATTACTAGAGGATCTTATTGATCATATCTCATATCTCTAATATTTTTAGTTTTAGTTCTAAAGTCTTGAATATATGCTTCATGAACATGTTTACTTCAAGCTTTAGTAACATGGATAAAATCTAGGTTTAAAGTGTGTTTTTTTTGGTGATTTGACATGCTCTAGATTTTTGTTCATGTATAAGATCTAGACTACTTTATTTTGTGGACTTTGTTGCCTATGTCTAATTCTTCATGGAGTGTACATAATCTATACATTCCATATGTTCATGCATCATTTTGTGTGGTGTCATATTTTGGATTATAAACTAGAAAAATATACATTGTGTGCTCATTGGTTATTTATAGTTTCCATAGGATGTATTGATCACATATTCTATGTTGCTTGTGTTTGTATCATTTGCATCACTTAGATCATTTGCTTTGCAAAAGGTGGAAGTCTCATGTTGGAAGTGTGATGCTTCAATTTGAGCAAGAAGTCTTAACTAGAGACATGTGAGATGTCTTGGATAGTTGAGCAAAAAGTCTTGGCTAGGGTTGTGAGAATCCGATTAGTCAAGCAAAAATCTTCCTAGAGACATGTGAGGTGTCTTGGATAGGAAGTAACTTTCTAGAGGCATGTGAGGTGTCTTAGATAGAAAGTGTAAGTCGCTCAGTGAAAAGTTAGGTTATAAATCAATAGATTTAAGAACGATAGATTTCAAAAATTTTATTGTCTTATTGAGGCCTTTTGTATATAAACGAACATGAGGAAGAGATTTGTTTTCATACCTTTGAAGAACACTCATTTGTTTTCTTTTCGATCCTTTACTACTAAGCTTTCTGAGCTATGTCCCACGATCTAGCAACTGTGTGTGTGGGCATGTCACGGTTTCTAGGAGCAGTTGAATGGAGGCTTGAGAGAACCGGAAGACAACACCTTGCTTCCCTTGTAGAATTCGGCCAATCCTATGAGAGATTTTTTTTTTTTCCTTTTTCCTCTCTTGTTGCCGCCCACCTTGGTTCTCCTTAGGGTTCCGAATAGCTTCTTTTTCCTGATAAGTATATCTCATATACTAGGAACCTAAGGTTTAGTAATCCAAGTTAAAATAGGATTCCAAATCCTTTTTTAATTTTTATTTTACTAGGGTTTGAACCTTTGACCTATTTAGAGTAAATAAAAATAATCACTTATTATTTTATTACTCTTGTCAAGGTTAGAAACTGAAACCTCCATATGACAATTAATAATTCTTAATTATTAATATGTCAATTAAATAATCATATTATTTAATCATATTTAATTCAACAATTAAATAATATATTAATTAAATAATCACATCATTTAATTAATTCCTAAAATATATTTAAGTTATTTTCGTAAAACAATAATTAGACCATCCAATTCTCCATGAGTCTTGTTACTATCAATCGTATAGGGCTAGCAAGGGGACCTAATGAACCCACTGTTTTGAGCTCCAATAATACTTATAAAAAATTAATTAAACTCTTTAATTAATATTTCACAATTATTAACCTTAGAGTTATTTCACTAAAAACCCAATGTTGTACTATCGTAACTGTAGATGTTTTACACAACCAATTCACCAGTGTCCATTGATATAGCTATTACATATGGTATGATCATCCACAAGTATTTTATAATTAGAGTTAGGTCATAAAGTCCATTATACTTCTCTAATTATATCTTTTCCTTTAAGTACCATTGATTCTCTTGAATGATTATATCCTTCATTCCTTTACGGAAGAAGGAGAGCGCTCTTAATCGTTCAAGCCCCGAATCAACCCTTAAGGGAACTACTTATCTACTTCTCTTTAGAAGGAGTTGATTCCACTATTGTGTGCGTACCTTCCCATCCACAAGCCAAACAGTGATTCCAAGATACGGAGATATTGACCAAAAATGCTATTTTGATCTTACCCATTATAAATCAAAAACCATGATCTAACCTGAAGGAGTCAGTAAGATACTCAGGATTTAGATTACCCATATATAGCCATCATTAGTCGATATATATATGAATCTTTTCAACTAACGGATCTTAGTGACAGATTCATATAGATCATGGCCCAATCCTATATGATCACATCATATAAGGTGCCTCCATTCTCATAACACATATGAGTAGTCTAGGATAAGACCATCGTACAATATGGAATGGATCGCAAATGTAGATTAATCACAAATTAAGTACCAAGCTTTATTTGCTTTCTATGGACTCTTTAGATTGCATGTCTTGAACTGAATTCCTCTATATATGACATTCATATACTCAATTTGAGATTACATCTAGCAAACTTGGATGTTAGCATATATAATATAAACGTATGAATTAATTTATTTGAATGAAATAACTACTTCTTTTATTATCGAATTTATAACATTTACAAATTACAAAATTTAGGGCATAAATCCAAACAGAAAGTTGTGGCAAGTCTTTCATTAGTGAAAGGCATGAGGGTAAGATAGAAGAGATATTCAAGAGGGAGTGTATTATATGATTTGGTCACTTTTGAGGGTATACTTTTATCCAACTAGTGAAAGGTGGTGATGCCAGTGGTTGTGGATTTAACCCGTGGATGTTTCCTCTTCGGAGGTTTTACCACGTAAAAATCATGTGTCAAATATCTTTATCCTTTTCTCTTTGATATTTGTTTATGTGTTTGATTAAATCTTGTTTGGATCCCTATTGATTAATATCTTTGTAAGACACGATCTTCGTAAATATTGTTTCTTTGACTAGTACTTGTTCATATGGATTACTTATAAGGGAATACAAGTACTTGATGATTTATGTATTAGTATAATCTCTTCATACAAATCATAGACTATATTTGACCACACTAATTGTGTATACTTTTCAATAGTCTATATGTGCTTGTACATGCTTATTGAGATATGATACAAGCTATCTAGAGAGAAAATCTTTTATTTGTTCAAAGGGATTGAAAAGAGGTTTAAAAACATATTCACCCTTTAGGTTAGCTTTAGGCAATTTAACCGTGTTTGTATATTCAAACGTCCATCCCATTAATGTGCGGATGTGGATCTCGGGCCTTAATTGTCCATTTTGATTCTTTCCATCAAGGGAGGTTTTTGAAAAAAAAAACAAAAAACAAAAAATCTAACATAAAAATGGTAGAAAAGTAATAAAAGAAGAAGGTGAGTATATTTTTGTCCATTTGTGCCATTTAAACTCAAATTATAAATCTAGAGCCAATGCCAAAAGTCACTATGAATTTTATACTATTTAGGCCTATGTTCACTATTGAATATGTATTAATAATATTTTTATTTATCAATGCTCATTTTTCTCTTGATTTATACGAAATACAGTGTCGATAACTTGAATCTACGACATTGACAGATTGAATGACCGCTTTTACCACCGAGTCACATTAGATAGTAGTATGCTTACTTATTCTTACTATATTTTATATTTTGCAAATCGATAATTATAAGTTGAGAGTTAAAATAAAGACCACAAATATTGACATTAAAAACTTTCAAATAAATTACACTGCAAAAACACATTAAAATAAGGTAAGCAAGATTATTATGTTTTTATTACTGCATGATGTGAGAAAATTTAGCTAAGCAATTATATTATGAGAGAAAATCAAAAGTAGCCATCCAAAACATTATAATTTCGTTTATAACAACATACGAAAGTTTAATTGTTAATAACCAAATTTTTGAGAAACTTGAATACCCATATTTAAATACCACAAAAAATATTTGAAGCATGAAATCTTGAATAGTTGAGAAAGAGAAAAGAGAGAGAAATAGGCGCTTACGTCGAGAGAGAAGAGAGAGAGAAGCGGCCTCACCGAGAGTGAAGAGGGCACTGTCACAGTCACCAGAGCAGTCGGAAGAGAAGAGATCGCCATCGTACAAGATTTCAAGGTTTTACTAAAGATTTCACGTTTTGTCAACATTTCGAGTTTTTATAGAAGATTTCAAGTTTTGTCAACATTTCAAGTTTTTACAGAAGATTTCAAATTTTCGTACTAGTGAAACTTGAAATCTTATGGAAAAAACTTAAAACCTAATTTAATTTGATTCTTTACAAAAAAACACACAAAAGTGATGCAATAATGCTAAAACCATGTTAAAGTAACTATTTGCAACTCAATTAATGAGCAGATAAAAGAGATTTACACACCTTAAACCAATTTAGAGCAAATCGGAAAAGTTTTTCTTCGATAACTTCTTCAAATCTTCAATACAATTTCGAGATCAAACCTTCTTTTAGTGGGTCGATTTGCATGAACAAAAATTCGAATTTGATGAGAGAAGGGAGATAGAAGAAGGAAGAAGACGTTAGAAAAAGCAAGAGAAAATAGAAAAACTGATGTTGGGGGTATTTTTGTAATTTATGGATATACACTAATTTTTTTTTAAAAATATGTTTATTAACAATTAAACTTTCATATGTGGTTAAAAAAGAATTTCCCATGTCAGATGTGGTCATTTTTAGCAATTTCCACTTATATTATTTATATATTAATAATTATAAGTTAGGGAGTTAAAATAAAGACCGAAACAAGTATATTGACTTAAAAACTTCCAAATGAAAATTACAATGATATAAACATAGACCTGGCAAAATTTTACACGACCCAAACCCATTCAAAAATAGCGGTTGGTGGGTCAAGTTTATCGAATCGGGTTGTTAATGGGTCAACCCATTAAGACACGAAATATAATGAGTCGGTTTTGGGTTTACCCTTAAAAAAACCATTAATTCGATAACCCATTAATATAAAAATCTTTGTATGGTCACATTATGAAACTTATATATATATATAAAAATCTCTATAATTATGGTAAGAATATATTTTACTAATTAATTTTTTTTTAAATTTCTAATTCTTTTCTTTTTTTGAAAGAGGAAAATTTTCTAAATTAAAAACTCTAAAACTATAATCAATTATTTCACAATATTATAACCCTAACCCTAACCCTAAAACTCTAAAAGTAGCTAGTGAACTTGATTACATGAGTTTGATCATACTTCAGTACTATTTATTTTCAACTTTTTAATAAATCTTAAATATAATATTTTGTAACGGGTCGGGTTGGGTTGCCTATTAATTTAACAAATGGTTTCAGGTTTGTATATTTCAACCCATTAAGCTAACGGGTCGGGTTCGGGTGGAGCAATTTTAACACGACCCAAACACGAAATGACATGAATTCACAATAACACGACCCATTACCAGGTCTATATAAGCACATTAAAATAAGGTAAGCGAGATTTTACATTTATATTAGTGCATGAATGTGAAAAAATTTAGCAGAGCAAAATTAGGTGAGAAAAATTAGTCTAAAATTCGAGTGAAAAAACTAAAATAAAATATTATAACAATTTATGCACTTATAACGTAATTTTTTTTTAAAAAAAATTATAAGTGATTTTTTTTTTAATTTTTTTTTATTGTATATAAAAATGGAGTTAAAATATAGTTGAAAAATAAATTATTATAAAAATAATTTATTGAAGAAATTGAAAAAAATATAAATTTTTTAAAGATAAAGATAAAGAGTGTGGTGGGAGTAAAAAAAAATTAGAGATGAGATGTGAAGGAAATATTCCATTTTGAAAATCTAATTTTAATATATATATATATATATATATATATATATCTAAATATATCAGTTCCTTACATGTGGGTCATTGAATTTAAAAGATGCTTTGACAAGTGCATTTAAATCCAATGGCCCATATCAAGGAACCGATATATTTTAGATATCAGTTCTTTACATGTGAGTCATTGGATTTAAAAGATGTTTTGACAAGTGCATTTAAATCCAATGACCCACATTCAAGGAACCGATATATTTTAGGGTTAATTGCACAAATACACCCTCTATTTATCTAATAAAGCAAATTTTCAAACAAATGCCCTATTCAAACACAAACATCCCAATTGAAATGTGTTTGGGGTATGGAAAGTCAATAGTGCCCTTGGGTAAAAAGGGAAGGTTATTTTGGTTGGTAAATTTCACAAACAACCATGAATTTAGGTGTAGTTGTATAAATATTCATTTTTTTTCTAATAATTACATAAATATACCCTACCGTTAGTTTACTTTTGTTAACTTTAACCTTTAACCACATTTGTATCCTGAAATGAATAAACTACCCTTGAAAACTTATTTATTTTTCTTTTATTATTTACAAATATTAAAAATATTTACTTAAAAAATTGAAAAAATCGGTTAAATTTTTTTTTGTTGCTTTTATTTTCTTTTTCTTTCTATCATTTATTTTATTTTATTTTTACATTTTCCATGCCCCCAAACACCAAATTTTCAGATTTCAAAAACCAACTTTATCACCAAAACATTCAATTTCATACTTATCAACCCACAAACAATTTCATTTCATCAACACAATCAAAACCCACCAACAATTACATTTAATCAATAGAATAAAAACCCACAAAACTCACTAAACAAAATCAAAACCCACTAAACACAGCCATTTTTCCAATTTTGTGGGTTCTGATTGTGTTAAAAAAAAAAATGATAGAAAGAAAGCACCACAAAAATTGTACTGATTTTTTCAATTTTTAAGTAAATATTTTTTAAAATATATTTAAATAATAAAATAAAAGATAAAATAAGTTTTCAAAGGTAGTTTAGTCATTTCATAATACAAATGTGGTTAAAGGTTAAAGTTAACAAAAGTCAACTCACGATGGGGTATACTTTTGTAATTATTAGAAAAAAAATGAATATTTATATAATTACATCTAAATTCAGGGTTGTTTGTGAAATTTACCCATCAAAATAAACCCCCCCACCCCCAAGGGCACTATTGACTTTCCATACCCCAAGCACATTCCAGTTGGGATGTTTGTGTTTGAATATGACATTTGTTTGAAAATTTGCTTTATTAGATAAATAGAGGGTATGTTTGTGCAATTAACCTTATATTTTATATCAGTTCGAACTAACAATAGAAAAACTATATATATATATATATATATATATATAGAAATTCTATTATCTGTTCGAACTGACAAAAGTTATATCAGTTCCTTTCATGTGGACCACTGGATTTAAATACTTTGACTTGGCTGTATGCACTTGTTAATCAAAGTATTTCTTGTCAATCAAAGTATTTAAATCCAGTGACCCACATACAAGGAACTGATATAATTTTTGTCAGTTCGAACTGATAATAGAAAGACTGTATATATATAAATAGATAATTATAATTTTAAGACTTTTAGACCATTTTTGTTACATGGGATGTGATGAGAAATAGTCATATTTCCATGTGTTGTTGTTTGTATGCAATTTTTTAATATCATATAAGTTTTTTTTTTTTTTATCTCACATTAGTGGGACTAATTAGTCCTATTTTTTTTTTTCTTCCTCCTTTCTCTTTTTAATTTAATTTTTTATTTGATTAAAATATAATATCTTTTAATAATTAATAAAATATTTTATTTAAAAAATAATAATTTTCAATATTAATCAAGAAAAATAAATATTATTTTGTTTAAAATTGGTTTTATCTATTTAAATTATTTTTAAATAAACAATTAATTTTTTTTCAAAATTTAATTTAAATAATTATATTAACTAGTCTAATTATATACAACCATTTTATCTAGGTGATGTGAGACTATTTAGAGCTTATTTGGTTGTGCTTTTGAAAAACCTCTATTGGTAAAAGATCTACTTGCAGTAGATCTATTAGAAATAGAGTTTTTGAAGAAAAAAAAATTATAGTTGTTTGGTTGGTAGATTTTTTTAAAAGAAATGTCTATTTGGAGATGTTTAAACTCTACTAGTCTCTACTCAATTTAAAATAGACAATTTCAAAAGCCCAATCAAATAATTCTAAAAAACTCTACTAGTCTCTACTCAATTTAAAATAAAAAATCTCAAAAGCCCAATCAAACGATTCTAAAAAAACTCAAATAGATATTGATAGACATTTTAAGGCAGTATAAAGCTCAACCAAACAAGCACTTATTAGTCTAATATTGTTAAAAAAAAATTTTGTTATTTTTTTTATAAAATGTAAAATTTTATATTTATAAGTTGTTTTCTTTAATATTAATTTTAAATTTTTTTATTTGTTTTTAAATTTTTTTATAAATTAATTCATTTTAAAATAATTTAATTAAATTTTATATTAATCAATTTCATATTGTATTAAATATATAATAAAATTATTTTTTATCAAATAAGGTATCAAACCAAACAAGAGATTATGTGAGAAAAATAAGGTAAGCGAGATTTTTGCGTTTATATTAGTGCATGAATGTGAGAAAATTTAGCAGAGCAAAATTATGTGAGAAAAATTAGTCTAAAATTCGAGTGAAAAAACTAAAATAAAATATTATAACAATTTATGCACTTATAACGTAATTTTAAAATATATATATATGAGTAATTTTTTTAAATATATTTTTTAAATGGAGTTAAAATATAGTTGAAAAATAAAATTATTATAAAAATAATTTATTGAAGAAATTGAAAAAAATATAAATTTTTTAAAGATAAAGATAGAAAGTGTGGCAGGAGTAAAAAAATTTAGAGATGAGATATGAATGAAATATTCCATTTTGGAAATCTAATTTTAATATATATATATATATATATATACATACACACATACACATACATATAGTCTTTCTAAATATATTAGTTCATTGCATGTGAGTCATTGGATTTAAAAAATGATTTGACAAGTGCATGTAGCCAAGTTAAAACATTTAAATTTAATGGTCCACAAGCAAGAGACTGATATATTTTATATTAGTTCGTCTTGATATAAAATATATTAGGACAAAGAATGTTGACCATTAAATTTACATACTTTGACTCAAAATATATGCAATTGTAAAAACTTCTCTATAATTTATGGTCCATATTCTTCGTAGAAAGACTATAATAATAATAATAATAATAATAATAATAATAATAATAATTTTTCGATGAGAACTTTTACAATGCACACTTTAAGCACCTTTGATGAAATTGCATGGAATATATTGAATCTTGATTTGATTTTTTGTATGCATCATAAGAAAATTAAAATACACGTTTGGTAAAACTTTGGAATTTTTTTGGATTTGAGAACTATTTTTTCTTATATTTCTCTATTTTTAAATGTTTTATCTTCAAAAAATCGGAAAAAATTAGTTATTGCACCCGAATTTTTTTTAATTTTTTTCTATAAGTGTATTTCAATGATTTCACCATCCATACAAAAAATCAAATCAAGATTCAATATATTTCATGCAATTCCATCAAATATGCTTAAAATGTGCATTATAAAGTCTTCATTGGAAAATTACACAAACACACACTCTCTCTCTCTCTCTCTCTCTCTCTCTCTCTCTATATATATATATATATATATATATATATACACGGTCCCGTTCTTATCAGTATATCCTGATAAAGTGCATTTATAACAGTGATTTGACAAGTACATACATACCAAGTCAAAGTATGTAAAATGAGTGACTCACATTCAATGTCCTTATATAATTCTATCAGGATGCACTGATAGGATAATTTCCGTAAATATATATATATATATATACAGAAATTATATTATCAGTTCGAACTGATAAAAGTTATATCAGTTCCTTGCATGTGGGCCACTGGATTTAAATACTTTGACTTGGCTGTTTGCACTTGTCAGTCAAAGTATTTAAATCCAGTGGCCTACATACAAGGAACTGATATAACTTTTGTTAGTTCGAACTGATAATAGAAAGACTATATATATATATAATTTTAAGACTTTTACCATTTTTGTTACATGAGATGTGATGAGAAATAGTCATATTTCCTTGTTTGTTGTTTGTATGCGATTTTTTTAATATAATATAATGTTGTAAATCAGTGAAGAACAATAGATGAACTAAATAAATGATAGATGAAAGATAAGAGAAGAGATGAAGAGAGAGACGAGAAAGATGAAAGAAGTGAGAAAATATATGCTTTGTTTCATTGATACTAAGAACCAACCTTTACAAGAGAGATAACACACATATATATAGAGCCTTTGGCAAACCCCACTTGTTTACAATTAATGGAGATGAGAGGCGGTTGATGCCACTTGACAAAATTTGGATCACTGTGCATTACTTAGTGAGCAAGTATATTTATGATAAGTGTGAAAGTCACACGTGTGGGAAGAAAATGTGGAAAGCCACACATATTACAACACTCCCCCTTGGATTTCCACCATTTGTATTTTAATTTGCTAGGAAAAACCCAGTGGGACAAAAACCTTAGCAAATATATATATACAATGATCTTCTGGATCAAGTGATGTGAACGGGTTCAGAACTGCCTCATTAAAACCTTTCCGGTAAAACCCAATGGCACAAAATCCGGTAAAAGGAAAAAGAGTACAGTATACAAATATCTGTTCAAAATTTTGCTCCCCCTGAATGAAACTTCAATATTAATTCTGTAATTTACAAAGCCGACGCATGCCAATTCCGTATACCAGTTTCTCAAAAGTTGATGTAGGCAATGTTTTGGTAAACAGATCTGCAAGATTATCTGTAGACCGTATTTGTTTAACATCAATTTGTCGCCTCTGTTGAAGTTCATGAGTATAGAAGAATTTAGGAGAAATATGTTTGGTTCTATCTCCCTTGATATATCCTCCTCTAACTTGAGCAATACAAGCCGCATTATCTTCGAATATTGGTGTTGGCATTTCTGTAGATAATGGAAATCCACAAGTATTTTAAATATGATAAATAACTGACCTTAGCCACACGCATTCTCGGCTTGTTTCATGAAGTGCAAGGATCTCAGAATGATTAGAGGATGTTGCAACAAGAGTTTGCTTTGTGGAGCGCCAGGAGATTGCTGTGCCATTATATGTATAAACATATCCCGTTTGTGAACGGGCTTTATAGGGATCAGATAAATACCCGGCATCAGCATAACCAATTAAACCTGAAAAGTTATTGGATTTTGAATAATATAATCCCAAATCTTTCGTTCCACGAAGATAACGAAAAAGATGTTTAATCCCATTCCAATGTCTCCGAGTTGGTGCTGAACTAAATCTAGCAAGTAAATTCACTGAAAATGCGATATCTGGTCTAGTACATTGAGCCAGATACAATAAAGCACAAATTGCATTAAGATATGGTACTTCAGGACCAAGTATCTTTTCACCATCTTCAAGTGCCCGGAATGGATCTTTCTTAGGATCAAGATTTCTAACAACCATGGGGGTACTTAATGGATGAGCATTATCCATATTAAATCTTTTCAGGATTTTTTCAATATATGCTGATTGATGGATAAGTATTCCGTCTGATTTACACTCAATCTCTAGGCCGAGACAATATTTTGTTTTCCCTAAGTCTTTCATTTCAAATTCCCTTTTCAAATACTCAGCAGTTTTCAGGAGCTCTTTAGGAGTTCCAATTAAATTCATATCATCAACATAAACTGCTATAATAGCAAATCCAGATTCTGATTTTTTTATGAATACACATGGGCATATGGGATTATTGATATATCCCTCTTTAGTTAAATATTCACTGAGGCGGTTGTACCACATGCGCCCAGATTGCTTTAATCCATACAAGGACCTTTGTAATTTAATTGAATATAAATTCTGAGGTCTCGAGTTGTATGCTTCTGGCATTCTAAATCCTTCATGGATTTTCATGTAAATATCAGAATCGAGTGAGCCATATAGGTAGGCAGTTACTACGTCCATAAGACGCATTTCAAGTTTTTCTGAGATAGCCAAACTTATCAGAAATCGAAACGTAATTGTATTCATTACTGGTGAATACGTCTCATCAAAATCAATACCAGGTCTTTGTGAGAAACCCTGTGCTACGAGTCGTGCCTTATATCGCACCACCTCGTTTTCCTCATTACGTTTCCGTACAAAAACCCATTTGTATCCAACATGTTTGACGTCTTCAGGCGTCTGGACTAATGGTCCAAATACTTTACGTTTGGTTAACGAAGTCAATTCTGCTTGAATTGCTTCTTTCCATTTTGGCCAATCAGATCTTTGCCTACAATCGTCGAGGTTATGAGGCTCACAATCATCATTTAAAATTTCAGTAGCCACTGTGTACGAAAATATATCATTAATGATTGTTTCTTTACGTTTCCACATTCCTCATGTATAATTTATAGAAATTTCTTCATTTCTAGGTTCTTGTATCTCTTCAGAGATTCCTTCCCCTGCGGGGGTTTCTTGTGTCCTTTCAGGGACATCTAACTCTTGTGGAGTTGATTTAGAGAAAGTTGATTTATTTATAATTTCAGAAGTTAAGCCTGATATTTTGTTTTCTTCTTTCGGGGAACAGTATCTTTCGAACCAAGTGGCCTACCACGCTTCTGGCGTACAGTAGATGATTCTTTTGCTATTATTTGTTTAGATTGTTCTCCTGAAACAATCACCAATGCTGGTACATTAACAGCTGGGATGTGTGATTTTGTTACCCTAGTAGCATCTGTAAATGCATCTAGTAACTGATTTGATATGTTTGAAGGTGAACTATCTTTCGTACTTCATTCTCACATTGAGATGTGTATGGATCAAGATGAATTAGACTAGGGACTTTCCAAGGAAATTCACGCTTCTCTTCAGGAGAAGTTTTTCCTTTCCTTAATGATGGGAAATTTTTCTCATCGAAATGACAATCTGCAAATCGTGCAGTAAAAAGATCACCAGTTAAAGGTTCTAAATACCTAATAATTGATGGTGAATCTAGACCAACATATATTCCCAAACGCCGTTGGGGTCCAATTTTATTTCTATGTGTAGGTGTAATTGGGACATATACTGCACAGCCAAAAGTACGCAGATGAGAAATATCTGGCTGATGGCCAAATATGAGTTGCACTGGAGAATATTGATGATAAGAAGTGGGACGAAGACGAATTAATGCAGCAGCATGCAAAATAGAATGTCCCCAAACAGAAATTGGTAATTGTGTTCGTAATAGTAAAGTTCTTGCAATTACTTGGAGACGCTTGATAAGTGACTCTGCCAATCCATTATGAGTATGAACGTGTGGAACTGGATGCTCAACATCAATCCCAACTGATTTGCAATATTCATCAAATGTTTTGGAAGTAAATTCACCCGCATTATCAAGGCGTATTGATTTAATCGGATGATCAAGAAAATGTGCCCGAAGCCTGATAATCTGTGCGAGTAACCTTGCAAAAGCAACATTGCATGTTGATAATAAGCAAACGTGTGACCATCTGATGGATGCGTCAACTAGGACCATAAAATAGCGGAACGGTCCACTTGGTGGATGGATAGGTCCACATATGTCCCCTTGAATCCTTTGTAGGAATGATGGGGATTCAAAGCCAACCTTAAAATGTGATGGTTTTATTACTAATTTTCCTTGTGAACATGTAGTACATAAATTTTCATGGGATAAAAGAATCTTCTGGTTTTTTAATGGATGTCCATGAGAATTTTCAATGATTTTTCGCATCATTGTAGATCCTGGGTGACCAAGACGGTCATGCCAAAGCATAAATATTTTTGGATCTGAGAACTTCTGGTTCATAACTACATGGACTTCTACATCTTATAAGAGTGTAATATAATCCAGATGATAAAGCACGCAGTTTTTCCATAATGAGTTTCTGGCATGAACTATGAGAGGTAATGTACAGATACTCAATATTCTCATCACTTACAATTTCTATGTGGTATCCATTACACCGTATATCTTTGAAACTGAGCAGATTTCTTTTGGATTTGCTTGAATATAAAGCATCGTTGATACATATTTTAGTATTGTTTGGTAACAATATCATGGCTCTATCGGAGCCTTCTATCAGATCTGCTGGACCTGATATTGTATTAACATTTGCTTTAAGCAAGGTTAAATTCAGAAAGTATTTCTGATTTCGTAGAATCGTATGTGTCGTCGCACTATCGGCTAGACATATATCTCCTGTATTTTGCTTTTCAATATCACTCAATTTACCGTTTAAAGACATATCTATTCACAATGAAAAATGAAGTGCATATTAGACAAAGTGATCAAAAGTGTAAACATAAAGATATGAAAATATATCACTTCATAAAACAAAATCATGAATCATATTGATTTTTCGAACTTCCGGTTCGACCATGAACTGTAGGTTCATAAAATTCAAAAAACTTCAGGTTCTAAATAGAAATTACAAATTGACTTTCTAGATGAAAGAATCGTAACTTGATCCAATTCAGAATTTCTGGTTCTAATAAACTTTGATATAAAAGTTTTAATATCACAATTTAAATTGAATTCAGAGTTTCAAGTCTGATTAGAACTTCAAGTTCAGATTCAATATTTCGCATTCAAAATTAGAACTTCGGGTTCTATATAGAATTAAAATTTTAGAATTTCACGTCCCAAGTATGACATTCATGTACATAGTAATGAATCCAGAACTCCATATTTTTACTGAAATTTAAAATTTAGAACCTCAGATTCTGATTGGTTTGTAAAACTGCGTCAATTTAAATATTATAATGATAAATCCAGAAACTTCAGATTCTGGTTAGTCAGTCAAGCCGAGTTTGGCTTAAATTCTAGAAACTTAACGATTGACCTAGTTAGGCTCAACATATAATCTATACAAATCCAGAAACTTCAGGTTCTGGTTAGTTCGCATACTCAGATACATAAATTGCATAAAATTAAATAGATGCGTAAAATTAAAATAACAGATAATATAACAGAAATAAGATGAAGAAGAACGAGAGAACAACAGTATGAGATAAAGTGAAAAGGGGAGAAAATTTACTATTTGCTTTTATTGATGATTTTGGATTACATCCTGACCACACAATTTCAGCTCTGTAGTGATTTTGAATAAAGCAGAATTGTACTCAAAGACTGATCTATAGTCTTGAAAGCGTAAATCTTGCCACTGACACTTGGCATTTGGTATCGCAACATCGGGTTGATTATCAAATCGATCTTTTAGTTCTTGTCATAGAACTTCTAGTTCTGTGACCGTTAGGTATTGGGCTTTCAGATCGTAGTTGTCCCTAGGCACTTCTAGTGCAGCAAATTTCAAATTTACAAGTTTTGACATTATTACAATTTCTGGTTATCTGAAAATCACAATCGGAGTCAGAACTTCTGGTCTGACAAAAATCCAAGGAATTTAAACCTTCAGATATATAAAGGAATATTTGTAAGTAAATAAATCCAGAAGCTTCAAGTTCTAGTAATTATAAATAAATCCAAAAGCAGCTTCAGGTTCTGGTAATGATAAATAAATCCATAAACTTCAAGTTCTGGATGGGTGATCAAACTGTTTAAATAAAAATCACAAAATAAAATGCGTAATAATAAGTGCGAAAAAAGTAAATCTAGACAATCTCATAAATTACGGATAAATAAATAAATACAGATAAATAAAGTGCATAATAAATAAATCCAAAACTGCAGGTTCTGATAGTTTGGCCTAGCCAATCTCATAACAGTGTATAAATAAATAAATGCGAGAAAATAAATCACGTAAAAGTAAATAAAATACGAGAAAGTAAATTGCGTAAAAATAAAATACAGGAAAGTAAATTCAGAATTGCAGGTCCTGGTATTAATAAATAAAAGTCTAGAAACTTCAAGTTCTAGTAATAATAAATTCAGAACTTCAGGTTCTGGTAATAGATCTAGGAACTTCAGGTTCCAATAGTAATAAATTCATAAGCTTCAGGCTTTAGTAATAAATTCAGAACTTCAGGTTCTAGAAATAACAGCATCGTGCTGATAACGTGTTGTAAATCAGCGAATAACAATAGATGAACTAAATAAATGATAGATGAAAGATAAGAGAAGAGATGAAGAGAGAGACAAGAAAGATGAAAGAAGTGAGAAAATATATGCTTTGTTTCATTGATACTGAGAACCAACCTTTACAAGAGAGATAACACACATATATATATATATAGAGCCTTTGGCAAACCCCACTGGTTTTACAATTAATGGAGATAAGAGGCGGTTGATGCCACTTGACAAAATTTGGATCACTGTGCATTACTTAGTGAGCAAGTATATTTATGATAACTGTGAAAGTCAAACGTGTGGGAAGCCACACATATTACAACATATAAGTTTTTTTATCTCACATTGGTGGGACTAATTAGTCCTACTTTTTTTTTTCTTTCTCCTTTCTCTTTTTAATTTAATTTTTTATTTGATTAAAATATAAATATCTTTTAATAATTAATAAAATATTTTATTTTTAAAATAATAATTTTCAATATTAATCAAGAAAAATAAATATTATTGTTTAAAATTGGTTTTAAATATTTAAATTATTTTTAAATAAACAATTATTTTTTTTTTCAAAATTTAATTTAAATAATTATCTTAAATAGTCCAATTATATACCGCCATTTTATTTAGATGAAGTGAGACTATTTAATCCAATATTGTTAAAAAAAAAAATTAGGATTTTTTTTCCTTGTTAAACAAAGTAGTTTTTTATAATTCTACAAATAATCGAATACCGCGCCTATTAAGAAGACGCCATGCAATTTCCGAGTAAAAGTTAAAATTACTCTACTTTTCTATCTTTCTATATGAGTGCCCTTAATCTTTTCGTGTTTTCCACATTGGAGATGAAATAGAATATTCTACCAAATATGCTCCATTAGGTTGTCCTTTTTTAACTTTTTTTTTCTTTCTTCTCCAATTGTTTTTTGGGGTATTTCTGTAAATTCACAAACATACAGACCCCTTGAGTTTTAAAAAGAAGGGCATAGAAATCGCTAAAACACACGCTTAAGGGCTAAGGTTTCGATCCTAACAACCCTCTAAATACCAAAACCGACTTAGTTTTTATGTCGGAATTTTTAAATTTTTTTTTAATTTAATATAAAAGCTACCCTCGAAATAACCAACCAATCAATGAAAGTTTTTGAATATCTGATATGAATCATATGATCTGACGAGAAAACATAAAACCCTATAATCTCAGTAGACAACGTTCCTTTTCTCTTTTTATTTTTATTTTTTATTTATTTTATTTTATTTTCCCTCTAAAAACACTAACCCAGAAACCAAAATCGCATCTGAAAAACCCACTCTCTCATCTACTCTTTAAAATCTACGTCGTACGATCTCTAGCTCTTTATCCTCATCCAGATCTGAATCTACGCGCCGCCACCACCACCTACACCACCACCACCACCACCTACGACATGGTTGTTAACGGAAGGCCTTTGAAACGAATGAAGAGAAGAGTAACCGCCGATCTTTACGACTTCCTCACCTTTCCTGCCGTTGAAGGATCTGGTGCGATGGAACCGTTCAGGGTAAACGTCAGGACCTTCCTGTCACAACACGCGATGCCGCCGCCACCGACGTCGCTCTTCCCTCACCTGCTGACGTGGCAGATCCTTTTCCGTGTTGGTGATGTGATGGACGGTCCGGATTCCATGGCTCCGATGACGGTGTGGTGGACGTTGTAGAGGAAGACGTGGCCAGATCCAGATCCGTATACTGCGACCAGTGCCGAGTTGTTGGTGAGTTGACTCGCTCCGAGTCATTGTCATGTTGACCGATTTTCTCTCTCCCTCTGCTTTTTTTTTCCCTTAAGCACGCTTTTCTAGGACGCTCTTTTGCTTTCTTTTTTTTTTTTTTTTTTTTTTCGTTTACCGGTTACCGGTTGCTAGGCGGGAAATCGGAGAATCTTTTGTTTTTGGAAAGTATCGCGATAATTAAGCTATAATTTCGTGATATGATAAATATTTAAAATGAAGCTTAATTGTTAAGACTTAAGAGTTAAGAATTAAGATACACAACTAAAACGAAATGAAGAAAATGTCAAAAAGTCTTTTGGAAGCTTTAGCTTATGATGAGATGGTGGGAGTTTCTCGTGGTATTGGATAGAGACGTATTTGAGAGTGTTGAGAACTTGAGCGTGGTTGAAGTGGGGCCCAATATTGGACAGTGATATTTTAATTTTTGTTTTGGATGATACGTGGCAGCTTTGTAGGGTCAGTGCTGTGATAATGACGGGACACACCCATGCCTCAACAAATGCGTGACAGCTAATATTTGTCTGTCCCTACAGTGAACTAGTTTTCCCAAAATACCCCTCAATTCTATGTTGTTAGCATTTTATTAGATGGGCCTATCTGTAAATTGGCGTGCCACCGTGATCGTTTTCTCTGTGGAAGGCAAATTTTTTATGTCCTACGTTACTTATACACGTCATCAAACAGTTTATCCTTATCATCCATTTATTATTTTTAAGTTGATTATTGGTTTGGATCTCTTTTGGAAGTATTATTTTTTTTTTCCCAACTCGCCGGAACATGTGTATCCTCACCGCGAATTATGTTCACCTATTCTTTCAAATGATTGTGACGCATCAGAATTTTATTTTCACATAAATTATGCTACTTAATCTGTTTTGGTAATTAATGGTTGATCTGTTTGTATCATATTAGCAATTAATTGTTCAACTTATAGTTTTGATTGAATAATAAATTAAGATTACGACGGGACAATTGGACTCACGTGACAAAGGTGTTATGTTTAGCATTACTTGTAAACTAAACTAATGATAACTGATCTCTTTTGATTGCTTAGAATATGGAAATCATTAACATTCGAAATTTGCAATTCGATTTCTAGGGTTGGCAATTTCTGCCTTTTATTTTTGTGAATTTATTGTAAGGCAAGCACCAATAAGTTGGTAAACAGGATTCTTATTCTGTGTTCTTTTTTCTATATGTTAAGGTTGGAGTGGCAATCCAGTGTGCAGTAAACGTTACCACTTCATTGTTAAGGCTGGTGGTAATTCGATTGGAGGGTATAACAAACCATGCACCTGTTGTGGAGATATCCTGCATATGTCCGAATCCAGGTCTGTGATTTCATTGGTTGATCTGTTTGCTGAATTATCTTATGTTATGAGACCCCTGTTTGTCTGAGTAGTTGAACTTTTGCGATATCCTGTGTAAAATCTTTGCAAGTTTAGTTAACATTAATTAAATGCTACATATTTTTTCAGCAGTGTGGGCGGTAATTGAATTGATATACTTGATATGTATGTTGTGTATTTATATATATTTTGTATAGTATAGCCGTATAGGTTCCTTTAAGAAATTGTATTGAATTGGAAGGTGTACAATGCAAAGGAATATTGCTTAGGCTGTGGAATGATAGTTATCGTTGATAACTATAAATTCGGTTATTGTTTTGACATTTTCTTTTTACTTGTGAGTATATGCTGTTTCTGAACTACATTTTAGAATTCACTGTTGCTGAAGAATGACATGGTACTATCTTAAGTTTTCTATAACGGTTCCCTGAACATGAAAGTTCCTCATCATATTAACTATGCTATATATGTTCGAGCACTGACCTGCGCAGCTGCGCTTGGAACTAATCATTTTTTTTACTATATTGTTAAGAATTATAAAAGCTTTTACCGTTTTGCAATATTTAGAGGGGCACTATTCTGATTCTCGTGTTAAATATAGTTTTAACTTGTGTAAGGCATGTATATCTCCATCGGCTGCTATCTTAGGGAGATCAGTAATTTCTTTACTGCTATGTCCATTTCTAACGATCAAGAGAAAATAGGGATGCTTCAGGTTCTTTGATGGAAGAAAACCTATGGTTGAGTTTATTTTTTGGAAACACTGATTAATTCTATATAGTTTTACTGAACCGGATTCATGTAAAAGAGGAATATATATTAAATGTTGCTTCTTCACCACTTTTAACCAATTTGGACATGCTGAACTAATGGTACTTGTATTCCTTTATGTCAGATGCAAGTCGTGCAACCATGTGACAACAACAGATGATGTTGAAGATTGGGTGTACCACCAGTTAGAGGACACTACTCATCTCTTACATGGTGTTGTTCATGCAAATGGTTATGGCCACCTTCTCAGGGTCAATGGGAGAGAAGGGGGATCTAGGATCCTTTCAGGTTGTCATATCATGGACTTCTGGGATCGGTTATGTAGAACACTTGGAGTCAGGTTAGTTTCTTGTCAAGTTAAGTTAGTGGCTGTTAGGAGAACTTGTAGTTGATACAAAGTCTTAGTCTTTGGTATTTGATCAAATGATAGCAATGAGTTGAAGTGACTGAATAATTTTATTTTGTTCTTTGAAAACATGAACAGAAAAGTTAGTGTGATGGATGTGTCAAAAAAGTATGGGTTGGAGTATCGGCTACTTCATGCCATAACGAAAGGCCATCCATGGTATGGTGACTGGGGTTATGAATTTGGTGCCGGTAGTTTTTCTCTCAATCTTGATGCATATAAAGCTGCTGTTGAAACCCTCTCTAGCATACCGTTGTCCATCTTTGTTTCTCAAGGGCGGAAACCCCGGACTCATTTGCAAGATAGAATCTCATTCCACCAGTCATTATCTGAGTGTGAGCTCGTAAATATTAGAGATCTCTTTTGTTTCTTGATGAGGCTGATTCATGATGACCACAAGTCTTCCTCAAGCTCAAGGGTTGTCGGTGCCACCTGCAAGAACCCTGTCCCCGGTGCACCTGGGGTATTGCGCTCTTGGACTAAGGGTGAAATTGAACGTGTGGAAGAAGCCATGTTTAGAGTCCTACGGGCAGTGTCTGGATCCAATTGGGTAAGTTGGCGGACGCTTAAGGGTGCAGTATATAAAGTGGCTCCCACAGAGCTCCTTGATTATTGTCTCAAAGACCTTGGGGGGAAATTAGCAGCTGATGGGATGGTTGTTGTTGCCCGGAGCAATCCTGATTCAGGCGCATTTGAGTACAGGTAAGCACATACATTCTATCTGATTCATTTGTCCCCTTTTTTAATTCTTTAGGATTTGTGTAAATTCAATTTTTGGTAAAAGATGGTTTAATTTGTGGTTTTATCTGTTCCAGACTTGAGCCTGGAAATGTCTCCTCCAATGAAATTGCCTCTTGCAACGATCCTCCTGTCATTAAATGTCCATCTGGAGATATTCTCATGCAAGACCTAAAATTGTTTTTTGAAGCGCTGCTTCACCCACAAACCATGTTGAGCTATGGAACTGAGGCAACACGGGAACTTGCAATTAGCTCAGCTGAGAAGCTCCTTGACTGCAAGCAGTTCATGAAATATTACAAGCCTGATAAGGCATCACCGATTAAAAACCCATCTTTGATTTGCCTCTCATGTGAGGTAGAAGTCATTGAGCAATCCGAAGAAGATGCAACGGACCCACCTCCAGAGTTAATTGTCTTACCTGCAAATGCTACTGTTTTTGACCTCAAGGCTGAAGTGTCAAAGGCTTTTCAAGAAGTATATTTGGTATTTAGGAAGTTTCAGGCTGAAGAGCTGCTTGGCTATAGTGGTGTAGATGATTCCACCCAGGTCAAGCTCTTGTTAGGGTCAACAGAAATCGTTCGAATTAGAGGGAGATGCCTGGTGAAAAACGGGCTTGGTAAATACAGAATGGAGAGAGGGTTAGAAAGATGGACAGTGGATTGCAGTTGTGGAGCCAAGGATGACGACGGGGAGAGAATGTTGGCTTGTGATGTAGGGGTGTGGCAGCACACTAGATGTTCGGGCATCAATGATTCGGATGCAGTGCCTGCGAGGTTTGTTTGCTATAGATGCAGAGGCTCCAGCAAAATAGCCAAAACCAGTGAACAGTGCAAATTAGATGAGAAGACTTGTGTTGATAATGACGGCAAATTAGGGATGAAGAGCTTGACAACATTTTGATGTTCGCTAAGATTTGAATTGTCTTGTCTATGTAAATGTGTTTTTTGGGCCTGAAATGAAAATGTGTAAATATGAAACAGGCCTAGAAATCAAATCTGCATCAGGGCAGTTATTCACTTGTTCTCTCTTTCAATTCGCTCAAAAAAAAAAAAAAAAAAAAAAATCGTAAATATGGTTTTTAGGTTCCTTTTGTATATATATCTTAACAGTTAAACTGAAGAACTTGCGAAAAACAATGAGACAAAAATGTACATTAAAGAAACTAGTTTTTTATTTTTATTTTGAAAGTATTATACTATTACATAAATTGAGAGGTTTTTTTGAGGAGTGAGAGAACTTAAACCCACAGCCTTATGGTGCATGTGCGAGGGGAAATTATCAAATTAACTTTGATGAGCAGATTAACCTTATTTCGTCGAGAAAGAAACTAATTATTTGGTAATTTGGGCTACCTAGTGCCTAACAAATTAATTTGTTAGAATGATCTATATGAGATTTCCGATAAAAATGTAATTCGTATTTTTGACAAATATACATGTAAAGGTTTTGTAATTATAACCTCTGCGATTTTATTTTAAAGGAAATTGTCAAAATTAACTTTCTTTTCATTAGGTTTAGTTTTTGTACTTTTTTTTTCTTCCAAGTATTACAAGAACTATTACGACAGGACTATTGGATATATCGAGATTAAACAATATATTTGCAGTTTGGATATCTACTTTCATAACGAAAGATAACTGCCTCACAAATCGGGGAGAAAACTCCGTACAATAACCCTACAAACCTACCACACATGTTTGTAAAATATGCATTGTGGGATTTGAACTAGGAGTGGAGGTGTTTGTAAGTAGTATGGTGTCACGGCCCGATCGATTCCAAGCCAATTAGCCCAACAAAGCCACAAGCAAGCCCAACTCCTTGGAAGGTTCTAGAGACTTTTACCTAGTTCTACTTGTTTCTATAAGCTTCTAGGAAGTCTCTAGTTTGTGGAAGACTCTAAAGATTTCCATACACTTCAAGCAATTGATGCTTTTGGAAGTCTCTAGCAACACAACCATTCTATGATTGTTCTTGTACATATCTAGATAAGCATAGAATTATCTAGAAATATGTACACATGTAGATACAAGTAGAAAGATTCTAGATACTTGTACATATGTATGGATTCTTTTGGAGACTCATTTTCCACCATTGGATCAAATTGATCCCAACCGTCCATTGAGGAGGTGGACAACTATAAATAAGTAGCTCCTCTCATTTGTAAGGCATCTAAGCCAATCCAAGCCAATTGTAATACAAGTTTTCTCTACTTTCCATCCAAGCTCTTTTATTCCCTTTCTCTAGTCTCTTGTGTGTGAGAGTGACTTTCCAAGGCTTACTTAACAACATTCACCCAGAAGTTGCTTAAGTGCCTCACAGGATCCGCTGCGAAATCTAAGCCCGTGACAGTTGGTATCAGAGCCTTATCGTCAAGCAACCACAGCTAGTTCGCGAAGCAATGGCCTCCGACAGCGAAGTTGTTGCTAGAGTGGAAGAGCAAACGCGTGGTCGTGGCAAGCAACGCACCCACACCAAGCGAAGCAAGTCTAAGGGCCCATCCATGGATTCCTTGGAAGCTCGGATGACCGGTTTAGAGGACATTCTCTCCAGAATGCAGGCCACCTTGAGTGATGCTATCGACCGTCTCGATGGCCTAGAGACGGATTATGGCGAAATCACCAAAGCGACCAAGGGCACCCTCTGAGAGTTCCAAAAAGGTGTCAAAGAGAATACGTGCTTCCTCACCCAAGAGATTCGCAACCTTCGCACATTCGTGGAGCATGAGTTTCCAGCTATGTGTGCGGAAGTAGAGGAAATCCGCACCGAATGGGTTTCGTACCGGAATAGCTCAACAGTCAGTTCTTGTGCCACCATTAGCACCAACATCATCCAGATCCCTAAGCCATCCACTTTCAATGGCAACCGCAATTCCATGGAAGTGGAGAACTTCCTCTTCGGCCTAAAGCAGTACTTCGAAGCCAAGGGAGTTAAGGATGACACAACTCATATCACCAACGCTCTCACCTTCCTTTGGGAATCCCCTCAACTATAATGGCGACACAAACATGGTGACATGATCAATTCCATCACCACATGGGACGAGTTCAAGAGGGAACTGAAGAAGCAGTTCTCTCCTACCAACACTGAGAAGGAGGCCGCGTGGTCGTCTCCGTCGCCTCAAGCAGTCGGGATCTATCCATGACTACGTCAAGGAATTTACAACCATGACCCTTGAGATCGAAGATATGTCCGACAAGGACCAACTCTTATTCATGGACAGCCTCAAGGACTAGGCTAGGGTAGAGTTGGAAAGGCAGAACGTGTAGGACTTTGGCACTGCTATTATCGTTGTAGAGTCACTTGCCGACCTCACCCAGTCTAAAGAAAGGAACGAAAACCATGGTGAAGGAGGAGACAAGCCGAAGGATAACAATCGTAAGGATGAGAGGTGTCCCAAGTCCCCTAAAGGCGACAATCTGCATGACAAACCACAAGGAGGCAACCCCGAAACGATCAAGCCGAAGAGTCCATGCTTCATATGCGATGGGCCACATTGGGTTCGAGACTGCCAAAAACGAAAGATGCTCAATGCCATGGTCACCCAACTCGAAGAGACCAAGGCAACCAAGTCTCAAGTAAGCATGGGTTCTCTCTAACAGATCTACGGGCTTAATAGGCGAGCCGTGCCTCCAACGCTTGCCAAGAGAGGCCTCATGTTCGTGGGTACCACCATCAAAGGCAAGCAAGTTCGTGCGATGCTGGACACGGGGCAACACACAACTTCATATCGGTGGACGAAGCCAAACGATTTGGCCTTCAAGTCACCAACGAAGGAGGTGCCATCAAAATGTCAACTCTCTGGTCAAGCCAATTGATGGCACAACGAAAGGCGTCACTGTCCACCTAGAACCATGGAGCGGAAAGCTGGACTTCTTAGTAGTCCCCTTAGATAGTTAGATGATACCAAGTGGTTCTAAGCATGGCGTTCTTTGACCAAGCCAACGCTTCCCCCTACTCGTTGCTAGCTCGCTCAGCATTCTCGATAGGGGCAAATACACTATCTCGGTGGAACGCATGACTAAACCGAAATTCAAGATACTATCCGCCATACGGCTCATGGAGAAACCAAGTTCTCACTCATCTTCGAAAAATAACATGCCAATCGAAGGTGTTCAGAAGAAGAGGAGGCGTGTTACCCGTGGGAAAACACGATCAAGGCCAACTGAGAGAGGTGTGATGAATGCCAAGCTGCCATTGCCACGATGCAACCCCACATGCACCGAGCCAAAGGAGTCGACGCAATGCATCATACGTCTGGCTCCCAACACTAAGGTGATCCTTCACGAGAGGCTTCCCAAGCTGAAGTCCACCAACATGAAGGATCCAACTAGTGGCAGACTCCAACATACACAGCGCATACGCAACGAGGATGTCGCGAATTTAGGGGGGAGGATGTCACAGCCCGATCGATTCCAAACTAAGTAGCCCAACAAGGCCACAAGCAAGTCCAACCCCTTGAAAGGTTCTAGAGACTTCTACCTAGTTCTACTTGTTTCTACAAGCTCTTAGGAAGTCTCTAGTTGGTGGAAGACTCTAGAGATTTCCACACATTTCAAGTAATGGATGCTTTTGGAAGTCTCTAGCAATACAACCATTCTAGGATTGTTCTTGTACATATCTAGATATGCATTAAATTATCTAGAAACATGTACACATATGTAGATACAAGTAGGAAGATTCTAGATACTTGTACATATGTATGGATTTTTCTGGAGACTCATTCTCCACCATTGGATCAAATTGATCCCAACCGTCCATTGAGGAGGTGGACAACTATAAATAAGTAGCTCCTTCATTTGTAAGGCATCCAAGCCAATCCAAGCCATTTGTACTTTAAGCCTTGTAAAGCTTTCCTTATAGCAATACAAGCTTTTTTACTTTCCATCCAAGCTCTTCTATTCCCTTTCTCTAGTCTCTTTTGTGTGTGAGAGTGACTCTTCAAGGCTTACTTAGCAACATTCTTCAGAAGTTGCCTAAGTGCCGCACGGGTGTGCTGTGCAAAATCTAAGCCCGTGACACGGGGCTCTAGCCCATGCTTAAAAATAAAATAAAAATTAAAGTGTTTATTTTTTGTTTTTGTTAAAAAAAAGTAAAAATATAAATGAATGACAATTACAAAATGAGTAATGCTAGGTTGTCCGAAATATTTGCTTAAATCATGTGGTATGTGAGTTGTCAAGATCTTATAAATAATGAGATTATGTGATAGGTATAAGGTCTTGACAAGTCATATGTCATATCACACTAAAAAAAAGGGATTTGTTGCCACACTTAATTTGCCGCTGATGTTCATCAGTGGCAAATATTATATAAAAACATAAATATTTTAAATTATCTTTATTTATTATCATGAATTTCTTGGTATAGTAAATGTAACACATATTTACAACGGGTATCCCGGATATACCAAGGTAATTTGAAGAAGAAAAAAAATGATTCACTTTTTTTTTTTTTTTTTGGAAAATAAACGAACTTCATTCACCAAACGGGAAAGAAACAGGAGGGCTGATATTCAGCCAAGAGGACTCCTTAGCAAAGGGAAAGCCAAGGAGGCAAGGTTGTGAGCCAAACTATTGTTGCCATGGGGAATAGCAAGGCAGGAGACCACACCCACCTCCTTAAACAAGGCTTTGAAATTGACAATAACATTACAAGCATCCCTAAATTGCCTTCTTCTGCTTACTATTTCACTTTTTTTGAAAGAAAAAAAATTCCCTAAATTGTCTTCGCGTTCGTCACCTCCACCTTTCTAACTCTCGCTACTCGTCCCTCATCAGGTTAGGTTGTTTGATTTTTGCAAAAATATAATTGTTGTTATATTTGGGGCTTATAATAGATCTCGCATGATACTTATATCTACATAAATATTGTTAATAGGTGTATTTGTTGTTCGTGTCCCTTGGTGTTGCTATGAGGATCTGTTGATTTCAGCTAGTCGTAATATCTGCATCAACCCCGAATTCAGGAGTCTCTTCTTTGCTATTACACATGTGATTGATGCTCTGTAACCTTCAATTCAAATTTTATAATTCATACATAGTAACTGGTTGGAAAAATTGCTATTTGTTGTGAATAATTCTAAATGTGGATATGTATGAATTAGATCTGTTCTGTTTAAATTGATGGCAATTTGCATAGTTAGCATTATGACTAGGTCAAAAGATACGAATTCATGTCCAATTTTTATTAATCCTTATGATACTAATTGGTTGTGATTTTCACTGAAAATTGATGGACTGGTTGCCAATGCCATCTTCCATTTGAAGTGAACTGTTGTCTAGGAATTTAATGTCTATGATTGAGTTGGCCAAGAAAGCTGAGATTTTTCTCTTACTAAGTGCATGCTCTGCTAACTGTGTTTTAGTAGGCAAAACTCAGATTAGTAATTGTCTATTTTTATTCAAGATGTCCTTCCATTTACATTGAATTTCTCCTCATTTAGTTTGGTGGACTGGTGGAGTACAAATTAAAATCATTTGAAAACTCCCTTTTTATTATTAAGCAATATAGCTAATATTATATATAATGATATCACTACAAAATTATAGATTGTTGATTTTTATATATTATTTTTGAGTTTTCTTCTTGTGCTTGTGTGAAAGCTATTGATATGTGGAATATATTTATTTTTGCATGTCTATTTAATGAGATGAAGTTTGTTTTATTCAATTGTGATTGGGTTAATAATCAACTTGGAAAAAAACATGATGAATTTAGTTTCACAACGGTGAATTTAAAGCATGTGATGTACAAAGATAACCATCTAGGTGATGAGCCTTTTATTTTAGCAGGGCAAGCAGAACAAGTGGTTTATGTGCAAGACCCTTTAGAACCTGATCGGTATGTTGTTCTTAAGATTACAGTTAGAGATGTGTTTGATATGTATTCAAAAGATTCTTCTTACACTATAATAACAGTGCCTCAAGTTGAATTATATGCACAACAACAATTGGATGAAAATGCTTATTTACGTGATGAAGATGTTGATTGGGTTAGACAAGGAGTTGATGGAATAACAGTAGATTCAAATGCAATGATGATGATGTTGACTTGGAATAATAGTAGATGTAATTTATTTCCATTTTTGTTTATAAGGTAATTGTTTATTATATGTGATTTTATTTTATATTCATATTTTTGATGATATTTTATATTTTAAAATTTTTAAATAATGGCACCTAAAAGAAAATTTGGTGGAACTATGGAGAGTTTTCTAGAGAGTCAATTGGAGGCACAACATGAATCCTCAAATTCTCAGTCACAAGCGGATGAGGATGGTATGCTAATATATTTTTACATGCAATTTATTTATTGACCAAACAAGTTTCTTTATGGTCAAGTGCATCATCAGACGTAATGACCGCTGTACTGACCAAACAAGTTTATTTATTTTTACATGCCAGTTAAGCTGCTTGAACTGACTGCTATACTGTGCATACAATTAATTCAAATAATTTGATATTAAGATCTACAATATTATGTCAATAGATTCAAAACAATTCTAGTACACACCAACCACGTCAATCATCGAGTGGACATTGATTAGGTATGTCGAAATTTGATATGTGGATTAGTCATGACTGAAATTTGATCATGCTTTATGTGAGAAATTGTTCATTCATGCACCTTATGAATCTTTTTTCTATTTTATTTTTTATTTATGTAGATTGTTTGTGCATTGAAAAAGTTGTTGGATGATGGTGTAGTGAAATGAGGATTTATGGATCACCTCTAAACTCGAAAAATTTTCTAGAAATTTGAATTTCAATGCATTATTCATATGTACTCTTCTTTTTGATGTAATGTTAGCTTACTCTTCTTTTGTTGATGATATACTGCAGTTGGCAAATTGCTTTTGTTAATGCAATGGAAATTAGGGTTATGAATTTATCTTAGAGCAATTATTAACAATTTTTTATTGTATTATATTTTATCTATATTTAGTAAAATATAATATATAGTAGAAGCTTAAAAAAATGAGGATCCCAAAATAAATTTAAATATATGCAGCTGAAAAAAAAACAATACAAAAACTTTTGCAACACATTTTGCCGCGGGTACTAGCCGTGGCAAATGTAAAACATCTTGTAACACCTTTTTGCCACGGGATATTTTCCGCGGCAAAACTCTTTTTGCCATAGCACAATTTGTGACAAATGTATTTACCACGGTCGTATTTGCAACGCCCCAAATCCGCGGCGAATCTGTGGCAAAAGGCTTTTTGCCACAAATTTTGCCGCGGATTTGCTCGCGGCAACAAATCCCTTTTTTTGTAGTGTCATTTGGGTAATTTTTTGGACAGTCTAGTATTACTCTTACAAAATGAATATTTCTTGATAATTCATACAAATGGTCTAGTTTATAATTTAATTTAATTGAGATATTCTTAATAGATTCATTAGAGTGATATGCTCAATATTTTATTGACACTGAAACACATTAAAGTTTCTATTTCCTCTCCATTCCTCGTTTCATTCCATAAATAAAAGAACCCGAACATTTATGCATTTAGTTTATTTCGCTTCCTATATTTTTTTTCTCTATTTCCTAGTAGAATCATTTTAAATGTTTTTAGGGGCAAAGATCATTATATATTCTTATTTATGTACATACATATTATTTAGGAAAATTTTTATTGTAAGGTTTGCTTAAAAGAACTTTATACTACCGCCAAATGTGGCTTGGGTAGGAAATTATGTTCATTCAACCTGATAATGTTCTAGGTTCGAGTCATCACACCGTATGTGTATACCCAAAAATAATTAATTTAGCCCACTCAAACAATCACTACAAGAAATTTGGCCTTTCGCAATGCGCAAAATGCGTTGCGAAAGGTTTTCGCAATGCACGCCTGTATGTTGTTGATACACCTGTTGCCAAAAGTCTGATGACTTTTCGCAACGCGCCATGAACGTTGTCTTAGAACTAATTGCGTTGCGAAAAAAATGTACGTTGTCGTAGACATTTAACGCAACACGCTATAGACGTTGCGTTAAATGTTTAACGCAACGTGCATTGTACGTTATCTTAGAACATCGACAACGTACTAAGTGCGTTGCGGAAGAGACGCACGTTGTTGTAGATATTTATCACAACGTACATTGTATGTTGCTTTAAGCCATAAAAATAAATAAATAAATAAATATAAATGATCCCCCATACCACCCATTGAGCTCCCTCTATTAGGCCCTAACACTATCGGGCCTCCAACCATATAGGACCAATGTTTATTAAATCTCACAATTTTTTGCTTGGGTTGGGAGTTGAACCCAAGACAGTGAAGACAGTGAGGAGTGACTTTGCCATTTTACTGGAAGCTTAACTTTGTTAAATAATACATAACTATATATATATATATCATATATATGCTACCAATCTGTTTATTTTTTATTTTTATAATTAATAATTTATTTAAAAAATATTAATTTTTATTAATTGGTCATATAAACTCATTCTAGTAATCTTTGCAATTATTTTGTATGATAGAGACATAGATATTAAAAAAAAAACGTTTAATGTAGCATTTAATTAAACTATATATTTTTTATTTAAAATCAAACAATTGGGTTAGAGTCTATCAAAACTTAATGATAACAAACGTTGCAAACTCAAAACTCGAAATGAAATTCCCACTACATGGAAGAGGTCTAGCTCTCCACATTTTACGATATGATAGTCAAAAGTGAGGTTTGAATGCTTGAATCCTTATAACAAAATAACAGGGGATGGGTCATACCACTTTGCTTATGGTTGTTGTATTTTTAATAATTATGAACACGTCCATGATGTTTGGGTTTCTAAATATTAAAAAAAAATCGAAATGCACAAGTCAACAATTGATAAAAATGTTATTACAACAACGTGCATATAATATGTGTGTAACAAAATATTAGTATTTTTCGCAATGCGCAATCCAATGATTGCTAAAAGAGTTTCTACGATAATGTGTATTACATTTGTGTTGTTAAATATTAGCCTTTCACAACGTATATGACATTTACAGCAACATGCATGATTTGTGTGTTACTAAAATATTTGTCTTTCTCAACACGTATAACAGGTGTGTTGTTAAATATTATCATTTCGAAACGCACACGACATCTACGGCAACGTGTATGACTTGTGTTTACTAAAATATTAGTTGATCTTTTGCAACACGCATGACATGTGTTGCTAAATATTAGCTTTTTGCAATGCGTAAACCAGTAGTTGCTAAAAAGTCTCTCACAACAACGTGTATGGTATGTGTTGCGAAATATAAGGCTTTTCGCAACACACATGATATGTGTTGCTAAATATCAACCTTTCGCAACACGCAAATCCATAGTTGCTAAAGATTTTCCTACAACAACATGCATGCTATGGGTGTTGTGAATTATTAAACGTTTTTGCAACGCGCATGATATACGTGTTACGAAATATTTGACTTTTTTGCAACACACAAATAATCAGTTGTTAAAGAGTATCATATGACAACGTTCATGATATGTGTGTTGCCAAATATTAGATTTTTAACAACATGCGCGTTTATACGTTGCTAAAAAAACACTTATAGCAACGTACACAAACTTAATGAAATAACAATGACAACGTGCATCTATTATGTGTTGCTATATGTGCTCAATTATTGGCAACATTCGCATGTACGTTGTCGTAAGTGATTTTAACAACACACATTTTTTATGCGTTGCGATAAATGACTTTTGGCAACATGTTTTACCTGCGCGTTGCGATAGATGACTTTTAGCAACGTGCACAGCCCGCACGTTGTCTTTTGAATGTTGCTAAAAGTGAAATTTCTTGTAGTGAATAAGTCCTGGCTTCGCCCCTGATTTGAACCCATCACCATTAATGGGGAGGAAGATGCACTATAAAATCTGCTAAGATATGATGTGCGTTTGGTTTTTATACTTACTGAAATATAGTTAGTAGGATATGTTGTCATTATACAAAAGGTGTTGGATTTCAAGTCTTTTCTCACATTAGATTAAGGTTTGGTTTATCTCATTGTCCATCATCCACCGTTATTCAATGGGAGTTTCTCGTTCTTGAATTATAAGAATTTGGAGAATTAGTTAATATAGATTACATCAAATCGTGGCATTAGCTATACATAATTAATTAGTTTTCATGTAATAGAGATCACAAAAGCACGATCGAATATGTTTGTCAAAAAAAGGAATACCATATATATATATATATATATATAACTACATCAGTACCAATGTATGTGGACCACTGATTATGGAGAAACTTTGACAAATACATCTACTTTGAGTCAAAATATGTAAATTTAATGGTCCACATTCAATGCACTGATGAAATTATATCAATGCGTACTGACTTGAACATATTATATTGAAAAGGTGGCGGCTCTATGAAGTTTTGACTTTGAGATAGTGGACCTTCTTTCGGCAATCGGCATGCAAGCGTTGAATACATACATAAATGATCAATACAATGATTGTCAAACTAAAAACAAATAGCATTTAAGTTGTGATCATAGAGAATGCACAGAGTAGTAGTGGATTAAAAGTTGGGTACAACGGGATGCACCATGTATCCCCACCCAGATGTTGCCACGTAAGCAACCCAAAAACTTCTCGTAGTAGTGATAGAGATAGAATAGTTAAAATTAACGTGTGGAAAGCACTTGTTAAATGAAAATGATGATGGTATTGGCTCGCGACCACAAAACACATGTTACCAAATAAACGTGTTCGACGCACTCATATCATAATTCATAATTCATAATTCATACACACAAGCATCTTCGATCCCCACTTCCACATAATTCATACACACAAGCATCTTCGATCCCCACTTCCACATAAGACGACAATCATCAGAGTAGGTTTCTAATTAATGGAAAACAGCTGCATGCACTTTCACAATTAAATTCCTTTTCCCTTTTCATGCCACAGCCTGCACATGCACTATAAAATCATATAAATTACCATGATTTTATAAAGTAAGTGGTATCAATGTAAGGTCAAAATTAAAATTTAAAATAAATATATGGTTTTTTTTTTTAACCTCGAGTCAATGGATCGATCACTACAACGTTAATTGGATAGGAGGTTTGAAAATTGACAACTTGTTTATTATTATTATTATTATTATTTTATGCTGTACGTCTCCTTCCCTGATCAATTGTATAATGCATAATCCTTCATGCTCCCATATGTTTCTCGATACTCTCCACTTTAAATATTTATTAGTCTTTAATTAATAATTGCGTAAGGTTTCGAATTAGTGAATTGTTGATCTAGACACTTCCTGAGTTATTATTAATATTATAAACAACTTTCTGAAAGATTACGTAGTTATATATAAGCGAAAATTCAAAATTAGCTAGCCTTATACCATAAGAATTATAATAAATTTAATGTTTTTGTCAACACATTTTTCCTTTTGTAGACAAAAATAATTAAATATATATGCCAATGAATGAGTTGATCAAGTATGTAATATAATATTATAAATTGAGGGTTTTATTTTGATGTGTAAATTAAAAAGAAATTAGAGAGAGAAAGTGATGGAAAGAAGATAGATCTCAAGATAGAGAGAGGAAGGTAGAAAGAGAGAGATATCATTAGTAGTGGAAATAGAGAGTTAGAGGACGTTTGTTTTTTCCCACTTAAAACTTAATGAGTCTTAATTGAATTCATCAAATTGTTTTGTTTGTTTTGTAAGTGGTTAAATAACTTAAAAATATCAAAAAATAATTTTAAAAAAAAATTAAGAAATCCTGACTTTTCACTTTTACTAAAAGAGAATCAGAAGAGTGGGGAAGTCACTATTTATTGTTTGTAGAGTGAGGAAATGGTATATTGTGAAGAACATAAATGGATTTCAATTTTCAGCAATTTTACATGCCGGATGAAAATTTATACTCTAATTATAAATGAAATTTTAAACATAAATTATAAATGGAATTTTACTCTAGTTATAAAATGAAATTTTACATGCTAATAATTCTAGATTGAAAGTTCACACACCAATATTTTTTCGAGGATTGAAATGAACGAATTTATCACTTCTCTCTCTAACTTCTAAACTCTTCCCTCTTCAAATATCTAATTAACCGGAGGAAAAAATCTCTAATGAAAAAGCATATTTTTGACAAATGTTATTAATGGCATAATCATTAAAATTTAGAAATATCTAGTCAATATGGTTCTAAACTTTATTAAGCAAATATCTGTAACGGGATAATTTGTAACGGGATTCTAAAAATATGTAAGGTATGAATTAGAAGAAAGACTTTCATAAAATGATCCAAATTATCAAGGAATTATGTTTAATTTGTTCCAGGGGCAGTTCAAGCCTTCAAGGGTAGCTAGGGCCTTAGGCGAAAATTTAAAATGAGACCTTGTGATTCTACAGCTCTTTTATTTTTGCTACCGTTTACAAATTTATCAAGAGCCCCTTTTTGCGATCTTTTTTCGATTCAAATAATTTTTCTATATATATATATATTAGTTTTTCATACCCAGATTTTTATTTTCTACTAGACATGTCGAATATCCGATTATCAGGTATCAAAGCTTAAAAAAAAGAATAATTATATTATAGTTGAAAATAAATAAATAAATAAATAAAATTAAAGTAATAGATTTTGGAACAATTAAACCTGGAATGTTTATGAAAGAGTACGTAGAGAAACAATGGAAGAGTTTGATTGCAATAAGGGAGTTTGATTTTGCAGTAGGATGGTTTGATTGAATATAGAACTATAGAAGAAAATATAAAATAATAGATTTTAGTATGACATTAATGTGTAATATTTTTTTAGGAAAACGTTAATGAGTATTTAAGTCCACTTAAATGTGGTTTACTTGAAAATAAGAATCTTTGACTTGAAAATAGGAATGAAGGGTAATTTATAAGTTTAAAGAGATATTTTTTAAATAATAAATAAAAAGAAAAATATTAGATATTAATTGTTAAAAAATATATTGATAATGAAAATATAGGGCCTTAATTTTAGGTGGGACCTTAGGCAACTACCTCAGTTGCCTAGAGGTCCAGCCGGCCTTGATTTGTTCTTATTTTCTTTTAAACTTAGGGATGACTTTGTGTTTTGAACGTGAAGACTGGTCAATATCACGTTAACAATAATTGCTACACGGGAGCATTCTCCAATAGCCACAAAACAAACAATAATCAATATCTATGTAGAAAAATAAGATGGAAGAAGAAAAAATCCAACCACACAAAACACAAGATTTATATGTAAACCTAAGAACATGGAAAAACCACGGCCGTCAGGACGACAAGAGAAATAATTCACTATGTAGTAAATTTATACAAATATACACTTAAGATTCTCTCTCTAAACCCTAAACCCAATTACAATCAATGCCTACATCTTTGCTCTACACTCCGGGTCTAGGCACACGAGGCTCTTAACCTACAAAATAACATAGAAATTACCATCTATTTATATTAGAGCATTAGGGAGTTTAAGACTCATAAGGAAACCCCTTTTCTTCACGCACAAGACTTCCCGTTCCATGCAAAGTCTCTTTCCTTTATACACGACTTTCCTGTTTCGCACAAATACAAACTCTTTTCCTTTTCGTTTTCTTTTCCTGCTGAAGATTTTTCGTTTTCTTTTCCGTTGAAGATTTTTCGTTTTCACGCATCACATCATTAAAGCCTTCCTCAAACAAGATCTCCGACTTCCAAACGTATATCTCCAAAAAGTTTCTGCATTGGTCGAATCCCGTTTGATAATCATAGGAATGCAAGCCGTATCTAATACAATAGTGGTGAAACAATTACGTGTCTTGCTTCATGCAATTTGGCATGCATTATTTTAAGATTATCTCATATTAAGAATTAGATTAGGTGGAGCAAATGACAGAACACAAACCCCACTATCTTCTGTCAACATTTTTCATTTTCCCACTCAAATTTTCTCTGTAAATTAACCTTCTTTCAATCATTCAATTATATATATAATATATATAATATATATATATATATATGCATTGCCATATCTTCAATAACCACTCTACCCATTACACACATTTTCAGGCAAATAACAAGTCTTCTATATATCCTCTAATTAAGTTTGGCAAAAATGGTTAAGGCTAATTTAATTGGTGTGGTTTTACTAATGGAGGTGATTTTGAGATTTGGAGTAGATGGACTTAGCATGCAATATTATATGATGAGTTGCCCATTTGCTGATCTAATTATCAAAAATACAGTCAACAACGCTCTCCAAGCTGATCCTACCTTAGCTGCTGCTCTTGTCAGAATGCATTTTCACGATTGCTTCATAGAGGTTCTTATAGCTCGATCTCTCTCTGTCTCTCATATATAGATTAATTACTTTATAATTTATTTTGAAGTTACTAATTAATAAAGTTTTGTGAATAAGTATGTATATAGGGATGTGATGGGTCGGTTTTGATAGATTCAACAAAGGACAACACAGCAGAAAAGGACTCCCCAGCCAATTTGAGCTTGAGAGGTTATGAAGTTATTGATGATGCAAAGGAGCAGCTTGAACAACAATGTCCAGGCGTTGTTTCCTGTGCTGATATTGTTGCAATGGCTGCTAGAGATGCTGTTTTCTGGGTATATATTTCATTCATTCATTATTTGGAAAGCCCTCTAGCTAGCTAATAGAGATTAATTTTATCTAATTCTGAAACCGTATAGTTTATTTTTCGATTTCGATTTCGATTTAAATATATCTACAACAATGGTAGTTAATTATATATGATCATGATATTTAAAAAACAGACAGGGGGTCCATTATGAGATAGCAAAGGGAAGAAAAGATGGAAGGAGGTCTAAAATAGAAGACACAATCAACTTGCCATTTCCCACTTTCAATGCCTCTGAGCTCATTAGGCAGTTTGGACAACGTGGTTTGACTGCTCAAGATATGGTTGCTTTATCCGGTAACAATATTAATCATCTTCGCATCTTAATATCACTCTTTTTCGCCAGCTACGAAGTATACTTTATTTTAATTTCGGTAAGGACTTTAATGAAATCATATTTTTTGAATTTTGATTTGAATTTTTTATGGATGATAAGTTTATTGAAATCTACCTATAAATAAAATTTGAGAATTTTTCAAGTACTAGAACTATTTTTTAAAAAAACTTTTCCTATATTTATTTTTTCCCGATACCTTTATATTTAACAAAATCGGAATAAATAGTTCCAATACTTGAAAAATTCTTAAATTTGTTCATAGGTAGATTTCATTAAACTTATCATCCACAAAAAAATTCAGATCAAAATTCAAAAAAATATATATGATTTCATCAAGATCCTTACCGAAATTAAAATAAGGTATACCTTACTTGGTATATATATCCTAAATTCTTTCTCAAATGATATGAGCACATGAGGTGTCAACATTACATCACTCACTATATAATCTCATAATTTACAAGATGTTGACACCTCACGTGCCTACATCATTTGAGAAAAAAATTGGGACAAAATTTAGGAAGCCTAACATTACTCAATATATATATATATATATATATACCGTCCAACATGGCTTTCTGATAAAAAAAAAAAAAAAAAAAGGCTCATTCAACTTGATATTGTGATAGAAAAAAACAAAAAAAAACGCTCATTCGATTGATATTGTGATAAAAAAAAAAAACTGCCATTCAGTTTGCTATTGTTCTAGTTTTAGTGGCCGCACCGACATGTATGTATGTTGCTTTATCTTATTGCTGGATTAAATATTTTTCGGTGAAAGCACCGAATTACCAATTATATTTCTATCATTTGCCTTTGAAGTAATCCCTACATCTACAATATTTAATAATTAAGTTTACAGATTTGGTTTAATTTAAATAATTTTGCTAACGTACAAATTTAGTATGACAATGACCACCTACCAAAAGCACAGAAATTGCCGGCCAGTAACACAAATAGTTTTTTCTGTTTTTTTTCAAAGTTGTTTACACCGATTATTTTTTATATTCTAATTACTTTTTGTGAAAATTTTATTTGTTTGAGATTAAAACCACTTTTTAGTAGCACATCACCTCTTAATATAAGATGTCATTGCCTCCTCTTCTACGTAGCAGTGGAAAGTTAAGTGACAACGTTTCACTATACGCATTTTATAAGTATATGCGTGAGGAATTTTTCTCTGATGTTGTGAGAGTAGATTTCTGAACCGTATATACTATTTGATCCCGATAGATCCTAATAGATCCTTGACCAGACTGTTGTTCAATGTCGAGAGTCGTTATGATCCTTCTTGTAATACAAAAAAAAAAAGAGACCACTCTGAATGTTTTACTTAAATTCAAACCAGAAGGTTGCATTTTAATTGGCAAAACATCAACATCTCTGAAACCCCAATCTCCAATTTTTTATTTTTTTTTATAAAAAGAAAGCCATGATAAAGTTATTTTTTTCCTGGTTTTTGTAAGATTATATTCAAATGATCATTTAATAAAAATAAAATAAAATAATATTCTAATTATTAAATTCGAATAAAGAATACCAAAAGTATTTGATATTGAATAATCTTTTTGTGGTTTGGTGGTACAGGGGCACATACACTAGGAGTTTCAAGATGCGCATCATTCAAAAGTCGATTGAGCAACGTTGATCCAACCCTTGATTCTGACTTCGCAAAGACATTATCTAAAACATGTAGTGCCGGTGACAATGCAGAGCAACCTTTTGATGCTACCAGAAACACTTTCGATAATTTCTACTTCTACGCGTTACAGAGAAAATCCGGGGTTTTATTTTCCGACCAAACCTTATATAAAGTCCAAGAACTAGAAACCTTGTTAACAACTATGCCATGAACCAGGCCATGTTTTTCTTAGATTTCCAACAGGCTATGGTGAAGATGAGCTTGCTTGATGTTAAGGAAGGGAATAAAGGAGAAGTCAGAGGAAATTGCAGGAAAAATCATGAGTTACACAAATTTATTTGTGAGTGTGTGAATGTGACACCAATTGATCATGCTTTCTAATATTTGATTATTTAATATTGGGTATGTAATATGTACATGTAGATTATTAAAACCTTTTGTTACTTGTAAAATAATAATGACATTTGAATCTCTATTAACTTGAAATATTAATACCCCTAGTTCTAGCCCAAGGTACATTACATGAAGCTCTTCAATTTTGATTTTCTAAAATTCTTTATATTTAATTTCTAAGAAATTTAAATTATTACTTAAAAAAAAAAGTTTTTTCACACCTTAATTCTAATGTATTGCCTTCTAGCTAACAATTAAAACTAGACTTGGTAATGAGTCAAATCGAATTGAATACATATCAAGTTGTAATTGAGAAGATTCAAATTTCACTCAATCCAAACCCATCCATTATCTTTGAGTTTGAAACACATTCCCTAATTTATGAGTACTCCGAAACTGATACATTTAACTTATTATTGTTATAATTAGTAATTAATAATTTGATTTGCCTAAAGAAGAAAAAATAAGCTATAAAATTAAGAAAAAAAAAAGTTTAAAAATTAAAACATATGAATACTCAAATATAAATAAATATATTATAATGCAATTATAAATCATGTCTCAAATTAAACTAAAATAAATGTATATCAAAACTGTCCTATGAAAAACTTTAACAGCAAAAATGTTCAAAACTAAAACTTATTAACGCCATAGTGAGTTTTAATGGGTTTTAAGAGAGAACTCAAACCTAAACTATTATTTGGACCATGTATTAACTATTGATCTTGACAGGTTTTGGTAGACTGATCCAACCGTTTAGGTAAACCTGATGCCGATTTCGGTTTCGGTTTGGAACCGACGGTTTCGGATCCGGGTCTTGGGGAACCAGAATCGGAACCGGCCTTTAGAGGTTCTGATTCCAATGGTTATGAACCGGATTTTTTTCTTTAAAAAAAAAAACCTAGTCACATTCTGATATCCAATCCCCTTAACCCAGATCATCATCTTCATGTGAATCTCTGATCCTTGTTTCTCTCTCACAAATCTGAAATCAACCCTAAACCACCCCCAAATCAACCCCAAACCACCACCAAATCAACTTTTGTGAATCAAAGAAGAAGATTAGAAGAAAGAAGAAGAAGAAGAAGAAGAAGAACTGAAGAAGAGATCGAAGAATCGAAGAATTGAAGAGAGAGAGAGAGATATTAGATATTAGGTCATTAGGATTTAGGAATTTAGGAATTTAGGTTTTAGGATTTATAAAAAAAAAAGTCAGGAACCGTAGGTTCCAGTCCAGTTCGAACCGGGCGGTTCCTTCAGAAATGGAATTAGAACCGGATCGCCGTGGTCCTGGTTCTGGTTTTTCCGGTTCGGTTCCAGTTCGAACCGAACCGAACCGAACCGGCACCGGGTCCACGTTTTGGTGTCAAATTTATTGTAATACTTTAAAAAAAAAAAAAAAAAAAAAAAAAAAACTAACGTTGAAGTACCCACTTGTAAAAAAAGGTCGATGAGTTTAACTTTATTAGGCTTGGGTCATTAATGAGTTAGGTTTTTAAAACCCAAAAAATAATAGTTGAGGTTTGAGTTTATATCTTAAAACCCATTACACGATAGACCCATTAATTTTTTGTTTTAAAAAAATAATTTAAGACATTTTTTCCATTAAGTTTTTTCATAAGATATTTTTGAAATCAAATCGATTCTCTCATCAAATCCCTAAAAGAATCGCTCTTTCCCTTCCCCCACACCACACCGCTGAAAGCTGAAAGCTCCATTTCCAGAAGAACGCTGAAGCCTGCCCCCCCTCTCTCTCATCTCTTTCAAAGAAGAACACTGCAGCTCTATTGGAATGCCACACCTCCGAACTCCGCGATTCCATTTTCGCAGCCACAAAAAGGTTCGGCTTAAGACTTTGAAATAGCTTATCTCTTGCTTCTGTTCATGGTTGTGGTATTGTGCTTCCGATATTGCATTAAAGAAGAAGACGATGTTAGTTACTTGCCCGGTTAATCCGGTTGAACAACTGGTGATGTCCAGTTGCCACAATTGTGCTTGTTTGAACATTAGTTAGTTGCCTTGGTTGAACATTAGTTAGTTGCCCTGGTGAACATGAGATGATGTTCGGTTAAACTTTAATAAATGGTGGTTTTGTAAGATCATGTGTTTTTTTTTTTTTTTTTTTTTTTTTTGAAAAACAAACAGCAACACAAACCGCAGAACAGCCCACCAAACAACATCAAACATCCGAACCTAACAAAGAAGGGCTGGAATTCAGCCAGCAGTATTCCTCAACAAGGAAAAGGCGAGAGAGGCTAGCTTGTGTGCCAAACTATTGCCGCTACGGGGAATAGAGTGACATAAGACCACACCGACCTCAACAAACAGCGCCTTAATATCCTGGATCACAAAGCAAGCGTTACTAAAATTCTGAGCTGATGAGTTAAGCATGGACGCCACAGAAGAAGCATCAACTCAACCTGATGAACACAAAGTCCTTGTCTTTTGGCCAACTGCAGACCCTCTCGTAATGCAAGGAACTCGCCCATTTCAGCAGAAAAGTATCCAGATAATTGTTTAGCAACCGCAGCCACGACCTAGCCACCACTGTCTATAATAACAGCTCCAACCCCAATGGAATCCCCACCTGGAAAACAGAGGCATTCGAATTTAATTTTAACAAACCTGGGGGAGGAGGACTCCACAACACATTGGTTTTTTGGTGGCCAGGCTGACATCCGGTGTTAAGAGCTGAAGAGGAGCTGCGAAATTCTTCTAAATATAAACCTGCCCTGAAAATCAGATCATCCGGCTTTCTCACAAGCCCATTATTGTATAGAGCATTCATGTTTTCCCAAATGCACCAGAGGAGAACACAAACCAAGGCCATCTCCTCCTTACTAACCCTTCCCTGCACTCCTGAGAGGAAATCCACAATATGCACATTGCTGAAATTTTGAAAAACAGCAGCAAAGCTAGACAAGTACCAAATTTTCTGCACTTTCCTACACCACAATAAAGCATGAGCCACGATTCCTCACATTCACCACAAACCCTGCAAATAGCACAATTAACAATATTTTCTACAGTAAATTACATAGAGAAGGAAGTGCATTGCGACATGCCCTCCAAACAAAGATTTGATTTTCGGTGGAATTTTGAGATTCCAAAGAGAATTCCACCATTTGTGCATAATACCAGGGTTAGAAGAGGAGGATTGAAGTCTGTCTGAGAGGGCTACCTGATAACCACTCTTCACAGAGAAGATCCCTTTGGCATCAAAATGCCAAGCCAAAACGTCATCACCTCCCCTTAAGCTCACCGGAATAGAGGAATAGCAGCAACATCTATAGGAAGGAAAGTGCTTCGAAGCTTATTCACATCCCAACAGTGAGTAATTTGGTCAATAAAATCACCAACTCTGAGCTCCGGATCCCTTCGACAAGTAATTGGTCTGAATGTAGACAATCTAGGAATCCATGGATCCAAGAAAGCTTTGATACTAATACCATTACCAACCTTCCAGCGCAGACCTTTCAACAGAAGAGATCTTCCCCAAACCATGCTTCGCCATAAATGTGAGCTACCCGGTTTTACAATGGCCTCAAGAAAGAGTTCTTCCTAAAATTTTGGCTTTAAGAATTTTAGCTGCAAGAGAATTAGGGCACTGTAATACTCTCCAGGCTTGCTTGGCTAGTAAAGATTGATTAAATAGAGTAAGGTCTTTAAAGCCTAAACCTCCACAACTTTTAGGCAGGCAGAGCTCCTCCCAACTGACCCAACTTATTTTCCTCCTACCCCCCTCGAACCCCACCAAAACTTAGAAATGATAGCACCCAACTCCTTACAAAGACCCTGAGGAAGCTAAAAAAGGCTCATTAAGTACGTAGGAACAGCTTGAGCTACTGCCTTAATTAAAACTTCTTTCCCCCCATAGGAGAACATATTACCCTTCCATCCCCGGACCTTATTCCAAACACGCTCCTTATATCCTCAAAGGTTCTCCTTTTGTTTCTTCCTATCAAAGAAGGGAGGCCTAAGTATCTGTTATGGACATTAGAATTCGGGATATAAAGCTCTTGGATACCCTTCTGAACAGCAGCAGGCACATTTGGACTAAAAGTTAGCTTAGATTTATGGAGATTCACCTTTTGACCCGAACCTTTCTCATAAATATCCAGCAGATTCCGAATAAGTAAACAACTTTCTGTCGATGCTCTACTGAATAAGATACTATCATCAACGAAGAACATATGGCTCACCAAAGGGCTGCCTCTGATACACCTAATCCCTAAATTCCTGCCATTTCCTTCCCATCTCCTGATAAGGCTTGAAAGAGCTTCCGCACACAGAATAAATAAATAGGGAGATAGGGGGCAACCTTGGCGAAGCCCTCTTGACGGTATCACCTGCCCAACCGGTCGCCCATTGAGAAGGGGAACAGCTTTGGAGTAGAAAACAGTCCATTACCACCGAAATCCAGGACTGAGGAATTGCATCTTAACCATTACCTCTCTGAGAAACCTCCACTCAACTCGATCATAAGCTTTACTCATGTCTAACTTAAGAGCCATGAGACCATTCTTTCCCTCCTTTTTATGACTGATCGAGTGAAGAAGTTCAAAAGATACTAAAGCATTATCAAAAATTAATCTTCCAGGAACAAAAGCTGACTGGTTTGGAGAGATAAGAGAGGGCAGAATATGCTTGAGTCTATTGGCTAAGACCTTGGTTACTATTTTATATATCACATTGCACAAGGAGATAGGTCTAAAATCAGTAATAGAGGAAGGGTTTTTAACTTTTGGTATAAGAACTAGATTAGTAGAATTAAACTCACTAATAGAGGCCTTCCCATTAAGAATGTTGAGACATATTCTTGTTACCTCCGGACCCACTATGCCCCAAAACTTTTGAAAGAAAATCGCTTGGAAGCCGTCCGGACCCGGAGCCTTCGTAGGATTCATCTCAAACACCGCTCTCTTAACCTCTTTAGCCAAGAATTCAGTCCTTAGACTCTGTTGCATATCAGTATCCAGCCTACTTGTAATTGGCTCAACAGCTCTGCTTATATCTGTGGGGGAGGGATCCAAACTATGGAAAATAGATGAGAAGTACGAGTTAATAATACTTGACAGCTCTTCTTTTGACTCATGTATCATCCCAAAGTCATCAGTCAATTTGCAAATTAGATTCTTCTTTTTTCTCTCCGTGGCTCTCTTGTGAAAGAAACCAGAATTCCTGTCCCCCGCTGCCAACCATCCGTCTGAGCTCGTTGTCGCCAATACAACTCCTCACAGTCTAGAAGCCCCTCAATCTCTCTTTCTAAGGTTCTGATTTGAGCCATAACCCCCTCCTCTTGACTGCATGTATACAAGGCATCAACCAGTTTTTCCTTGTCATTGATAGTCTTTCGAATTGATCTGAACCGCACCTTACTCCAACTAAGCAATTTAACAGTGCACCAACTCAGTTTCGATTTTAAATCTATAGAGTTTTGTGAAGCACACTTCTCAGCCCAAGCAGTCTGAACCACTTGGGAAATATCTTTTTCTTTCAGCCAGAATGGCTCAAATCGGAATCTTCTATCACTTCCCTCCATAATAAGGTTGCCAGGCCCAAATTTCAGCAGAATAGGCCTATGGTCAGAAGAATAAAACCTCAAATGTTCCACACTAACCTGGGACACTGCATTAATCCACTGACCATCACCCAAGAATAAGTCCAACCGCTCCTGGATATTCATTGAACCTGACCTCTTGTTATTCCATGTAAATTCTGGTCCTGAGAAGCCTAAATCAATTAATTCACAGTCCTCCACCACTTTCCTGAATTCTCTTATGCTGGAAGCTGACCTATCAGACCCTCCCAACTTCTCTGAGAATCTTAATATCTCATTAAAATCTCCGCCACAAATCCAAGGGAGATTATCTACTTCATGAAGTCGACGCAGCAACTGCCAGGAATCAATTCTATGGCTAGAGGATGGATGTCCATAAAAACCGGAGAATCGCCACAGAAACCCATCATCCATACTGATCTTCACATCTATGTGACCCGGCGAATATGATTGCACTGTGACGTCCAGCTTATCTGTCCATAAAAGCAGTAAACCCCCACTCTTCCCTTTACAATCAACACTGAGGCCACCTGCAAAACCTAGACGTTCTCGAATACGGATTGAACCTTGGCCACCTAATTTCGTTTCAGACAAGAACACCAGGTTAGGGGAATATCTTTTCAGCAGCCGTTTCAAGGCCGCGAAAAGATATTCCCCTGACCTGGTGTTCTTGTCTGAAACGAAATTAGGTGGCCAAGGTTCAATCCGTATTTGAGAACGTCTGGTGTTCATGTTTTAATTGGCCATAAACAATCACTTTAAAAATCATGGCTACTTATGATTTAAAAAAACACATAATGGTATTTATGATTTCCTCACTAAAAAATGTAGCAGGTTAAATTATAGGGAGAATTGCACAAACATCCCTCGAGGTTTAATAAAATTACACATATATGGCAGTTTTGGCCATATACACACAAACTTCCCCCAACATTGAAAATTGTTGCACAAACATCCCCTGCCGTTAGATGGATCCGTTAGTTAATGGTCAAAAGTGTAAAAAGTCTAAAATACCCTTTATTTTTATTTTAAATAAACTAAAAAATAAGATAAAAAAATATTAATTTTTTTTATACATAACATGAATGTTTCTTAAATCTGAAAGCTGGAAAAAAATTCATCTTTACAAAAAAATAATAATTGTTTTTTAAACAATTTAATAAGAAATAATTTTAAATTTTAAATTTATTTAAAATCAATGGGGAATTGCACAAACTAAATTTTTTATTTTTGAAGATGAATTTTTTTTCCAACTTTTAGATTTAGATGCATTCATATTTCCTAAAAAAAAAATTTATATTTTTTTTATCTTACTTTTGAATTTTTTATTTTGTTTAAAATAAAAATATGGGGTATTTTAGACTTTTAGCATATTTGACCATTGACTAACGGATCCATTTAACGGTAGGGGATGTTTGTGTAACAATTTTCAAATGTTGAGAGAAGTTTGTGTGTATATAGTCAAAACTGTCATATTTGTGCAGTTTTATCAAATCTTAGGGGATGTTTGTGCAATTCCCCCTAAATTATAATGGCTTCAAAATAATATTAGTGCATGTTTGGCACACTGTACAGCATTGGACTGGACTATATTGTATAAGATTGTATTGGATAATATTGGAATAAATTTAATACTATACATTGTTTGGTATTGATAGTATTGTGGACAATATTAACGATATGAGGTTGGTCTGGTGGTAGAACCCCTTATACATGCACCATGAAGTTGTCGGTTTGAGTCCCCCCCTCCCCCAAAAAACCCAAATTTATGAAATATTCTAATACTTCAAAAAAAAAAAAAAAAAAAAAAAATTAATTGACTAATTTTTTTTACTTAATATTTTTTAAATAATTGTTTTATTTAAATTAAACATTTGAAATATTTAAATTAAAATTTGCAAAAAGATTTAAAAAATTCTAAATTCTAATGTTTTTTAAAAAAAAAAATAAAAAATTGGATCTCCACCGTGATCAAGGGCGAACCTTCGTGGGGGCTACACAGGGCTGTAGCCCCTGCTGTCTTTAAAAAAAGGGAAAATTGCACAAACTTACCCTAACGTTTCCCATTATGGCATAATATTCAACTAATGCCTTTAATTGCACAAACAACCCCTCATGTTAGTCAACTTTGGTTAAAAATGGCCATTGACCATGATTTTTTTTGAAAGCCCAAAATTACCCTTGCACTTTATTACAAAAAATCTTAATTGCCCTTTATTTAAAACATTATCTACTTTAAATTATTATAATATAAAAAATAAATACTAAACATAATCTTTTTTAAATCAAAAAAAAATTCAAAATAATATATTAAAAACAAAACAATTTAAGAAAACGTTATTTTGAGAAAATACAATTTAATAATATATTAAAAACAAAACAAAAAAACGTTATTTTGAGAAAATATAATTTAAAATTATTCAAGTCCAATATGAATAGTGGTAATGTGTTACATATTTTGAATTTTTTTTTGTTTTATTATATTATTTTTGAAATTTTTTTATTTTAAAAGGATTATGTTTAGTATTCTAAACACAAATATAAATAAAATCATCAAGAGTTTGAAATAAAAATATAATCATTTGTCATAATAAAATACAGTAGCACCGAAAATTTGTTCATTGTTCAATGTTCATCTCTATAAGAAAAAATAATTTGACTCAATATAAATTATGCATTATATTTTGGTTCAAAAATTTAAAAAAAATATACTAAACATAATCCTTTTTAAATAAAAAAAATATTTTTTAAATTTTAAAAATATGTAGCACATTACCACTATTCATATTGGACTTGTATAATTTTAAATTATATTTTCTCAAAATAATGTTTTTTTTTTGTTTTTTTTTTAATATATTATTAAATTGTATTTTCTCAAAATAACGTTTTCTTAAATTGTTTTGTTTTTAATATATTATTTTTGAATTTTTTTTATTTAAAAAGGATTATGTTTAGTATTTAATTATTTATTTTTATATTCAATAATTTAAAATAGATAATGTTTTAAATAAAGGGCAATTAAGATTTTTTTGTAATAAAGTGCAAGGGTAATTTTGGGCTTTCAAAAAAAAAATCATGGTCAATGGCTATTTTTAACTGAAGTTGACTAAAAAGAGGGGTTGTTTGTGTAATTAAAGGCATTAGTTGAATATTATGCCATAATAGGAAACGTTAGGGTAAGTTTGTGCAATTTTTCCTTAAAAAAAAAAATTACAAGTTTTTAATAGTATATTAAATTTATACAAACCCAAGTGCTCAATACAAGTGATACACGTTATCATGTAGGCATGTAGACATTATCATGAGTCATGACCCAATAGTATATTAAATTTATACAAACCCAAGTGTTACTGTGCAAATCTTGACTTTTACACGTCGTTTTAATTTTATTAACATATCCCACAGCATCACTGATTCACCACTCTTCTCTATCAGACATTTATACTTTGTTTTTTTTTTTCTTCTTTCTAATATTTTTCTTAATTCTTCAATCTTATTCTATTCCACCCTGCAATTTTTTTTAACAATCTTGGGACAACATTTACAAGAATTCTTTGATTGTATTTATATTATATTGTATGTTTCTTTCTTTCTTGACTTTATTTATTTTGTTGGAATATACATTTTGAGAGGTTAAATTTATTATATCTCATAACTCGTTATGTATTTACGTTTTATTAATGAAATTCATCTTCATACTAAGGTTGTTTAAAAAAAAAATTATAACTAGTATTTGGTTCAGCCTTGTCGGATAGAAAATCATGGATTCGCCTTTGATCGTGATGGATGGTGGATATCTATTTCAAAATAAAATAACTGTAATTTAAAAAATCAAAAAAAAAAAAAAAGAATCAAGTGGAGATCCAGATTAGAACTCGGACGTTGGATACTAGATATCCAATCTGGATCTCTACCCCATCAACCATTGGATCTCCATGGATGGAGATCCAATGGCCGGATCTCCAAGCGACGGGGGACGAGCCTCCCCCACTGCATGATCTCCATTGCCGATAGAGATCCAAGCGGTGCGATCTTACTCGCAATGGAGGTTGCAATCTGAGGTCGTCGGCTTCAGTTCGTGGAGGACACCGGCTAGTGACCTTGACGAGGAGGTTGCCGATCGGCCTACTCCATGAACGGAGGTCGGCGGCTCCTTGAAGATGAGGCCAGGCAACCTCTACGATGGAGGCTGTTTGGCCTTATATTTTCAAATTTTTAAAAATATATATTGTTTTGAATTTTAATTTTTAATTCTTTTTTCAACTCTAATCTGGTTGTGGAACACTTACCCCTACCGTATAAGTTAATATGGTTCAGATAGTAGTACTGAATCAGTACGTTGTACAATTTAGTACGATTATAAAATGTTACTAAACGCCAATTAATTCCGTATGGTGTGTTAGTCCTACCCAGTAAGGCGTACCAAACATACCCTTAAAACATAATGGGTTCAATAATAATATTTTTTGTGGGAATTGCACAAACATAGGTTTGATAAAATTGCACGAATATAACAGTTTTAGGTATATTCTCACAAACTTCCATTGGCATTTGAAAAACGTTGCATAAATATCCCCTACCATTTGTTAGGATCTGTTAGTTAATGGTCAAAAGTGTAAACAAAATAATAATCTAAAATACCCTTAATTTTAATTTTAAATAAAATAAGAAATAAAAAAATTCTTTTAGAAAACATGAATGTATCTTAAATCTGAAACTCGGAAAAAAAAAAAAAAAACTCATCTTCAAAAATAAAAGAATTTCATCTTAATCTTCATCTCTAAGAAGTGAAATTTGGAAAACAAATTTCCATCCATATATCTCATCATCTCCATCATCCATCATCTTACTCCCACATTTTCACCAAACTTCATTCAAAAAATTCCATCCACAACAACATAACAAAATTTCATCAAACATAACAATTTCCAACAATTAAAAAAAAATTGTACCTAGAAATGAGATGGAGCTCCATTTCTGAAAATAGAGATTCGTCGCTGATGGCTCCGTCTCTAACTAGAGAGAGAGCCATCTTGATCCATCTCTAGAGATGGAAAGCAGCGATGCTTTGATCTATAAAAGCTTCAGATGAGTAAGGCGCATGGATTTTCGGCATAGATCGACGAATACTTCACGGGTTTCGTTTGTGGTTTCCAGTGAATAGATGTGGGTGTTGATGGCTGGGGTTTGGTGTTCGGTAAATGGCGAAGCCTATGAGATTGGTGGTGATGACTGACTCACGGCGGTAGATGTTGGAAAAGAAGTAAATGCTTAGTGGTGGCTAGTTTGGGTGATGTGATGTGATCTGATGAAGATGGTTAATTTATTTTATGGAATTGATGAAGATGATTCGATTATGTGATTTTTGTGGTGATTTGAGTGTTTGTGTTGTACTGGATTTTGTTGCGCATGTAATTTGTTGAAAGCTGAAGTTAATTGAAGTTCCATCCTTTTTTTTTTTTTTCTCCTCTTTTCCTTCCAAATCTGTGTTATGTGATTTTTGTGGTGTTGTGCATGTAATTTGTTGAAGGAAGAAGCTAAAGTTAATTGAAGTTAGATCTTTGACTAGGGATTGGCGTGGGGGCCCATTGGGGTAGAGGAGGGTACCCCCACCCCACCCCCACCCCTACCCCCATTCCTAAAACCTCCCCCATTTGGGATAAGTGGGGATGGGGGTGTTTGGTGGGAGGTTCCCCCGCCCCCGCCCCCACCCCCACCCCCACCCCATACCCTATTTCCTCAATTTCTAATCCCAATATTTTTCAATCAAAATCCAAAATTTGAAATCTAAAATTTGGAATTTGGAATTTGGAATTTGGAATTTGGAATTTGGAATCTGGCCATCCGAATTTTTCGATTCACCTCGTTTCAATATCTAATCCAATAAATAATCAAAAAATCAAATCTAAAATATTTAATTGGTTTAATTTAATCCAAAATTAATACAAATAATTATAGTAATATATATGGGTTAGTGGGTTAGTGACTTAGTGCTAGAGGTGGGTTAGCGGGTGACCGTGAGTTAGAGTTAATTTTTTCTTTAAAGAAAATAATATATATATATATATATCTACATATACATATATACAGATTTTCTATTATCAGTTTGTCCTGACAATAAATATATCAGGACGAAGAATGTGGACCACTAGATTTACATACTGTTGACGGTGGTTTTTGATGGTCACCAAGTCAATGATTCGTTTTTGAATTACTGCAGTTTATACTTGAGTATGACTAAAGATTGAAAAGAAATAACAAGTGATTTACGTGGTAAAACTCCAAAAGATCGGAGAAACATCCACGGAATTGTTGCTTTAGCAACAAAGTCAAATTCACTATGAAGAACGATTACAAGATGAAGAACGATTACAAGAACTTTGCACTATGATCCTCTCTTTCTCTATATCCTACTTCTCGCGTACCCCCTGTTTGTGAATAGAGGGGGTATTTATACATGTTGTTTTTAGGGTTTTAAGGTGGCCGCTAGGGTTTAGTGTTGTGGTCCCCAAGTCTCAAGCGGCTCCCTAGTCCTAATTAGGTTATGTTTTCCTCTTTCGGCTGGGTCCACCTCTAGACGAGATTCTTTCTCCTTTATTCACGGGAGAGCTGCTTGTTTCCTTTTCAAACTCTAATGGCCGCATCGTTGCTTATGGTGGACATGCTGGTCACTGATTGTGATTGGTACGAGTGTTGATGGTTGTCTTATTGATTCCCGAGTAAGTATGCCCGAGTGTGCCCGAGTGTGACCGAGTGTGCCCGAATGAGATCTGCTGACCAAGCTGATCATCTTCGTTTGTGGTCGGACTACTTATTCTCTTTTCCGAGTAAGGTATCGTGGGGGTTTCTGCTCCGTAAGTTGACTTATCTTGACTCCCGCTGGCCTGGCCTTCTATGGTGATGACGTGTCCTTTATGACTATTTTTACCTATAACAATACCCCCTTAAATATTTGAGCCGATCATGCTTAGTCAGGCCTTCTCGGGTCGAATATTTAATCTCAGCACTTCTTTATAGCTAGTCCTCATTTGTTGTTTTCTGTATTAATGTATCCTCGTTTGACTCGAAACTTTAAATGACGTGTCTTAATTACGACCGCACACATTCGATTCATCAATGATTTCAGAAATCTTTTGATGGTGACGCTTCTGCTCTCTGACGGCTCAAGACGTTCCCCGGCTGCCACTTGTCTCTTTTTTATTTGGCTGTGGCACAGCGCATTTATGAGACATAACCTCTCTTCGCCTGCGTACATCCCACGTCACGGCCCACGTCCTTCTATTTTCCCGCTTCTCTGTACTGTCTCCTAGGGTTTTGTTCCTTTTGAATTTGTTTCGTCGCCTATATATTTTAGCTCCGCTGTAACTTATCCACTTTTATTTTCTTCTTCCTTTATTTTGCTTGTATTCTTCGAGAACTTGCTTATCTTGCGTGCATCCTTCGAGAACTTGCTTGTCTCTTGTTTTCCCAGGCACTTTGCTTCGTCTTTCAACTTTTCTTCTCAATCCTGCTTCGTTGAGATCTTCTTAACCCTGTTTCGTTGAGATCATCAGCTTCAACCCCCCGGACTTTTTCTCGAAGATTCTTCCTCCTCAGGGGTCTGCATCACCTCTGTTTTTCGCCATTTCAAGGTTAGTTCTCATGGATTCTACAACTAGGTACCGTCTTTTTACTATTGGTATGATTGCCATTGAGCAAAATGATACTCTCACTGCATCAGTTGTTCACAAGTTACTGAAAGAACCTCCCTTTGATCAACCGTATTTTACTAACGCCGACGTTTCTGGAATTTATCGTGACAGCCCTGCCACTTCCGGGATTCCTCCTACTCCTGAAGTTCATTCTGTTTCTTCGGGTTCCTCACAGCCTGACTCCTATCAGCCTGAAGCTCGGTCAGACTCCTCGGTTTCCACCTGTGTTGATACTCAGCCTTGGAGAAGACCGGGGAAGAGGATGAGTAGTCGGAAGATTTATAAGGATTGTGACCCCCGGGAGAGCCGAGTGGCGACCCAGAGGATCGTTGAAAACGATATCGAAGAAGAGCACAGGGCCATTCGCATTCCCTTCTCTCCCGAGCGGATTTGCATCTATGACGTTGAGCCGAATGTGGTCGGCCCTAACGAGATAATACGATATATGCAGCGGTTCGATCTGGACAGCAATGAGATTTCGTTGATTCCAGCTGAAGGTCGGGCTGCATGGAACCCACCCCTGGCCACGTGGCAATTTAAGGGTCCATGCTCACCTGTGGTGTTACTCTTCCTCTCCAGCCTTTCATCACTTGGTTCTTAGCTGAAGCCCGACTCGCTCCGGCGCAGTTGACTCCGAATAGTTATCGCATCCTGATGTGCATGTGGCACATGTGGCATAGAATGAAGCGGCCACCTCCCACCCCTCGCGAGGTTCGTCACTTCTATTCGCTGAGGCCAGTGGGGAAGATCGGGATTTATTTTCTCCAGTCGAATCAGCCCGAGTTCTGGATTCCTAAAGACGTCGTGGTCAAGGGTAGAGTCGAACCGACTACGGATGAGAAGATGAAGGGATTTGTTTGGGGCTTCCCAACCTCAAACAAATTTTGGAAGAACAGCTGGTTCTTCGTGGGCAAACGCTGGGGCCAATCTATAAGCTTTGATTTGGATGGTGCTCGGATGACGTGCCGGGTGCCTCGATACTTCTGTACGCCTCAATGGAATCATACGACTTCAGCCTTTACCGATGAAGAACTGAAGACTCTGGCTCGGGCGGCAGTCCGCCCTCTGGAGAAAAGGGGGAAACCCTATCTCTATGATGAGGGCAAAATGATTAAAGCCCGTCTTTTTCCTCAGATTTCTGCGTGCCGCAAACGCTGTAAGTTAAGTTGTTTTGCTCAGTTGCTCTCGTATTTTTTTTTTTTTTAAAATTAGTCTATTGACTCGGGTTCCCTTTTTCTCCCCTTTTATAAGTGTTTGATGTAGATATAGTCAGCGATGCTCTGGCACGCCGGATGAAAGGCATCGTGGAGGCGAGTAGAAAAGCAGTCCTTCGCCAGCGAGATGCTGGGATAGCCCCTCCCGAAGGTGAATCTGATGAGGGTACTCTTGAGAATCCTCCCGAGGGAGATGACGAGGAGGGAGTACCCAATTATGTACCCGAGGAGGCTCATGATCAAGAAACGACCGCATGTTAGGCGGAAGCTGTGGGCGTTTCGGGGAACTTTGGAGCAAGTAGGACCACTGCTGATCTGGGCAATCCAGCAGGTCCTTCTTCCAAGGGGAAAGAGAAGGTAGGGGATCCCCCTGAGCCCGAGCAGGTGAATTTTCCCAGCGGATCTGGTTCTCCCCACTCTGCTGCAAATATGCCAAACGTCTCCTTTCAAGGTGTTGAAGCAATTGGGGGGCATTCAGGCGCGGTAGCTCCGGAGATTTTGACTTCAGCCGAGCCGAATCCTTCTGCCTCGGAGATTCCAGCCCCTACTGATCCGATTTCCACCCCCGGGGACAGCAACATTGAAGCTGGGCAGACTGGGAAGAGGAAAGCCTCATTTTCTTCTGGTCGCCCTTACCTCAAGATTCCCCGAGTAGTTGCGTATGTTGATTCTTCTTCGAGGGATGAGGGGGAGGGTGATGTTGAAAAAGATGTGGGCGTGACCCCTCCGCGGGAGCAGATCAGAGATAGTGTTGGTGGCTCAACCGACCTTCCTCGAGCGGCCCCATCTGCCAAACTCCCTGAAGGCGGTGTAAGTGGTGTGGGCTCCTCTCCCCAAGTCGATGATCCCACCCCCGAGACCATGTTAAGGGCCATGGCTTCAGGCTGGGCCTATATTGGGGAGGATCACTGGAGTCATTTCAGGACCGGGACTGTGTCTGACCGACTCCGTAATTTTTTTAACAGCGCTTCCTACGTAAGTAACGCCTTTGCTTATATGCGTAATTTCGTATTCTTCCTTTTTTTACTTACTTCTATTTGTTGTTGACTTGTTGCAGATGGTGGCCGAGATGTCTGGGGCTTGCCAAGCTGGCGAAGCCCAAGCGGAGAGAATAAGGAGGTTGGAAGCCCAATTGAAGGAGAGCGAAGATCATTGCTCTCGGGCTGAGTTAGCTCGTCAAGAGGAGGCCAAGTCGAATCAGATGCTTCTAAATCAGTGCCTAGCACGGCAAATGGAAGCCGAGCAACGAGCATCTTCTGCTGCGGAGGAGGTCAGGACTCTGCAGGATCAACTGTCATCCACCCGGGAAGCCTTGCTTCGGGCCGAACAGAATGCCGAAGACGCCAAGTCAACTTATGAACGCCGAATCGAAGACTTGGAGTGTCAAGCCCTGACGGTTAAGGAACTGTCGAAGGGAGCTAGGCTGGAAATGGAGCTACAAAGCGTTGACCGTTTCAAGAGATCTCCAGCCTATGATGCTTTGCTTCTTCGGGAATTCCAGCGGGGAATGGTCTCGGCCGGTGAATTCTTTAAGCAGAAGAACATGGCGACTGATCGGGCCAGGGCCAGGGCCAACTGGAGCCTCTCAATTAAGAAGCATGTGGACACATCCCTGGAGTCTCTTCGGATCCAGATGAAGGAGTGGCGGGCATATTGTAGAAGTAAAGGAAAAACGCCACATCCCATGCACCTTGAGGTTCCCACCGCCGAGTCTTTCTCTACTTTTTACGCCAGTGAGAGGGCGGGGTTCAACAATGAGAGACCCGACTTGGGACCCGTTCCTGGTACCGACTACAGTCACTGGATGGATGACGAGGAAGATGTGATCGTGTGGCCTTCGGATGACAGCCTTTTGAGCGAATACGTGATGGAGCCTGACCTTGACGTTGGCGGAAGCAGCTCACAACCCCCGGCGCCTTCCTCTTGATTTTTAAGCCCTTTTTTGTAACTACACTTGTATATATTTTTTTTTCATACATATTTTTCCATTGTATTTTTAAGAATAAAATTTATAAAATTTTACTTACATTCTTACTGTTTTATTTTACTGCCCGACTAATGCATAAATGGGATGACCTGAACTTGTTTAGTCTGCTTGTACTCAGCTATCTTTGAATTTATGAATCCTTCGGGAATCCTTGGCTATACTTCGACTGAGTGCTTTATTACCGGTAACTAATTTCAGCCGAGTATCTTATGTAACTGGCTTTTTAATCGATTAGACCGAGTATCTTATTTGACTGGTAACTAATTTTTGCCGAGTATCTTATGTAACTGGCTTTTTAATCGATTAGACCGAGTGTCTTATTTAACTGGTAACAAATTTTTTGCCGAGTATCTTATGTAACTGGCTTTTTAATCGATTGATTTTTGAGTTGTTTTACCTCCACGTTACGTCGAGGCTTGCCACGACCATACGTTGAGGTCCTTGCACAAGTCACCTAGGACGTCTCCTGGTTTTATCTGTGCAAGGTTTTGTCGAATCGTTGGGGTAATTTGTACCGGCCAACACGACTGCGCATCTCACTAGTCTTTCTAGCGGCGCTCCGAGCAGTTTTCCAGTTATCCTGGTGCCTCGGTTTCGCCTTTTTACTAAGGGACGCGTTTGCATCGCCTTAACTAGGCGGGCATGCTACTACAGCTTTTCCGCCCTTCGAGCACCACTCGTCCGCTCTTTCGCGGCCTTATGGCGCCCGACTCTTTTTGGTGTTTATTTGGTCGGCTTCTAAGTGGCCGCTATTGAAAAGCTGCTCATGGATTTTATTGATTCCGCTACTCCATACTTAGCAACTGAACTTTATTAGATAATCAGTATGATAATGAAATCGACAAATAAATCTGAAATAAGCAAAGCGGAAACTAAAACTGAGCTAAAGCAAAATAAATTAATCGTAGAATCGTAACCAGGTTCTCTAGGGATAGAAGGTCTTCAGATATTGTGCATTGCATGGTCGGGGTACCAGGCTACCCTCTGGTCGGGCTATCATGTAGGCCCCATGCCCAATGATTCTCTTGATGATGTATGGCCCTTCCCATTTATCGGCGAGAGACCCCGATGATTTATCCTTGGTATTTGGGGATACTCTTCTTAGCATCAAATCCCCGAGTTGGAATCTCCGCTCCCGAACATGGGAGTTGTAGTACCTAGCAGCCCTTTGCTGGTACGCGGAATTTCTTACTTGTGCTGCATCTCTAATCTCTTCAAGCTCGTCTAAGTTCTGCTGCAGCATATCTATATTGTGCTTGGGGCTGTATAACTGAACCCTGGGGGATGTAAAAGTTGTCTCTGCTGGGATAACAGCCTCTATCCCGAATACCAGTGCGAAGGGAGTTTCCCCTGTGGACGACCTTACAGTTGTTCGGTATGCCCATAATACCTCGGGCAGTTTGTCCGCCCAGCCACCTTTCTTTGCCTCTAGTTTAGCTTTTAATGTGTGCTTGATTACCTTATTCACGGCCTCGGTCTGGCCATTGGTTTGAGGGTGAGCAGGCGATGCATAGTAGTTTGCGATCTTGAATTCTTCACACATTTCTCTGAACTTCTTATTGTCGAATTGGGTTTCGTTGTCTGTTATGATGATACTCGGGATCCCGAACCGATATATTATATTCTTCTTAACAAAGCTGGTGGTGTTTGCCTCAGTGATGTGTACAAGTGTCTCTGCCTCTGCCCATTTGGTAAAATAGTCCACCGCCACAATGGCGTGTTTTGCTCCGCCCTTCGTTCCTGTGGGCATTGGTCCTATTAGGTCGAGTCCCCACATGGCGAAGGGCCAAGGTGAGGTTAAGCTTCTGAGTAATTCTGGGGGACGCCGAATGTCGTTTGCTATTCTTTGGCATGTTTCGCAACTCTCCGCGAATCGCTGCGCCTCTGCGAACAGAGTCGGCCAGTAGAACCCTTGCCTGAGTATCTTGTGTGCTAAGCTTTTACCCCCGGTGTGGTTGCCACACACTCCACTGTGGACGCTTCTCAGGATCTCTCCAGTCTTTTCACCGGAAATGCATCTTTGCAGCACCTTTGAGAATCCTCTCCTATATAATTCTCCCCTCAGAATCGTGTACCGGGCAGACCTGTACCTGATACGTTTAGCTTCCACAGCATCCTCAGGTAGTATGTTTTCCTCTAAGTACTTTTTGAGTTTGTATGTCCAATCACCCAAGCTAGGTCGGATCTCTGCTATTATGTTTTCTTCGGATTCTGCTGTACTCGGTTTAGTCAGGTGTGCCACTGGTATTGCGTTGGATCTGATGCTTGTGGTGGCTGAAGCTAGTTTGGACAAAGCATCTGCTTTTTCGTTCTCTTCCCGAGGGATCTGAGAGATTCTGTACGCTTTGAACTTTTTAAGTAGCCTCTTTGCAATGTCCAAATAAGCTATCATGTGCTCTTCCCTTGCCTGGTATTCATCCAGTACCTGATTGACGACGACTTGTGAATCGATGTAAACTTCTAGCTCGTCTGCCTCTAACGCTATGCAGACCCTTAGGCCAGCCAACAAGGCCTCATACTCTGCTTGGTTGTTGGTTGCCTTGAAATCGAACCTCATGGCACATTCCACAATATCCCCCTCGGGGGTCGTTATGACTATTCCTGCCCCGCTGCCATGTGTGTTTGATGATCCGTCTACATGCAATTTCCATTGGAATTTAGTAGTTTGTTCATCTTCCATTGCCCTTCTTACCTCGGCGTTTGGCTTGGTGAATTCTGCTATAAAGTCAGATACCGCCTGCCCTTTGACGGCCGCTTTTGGTGTGTATCTGATGTCGTATTCGTTAAGCTCCACTGCCCATTTGGTCAGCCTTCCCGACACCTCCGGCTTTTGAAGAATGAGTTTTAGTGGGCAGTCTATATATACCTCTATTGTATGCGCTTGGAAATATGGCCTCAATTTCCTGGCCGATGTGATCAGAGCTAGCGCTATTTTTTCTGCCGGCGAGTACCTGGTTTCTGCTGCTAACAATGCTTTGCTTGTGTAGTACACTGGCTTTTGTATTCCTTCCTCCAATCGGATCAGCACCGAACTTGTCACCACTTCTGTGACCGAGAGGTATAAGTACAATGTTTCTCCTACCACTGGTTTTGAAAGGATGGGTGCTTTCCCCAAATACTCTTTCAATTTCTGAAAGGCTTCTTCACATTCTGTACTCCATTCGAGCCCTTTCCCCTTTTTTATTGCTTTAAAGAATGGAGCGCATTTGTCTGTTGACTTGGCTATAAACCGGTTGAGTGACGCAAGGCATCCCGTTAGCCTCTGTACATCTTTCAGTGTCCTTGGTGAAGCCATTCCTTCTAATGCTTTGATTTTCTCGGGATTTACTTCGATTCCCCTCTGGTGTACCTGAAAACCTAGAAACCTTCCCGAAGGTACCCCGAACACACATTTGCTTGGGTTGAGCTTCATTTGATACTTCCTTATGACGTCAAAGGTTTCTTTCAAATCTTCCATGTGTTTTTCTGCAGTGGTGCTCTTAGTCAACATATCATCCACGTAAACCTCCATATTTTTCCCGATCTGCCGAGCGAATATCCTGTTTACCAACCTCTGGTACGTTGCCCCGGCGTTCTTCAATCTGAATGGCATCACTTTGTAGCAGTACAGGCCCTGGTCCGTGGTAAACGATGTCTTTTCCTCGTCTGCCTTGTTCATCCGGATCTAATTGTATCCCGAGTAGGCGTCCATGAAACTCAACAATTCGTGTCCTGCTGTTGCATCTACCAACTGGTCGATCCTTGGCAGTGGGAAACTATCTTTTGGGCAAGCTTTGTTTAAGTCTGTGAAGTCTACGCACATCCTCCATTGCTTGTTCTTTTTCTTGACCAGTACTACATTGGCTACCCATTCCGGGTACTTGACTTCCCTTATCGACCCCGCGGAAAGCAGCTTCTCCACCTCTTTCTTGATTGCGACGCTTCTTTCTGGATTGAATAATCTTCTCTTTTGTACCACGGGTCGGAACTCTAGGTTGATGGAAAGATGATGTGAAATTACCTTCGGGTCTACCCCTAGCATATCTTCATGGTTCCAGGCGAAAACATCTTTATAGTCTCTTAGTAGCTTAACAAGTTGGGTTTTGACATGTACGTTCAAATTTGCCCCTACCTTCACCGTCTTACTCAGATCTTCTGGATCTAGCGCCACCTCTTGGGTCGGCTCGTCTTTCCTATCCTCTGGTTCTTCTCTGGGATCCAACTCAAAATCCTTCGGCACTTCTGCTTGTTCTTTAGGTTCTCCAGCCATTTGTTAGGCCGTTACTGTGTATACTTGGTGTACCTCCCTATCTTTATACACTGACAAGTTTGCTCTTCGGGCCATCTCTTGTGACCCTTTGACCACTCCAACACCATATTCGGTCGGGAATTTCATCATAAGGGCATAAGTTGCTGTCACCGCCTTGGCTTTATTCAAAAATGGTCGGCCCAATAAAGCATTGTACAGCCAGTTTTCCGTATCTACCACCACAAAGTCGAGCAGCACTGTTTTCTGGCAAGGGGCCTTCCCGATCTTCACGGGTAGCTTTACCGTGCCAAGCGACCTTACTTCGACTCCTCCAAATCCTCTAAGGGGTGTGGGAAACGGCTGTAGGTCTTTCCTATCTAGCCTCAGCTGGTCATATACTTCTGCACTAAGAATATCTGCTGAACTCCCATTGTCAATCAGAATTCGATGAACTTCTCTATGGTCGATCCGTGCGCTGATCACTAGCGCGTTGTTTGGCCTAACATCTACTCCGTGTGAGTCGGCTTCTGTGAATACGATCGGGTCCCAGCCCTCCTTGATTCTCTTCGGGTCGGGCTCAATAGAATTGACGTCCAGGTCTCTCCGTGCCTCCATGGCCTCCCGAATTTCCTGGGTCCTTTCCCTGTTACTCTTGCCCGTCGCTGGTCCTCCGAAGATGGTGTTAATTGCCCCTTCATCCTCGGCTTTCTTGGGACTAAGCTTTCTTGCCCGTCCGTCCTGTCGGCTATCTTTCTGTCCATCTGCCCTGTCCATCTTTTTGAAAACAATGTCCTTCAAATGCCCTTCCCTAATGAGAGTTTCGATGTGGTCCCTTAGTTGGAAACACTTGGATGTCTCGTGCCCATTCTCTTTGTGGAAACGACAATATTTGGTGGTGTCCCTCCAAGCATATGTCGATTGCTTAGGCGGTTCTTTAGACATGTTCTTCTCTTCTAGGATTGCCAGGACTTCTTCTTGATCTTTCTTTAACGGGGTATAATTTATGTATCGGCCCTGGAACCTCTGCCGTGGTTGATCGGTTTTTGGGTCGTATGCTCGTCGTCCATCCCGACCATCCCGACCATCCCGTGCTTTATTCTTCTGTTTGTCACCTTTGGTATCGGGCGCCTTTGTCTGGTCCTTGGTTTTGGATCCCTCTGGGCGACCGCCATGCACGAAGTAACCTCCTGTGGCAATTTCCTCTTCTTCGGCCAAGGCGTAACCCCCTGCCATGTCCATCATATCGGCATAGCTGGTTAGTCGGGCTCTTCTGAGGTCAAAGGACAATTGGCCGTTCTGAAGGTTGTTAATGAACGCGGTAATTATTGCTTCGTCGTTTGCACTCCCAATTTCGGACACTTCTTGACCGAACCTCCCCAGATATTTCTTCAGCGACTCGTCTTTTCCCTGTTTGAGTTGGGATAAATGAGCCACTGACTTTTTTCTGTGTACATTCCCGAGGAACTGCCTTGAGAAAGCCTTGCTCAGTTCGCCGAAGCTACTTATGCTTGCTGCCGGTAATCTTCCAAACCACCGGGAGCCTAGATCCCCAAGAGTTTAGGGAAAATTCAAACATAGTAGTGCATCATTGTGGACATATTGCGCCATAGCGCTCCTATACCTCCGGACGTGTTCTTTTGGGTCGGTATCCTTCTTGAACAGCTCAATGTGGGGCATCCTGAATCTCTCTGGGAAAGGCATCCTCAAAACTCCATTGGTGAAAGGGCTTTCGGATTCATCATCTGACAGCTCATTACGCCCATACCGCCTGACCAAAGCATCCATTTGTCGACGATTATTCTGAACTTCCCGGGTGAGACTCTGTATAAGTATTTCTCTATCCCCTTCAGGTTCTCCTAACGCATTGAAGTTTTGGCTTATGGTCAGTTTTTGGCCCCTCTCCTCAGGATTCAACTCTCTACGATCTCGGTTTAGGCCATGCAGCCGGACTGTGCCCCTTTGGCGCTTGCGATGATGATTCTGCTCACTTTCTTCAGAGGAGGATGACCGGTCTCTCCGGTGACCACGCCTCCTAGGGTGGTCTCGATCCCCGGCTACCCGATCTTGATCGTACTCTTTGTCAGAATCATTCCCCTCTCTATGCTCCCTACTTCTCCTGGCCACTCTTTCAGATAGCATCTCTGGTCTGCCTGTAGGATCTCGTCTTGCCTTTGGTGGTGCATCAGGGGTTGGTATCACCACTGCAGAACGCAGTCTTGCTGTCTGCTGGTTTGGGGTGGACAGATTGTGAGGCGACATCAAACCTTCCGTGACAGAAAGGTCAATTCCTTGCCTTGCTGCGTCTAATATGAGTTGTTGCAGAGAAGCGCGGAGTCGTTGCGCGATTTCTTCATTAGCTGTAGGGAAACGTTGAATACCAGCCAGGGCAGTTGACTGGTTTGCCGTCGTCAGAGTTGCATCCGCAGTATTGAGTGCGGTGTCATCTTTCAACTCGTTACTTGGCATGCCTTGAATGTACTTGGAATCGCTACCATCTCCGTCGCCAGCCATTGTTGTCACAAACTTTCGGGTCCCCCTCCTTCTAGCGCCAATTGTTGACGGTGGTTTTTGATGGTCACCAAGTCAATGATTCGTTTTTGAATTACTGCAGTTTATACTTGAGTATGACTAAAGATTGAAAAGAAATAACAAGTGATTTACGTGGTAAAACTCCAAAAGATCGGAGAAACATCCACGGAATTGTTGCTTTAGCAACAAAGTCAAATTCACTATGAAGAACGATTACAAGATGAAGAACGATTACAAGAACTTTGCACTATGATCCTCTCTTTCTCTATGTCCTACTTCTCGCGTACCCCCTGTTTGTGAATAAAGGGGGTATTTATACATGTTGTTTTTAGGGTTTTAAGGTGGCCGCTAAGGTTTAGTGTTGTGGTCCCCAAGTCTCAAGCGGCTTCCTAGTCCTAATCAAGTTATGTTTTCCTCTTTCGGCTGGGTCCACCTCTAGACGAGATTCTTTCTCCTTTATTCGCGGGAGAGCTGCTTGTTTCCTTTTCAAACTCTAATGGTCGCATCGTTGCTTATGGTGGACATGCTGGTCGCTGATTGTGATTGGTACGGGTGTTGATGGCTGTCTTATTGATTCCCGAGTAAGTATGCCCGAGTGTGCCTGAGTGTGACCGAGTGTGCCCGAATGAGATCTGCTGCCCAAGCTGATCATCTTCATTTGTGGTCGGACTACTTATTCTCTTTTTCGAGTAAGGTATCGTGGGGGTTTCTGCTCCGTAAGTTGACTTATCTTGACTCCCGCTGGCCTAGCCTTCTATGGTGATGACGTGTCCTTTATGACTATTTTTACTTATAACACATACTTTGACTCAAAGTGTATGCACTTGTCAAAACTTTTCTATAATCTGTGGTCCACATTCTTCGTCCTGATGTATTTATTGTCAGGACGAACTAATAATAGAAAGACTATATATATATATAAATACAGAAATTCTATTATCAGTTCGAACTGACAAAAGTTATATCAGTTCCTTGCATGTGGGCCACTGGATTTAAATACTTTGACTTGGTTATATACACTTGTCAGTCAAAGTATTTAAATCTAGTGGCCCACATGTAAAGAACTGATATAACTTTTGTCAGTTCGAACTGATAATAGAAAGACTGTATATAAATATATATATATTTGGGGGAAATGGAGAAATGGGACATCACCCCATCTCACCCCCACCCCCACCCCCATTTAGGATTTGGGGGCAAAATTTGCCTCCAAATGGGGCTGGGGACCTATGGAGGAAATGCCCATCCCTATCTTTTAGTTGGTCTTTTTTTTTTTTTTTTTTTCCTCTAGATCTCTCTGTTGTATTGGATTTGTTGTGCATGTAATTTATTGAAGAAAGAAGATGAAGTTAATTGATGTAAGATCTCAGAGTTGTGTGGGTGTGATATTTGAGGTTTTTTTATTTTTATTTTTATTTTTTATTTTTTTTATTTATATTATTATTTAGAGTGGTGCTATTGGCAACCCTCTAATGAACTAATAAAACCCCATTTTTTAAAATCCAAAAATTTATTTTATTTTTTCCAAAACTGCCCTTCTTTTTGAAAACAAAACTACATTTTTATTTCTCTGTATATTTTTTTTAAGCTATGTACCTTTGTGTTTTTTTGTTCAGCATTTCTTTTACTCACCTTCAGCACCCATTTATTGTCTTTTCTTTTTCTTTTTTAATTCATTTCATTTTATCATGTTAGGGAAGATACAAAAAATATTAGAGAGGATAAAAAAAAAAAAAAAAAAAAATTATCTTCCCTAATATGATAAAACGAAATGAAGGAAAAAAAAACATAAGAAAAGGTAATGAATGGGTGTTGGAGGTCAGTAAAAGAAATATAGAGAAAAAAAATTACATAAATTCAAAAAAAAAAAACAACAAAGAAATAAAAAAGGGAGTTTTCCGTTTTTTTTTTTTAATAATTTATATTAAAAAGGGGGCAGTTTTGGAAATGAATTAAATTAGTTTTTGAATTTAAAAAAATGGGGTTTATTAGTTCATTAGAGGGTTGTGAATAGCATCACTCTATTATTTATTTGATATTCTATTTTTTTTTGTCAAAAAGACCAAATTGCCCCATTTGTTAAGAGTTAACGGATCTCATCTGGGATGTTTGTGTAACATTTTTCAAATGTTGAGGAAATGTTTGTACATATATTACAAAAACTGTCATAACTGTACAATTTTATCATACCTCGGATTTTTGTGCAATTCCCCCTAATTTTACAACTTCACGTGCTATTGTTATGTACAGTATATGCAGGATGGGGGTATACAAATCGTAGTATAAATTGGAGCCCAAATCTGATTTGTGGGGACTTGTCTGTTTCTAATTTGGGCCCAAAATCAATAATTCCTTAATATCTCCTTAATTACAATTTACAGTTATTTTGTTGCTTTCAATCTGTATCTTTTTTGTGCTTAAATTCGAAGCAAAAAAAATTTCTCCTCCTGTACTAACAACAACAATAGTAGCAGTGAACAGATCTACTAAAACAAGAAAGAGAAAGAAGAGGAACAAAGAGAATGGAGAAGATGAACCATGCCTTTGAGAAAATGAAGATGCTAGTGGGAATGGAGGCGGAAGACGAAGAATCAGCCGCAGTTGCAGAGAGTAACAACTCTCTCTCTTTTATGGACGACTTCAATCGCCAATGCGCTTTAACCACCAAACAGGTCTTATTTTTGGGTAATCTTTATTTACTATTTATTAAGCTATAATTCTTCTTAATTTGCATTCAGTTTTTATATACTGTGATGATTTTTAATTTGTGATTAGCTAGGGTTCACAGTTCATAAGTTGGTTGAAGCATATATGTTAAATGGAATGTGATGTAGTATTATAGCTGAACTACCACAGTTAGAGTAATGAGATTTATTTGGGTTTTGTTTAATTAGGTTTTTTAGTTGGCTGTGGATATTGCTCATAGCTATTTGATAAATGTATTATATAGTTTACTGCAATGATTTAGTTATAAATGCTGCCCAAGCTCAAGAGCTTCTGTTGGAAATTATAAATTGATGCCTGGTTCTGGGAGTAGGCTCTTGAGAAATGAGTTTATCTTGTGTCAAGCTGATGAGGAGGCTTCGAGAGAAAGGTGGGGTTGTGACGTTGTGTATGAGGCAACCCAAAAGAGAGATTAGAGATTAGAGATTAGAGAGTAAATCTTCTACTGGGAAGCTAAGAACATATCAGGAAAGGAACCCTAGGGAGTAAGATCTCATTTGCTAGTTGCTACATGTAAAAAGTTTAATTTAATGGTCTCAACATGTTGCATTATTAATTAGAAGCCATCATAGGAGTTATCTATGTATCCCTCATCTCCATTTACCTGTTTAACTCCCTCAAGGCATCCAACAAGCTAGGGAACCTACATATAAATTGTGTTACTGCACTGATTTTACATTTATTCCAGTTTGGGTCTAGGCGACACCATAAATTTTTTGAACTTTTGCATATTTCCCTTATTTCTTTGGTCATACATGCACACATACATATATACATATAAAATATAATGTATATATATATGTGTGTGTGTGTGCGCGCACGCACACACAGAGATATATGGAAAGATAGAAAGATAGATCCTATATTCCTATCAGTGTCCACTGTTAAAATCAGTATGGTCTTGAGTGGCTTTGTTAGAGTCTAGATCGCTATCATCTTTTGAAGACTATCAAGACTCTAATAAAGTCAATCAAGACAGTACTGAACTTTGTTAAAATCAATGCTTATATATATATATATATATATATATATATAATTAACAAGAGACGGATTTTTGGTTGTTTTCTATATATATATATATATAAGCAATAAAAAGTAAAACAGTTCACTGCAAAGCATTTAATGTGCTTTTTTGTGATGAAAAGATGTCATGGTCCTTGTGGACAACTGTTGGAGTTATATTTTACTAACTTGAATCTAAATTGAAAAAAAAAAAAGAGCTCTTGTAGAGAACATGTGTCGAAACATGAAACATGTATTCTATTGCCCAAATTGATAAGATACCAGCTAAAACCACCTCTGTTATATGTATTAAGTAGTATGATAACCAATTTGTTAGACAAATAATTTTGCATAACTTAATGCATTACAAAGAGGTTTCCAAGTGTTATATTATTCAATACAATACATGCCTCTTATCCAATTTTATTACACCAAATATGCTCAAATTTATGTTAATTAATTTGTTAATAGAATATCTACTGTACTAAATTATACACAGAGGAGACTGGTCTTGCTGGTAATGTATTAACTTGTGCAAATGAATATTTAACCTCTTGTATACTATGCGAGACTTTAATCAGGTTTTGTTATTAAGGAATAACTATTTTTTTTCTGCAAAATCTCTCCATCACATTATAAATCATGTTATAAGTGTCTTCCTTCATTTTTATTCGATCTAACATGAACAAACACAAAATTGTTATATCTGTTTTTTGTTTCTCCTTTTCATACTGTGAATTTTTTATTAATTGAGACCAACCCATGTTTTTTGACTAGGTAGTGAAAGAGAAGATAGTCTTTATAGCCAGTAGAAAATTTGTTACCAATGATATATTTATCATTGATTTTTTTTCTTCTTTAGTTTATTTTCTACTTTTATGATGTGAGTTTTCTTCAACAGACAAAATTTTAAATTTCTCCCACACCGACTCATCAGGTTTAAGAGTTATCACATTTTTTTTTTCCTTTAATATTGTAGGTTTTATATTTTAGTTGTTAATTTGTATTGATAAATTTTCATTTGTTATTTTCTGTAATATATCTTCATAAGACGTTTGATAAAATGCCCATGAAGAACTTGGTTTATTGGAATTCCATGTTAAATTATAATTTCATCTCGAAAGTCTGATGGCAGATAGTAATGCTTGTTTTGTGCATTGCTACTTAACCTTGAAAAACTTATAATATAGGACAGAAGCAATAGAGAAAAATAGTTTTGTTTAGTGTGATTAAGAAACAAAAATTTGTTCTTTTGTCCAAAATATATGATAAATATCAAAATTATGATGCATAAATAAATATGATTGCTTTATTATTATTTAGCAAAATATAATATAATCTATTAAGATCGTGCTACAAACACTGTATAACATAATATAGTGTAATATGATGTACTATCAAACACAAGATTGTGCTATGGATAGTACATACTGGTATCTTTTTTCCCAATATAATAAAATTTAATGCCAAGTGACAAACATACGTATAATAACTTTCATATCCAACAGTGGTGGCTGCTTTGGGAGCACCATGATCTCTCCTCAAAAAGGGTATGAAATTTTTATTGGTGGTTAATTTAGGTACTTTTAATAGCTTAGTTAGCTGATTGACTTTCAGAATTAGGAACTCAGAAGTTAGATGCCAGCTGAGATTGACTGAAGGTGTCTTTGGTTTTTACTTGCTGATGTATTCTTTGATTACCCAGTTGTACTATTGCTTTTTATTGAAAACATTATTTGTTAGGATACATGTATATGAGATTCAAAGTATTACTTGTTTATTATTTTAACCAAGCTCTCTTGCCCTCTTTCTACAGAGGTTTTACGGTTTTGTCATTTGCTTAGTGTCGGGCCTGGCTTGTACACTCTTGGTAAGTTTAACCATGGAACACAAACCATCTTTCATTTCGTTATTAGATATAACTCATTGTTCTCTATTTTCTTTATTAATGCCACTGCAATGCAAATAGAGGAGACATAATTTGTCTGAAGCAGGTTTCTCTTTTGGTAATTTGACCGAAAATATTTCCCAACTTAGTTTAATGACTCTACTTTTGTCTATTTTCATATTTAGTTGCATAGAGCAACTCTCTAAGGGCAAGAGAACCAAACACATTTTCGCAAAACAAATACAACTGAAATTTAAATCTTAGCATCTAATATTTAAATAAACTGTTAACTGTGACTTAAATGATACAAGACCAGAAAATTCAAAGATTAATAGAACCCAGAATATAGTAAAGCAACTAATGATGACAAAGAAACTCATAATTTGGCGTTTTGGCGTTACTTGTAACTTATAGAAAAAATAGCTGCAATTTCTATAGAGAGTTTCAATTCTTCTGCATTTTGATATTTTCAAAACTAGGCTGGATAAGCTTGCAATGACTTCTCATGTACTGGTTAACTAAGCACAGGGAAAGGTAGTTCTTCTCGAGTGAGCATCCACATCCAAATTTGTTGCTGGTTTCAAAATTCTTCTCACTGGACACTGCAGTGTTTCAGGTTGCTTTAACCATGACAGCTTTGTGTGTCAACCTTTTTGGAGAAAAACGTAGAAGGATAATTTCTTCATCCCTTAACTTGGAGATTGAAAATGAGGATAGCAGTATAGCACCCTAGTTCTTTGGCATTGAGTTTAAAAATGATACAATTCATTATTGTTTGCCTTCAACCTTAATGATGATGCTCAGATTATTCCTTGCCTTTTAGCCTAACATTGTTTTTGAAAAGTCTGATAATTGATTCACGCTTCACCTCGGAAATCATTGATATGAAGAAATAATCAAACTTATATGTGAAGAGTGAAGACATGGCAATTTGTTCAACCTTCTTAGACATTGTTCCTTGAATAGGTATATATTACCCGTACCGTAATGCTTGGTGTAATAATAATAATGTTTGAAAAATGTGGTGGTCGTCTTAAAATCTTGTACAATTCAGAAGACCTGCGACTCAGAGAGTGAGAGATGACAAATTCAAATTTAAGCATACTAGTTTTTCTTTATTGATACTTGAAAATAGATCATGAAGATTCATTTTTCTTTTCTTTTCCCCATGATAGCTATACTACAAGCAAAAAAATTAAAGGGTTTTAAAGTTTTATTGATATATTATTATTTTTCCCCTGGTTAAACTATGATAAATTTTAATGGCCCTTGATATTATCGACTGATCAATTTTCCCTTTTTTTCTCATGTCGCAGTCAATGCTTGTTTTCTTACATCCAATCAAGTTCGGAATCACATTCACTTTTGGGAATTTACTTTCTCTTGGGAGGTTTGCATCTGATTTTTACATTATATTCTCTATGGTGCTGCGACCGACTAAATGTCAAACGTGATAATGTTTTATGTGGGTTGTGTTCAGAAACGAATTAGACAATCTAATTTTTCTATAGCTCTGAGTGTTGATAGCCTTATGAAAGAATTGTGGCTGGTTGAGTGTTAAAGGGTTGGGTAGTGATGTAGAACATCCTAAGGAGCTACACTTATGCGTAGGAAGAAGATTTGATTTTAATTGATTTTTGTATTCCAGTTTTGTTTGATTTTCACTTCCATGTTTGAGTTGTGGATCTTTAGGATTCTCTTTTGGCCACTATAAATAGGGGCTTGGGTTCTATGACATGATGAATAATAAATAGACAAAACTTTCCTCCCCAATTTCATCTACGTTTTTCTCTTTCCTATGTTATTTTTCAACTCTGCTTCACAAAATTAAAAGAAATAGGAGGAAATATTCTGTCTATTTCTTATTTCTTATTCATCAAGTCCGCTTAATAAAAAGAATCCAAGCCATTATTATAGTGGCCTAAAGAGAATCCTAAAGATCTACAAATCAAACTTAAGACGGTAACAATCTACCTTCTCATAATTATACAGATCTTATTCAAACATGGAAATTAAAGTCAAACAATTCTAGAAAACAAAAATATTAATCAAATTTAAATCTTCCTACGCCTGACATATGTGGGTAGCTCTTCAGGATGTTCAACATCATGTAGGTGGGGTAGGCACAATATGAAAGAGATACACGACTTTGTGGGTTATGTAACTTATGTTTGCTGTGTTCAGAGTTCTATTAATGTGTTCTTATCAAAAACATTTTTCTATTATTCACAATGTGATTTTTGCCAAAGTAGGACATGATTTGAGGAAAAAGAAAACAAGATGAATCAAGAGGATCTCTTGATTTCTGCATGATTTAAAATTTAATTATTCAGATGATCTAGGTCTTGGTGAAAATTGAGACTACACATCATATTGTTGTTTCAAATTTAATTATTCATCCTTTGAGGTTTGACCAAATTTGAAAAAGTAGATAAAAACCTCATGCCATTATAAAGAACATTATTGCCATTTGCCTAAGATACTAAGTTTCATTAATTTGTATGACAGCACAGCATTTCTCATAGGCCCAAAACGGCAGGTGACAATGATGCTTGATCCTGTTCGTATTTATGCAACAGCCATATATCTTGCAAGCATGATCATTGCTCTGTTTTGTGCTTTTTATGTAAGTTATTACTTTTTCTTTGCCCCCCTTTGTTTTCCTTTCCGATTAAATTTCAGTTTATGCATTTTGCTTTAGACCAAGCAATAACTTGTTATACTTTTAATGTATGGTCATTGACCGCATAATCAGGTTCATAACAAGCTATTGACACTGTTGGCAATCATTTTGGAGTTTGGTGCGCTAATATGGTATGTTAAGGCACTTTGTTTTTGATAGTGTTAAGGCACTTACATACTCTTTTCATTATGCATGTCTTGGTGTATAAAAAATTGATCCCATTTCATTTTCTTTCACTCTAGAACATACAAAGTGGTTGAAAAAAGTAAGCCATTTTGATGTCCCTAATCTCTAGGAGATGCATGCATACACAAACATGTTAAAAACCTATTAACCTTATGGCTAGACTTGGCAATGAGTCATGTTATAGTGAATTCGTGTTGTTTAGTGTCAAAATTGGTCTTACGTGAATTTGGCCGGTTAGCTTAATGGATCTATATATAAAAACTTAAAACAATTTGTTATTTTAAAGGATAATTTGAATTGACCCGTTTTAACCTATGTTAACCAAAAAAATCGTTAGGATGAAGCTAATGGTTAAAGGAGTACGAGTGCTCTTCCGAAGTAAAATTGGTCACAAAGGATGTGCCCACAAATAGAAGGACTCCCTCTAGACTTAGGATCCTCAAGGGATCTAGAGCTCTGTCTAGCTCATGTGATGGATCCTCCGACGCTCCGCAGGATCCCGTGTCGAATCCACATAATATATGTTAGGCTCTTTAGACGGATCTTGTGGCGTTCTTTAGGATCCTGTGACGAATCCACAAGATATGTTCCTTTTCATGTGCAATTCTTGCAAGATAAAGCAAATGGCGTCAAGGTGAAGCTGGCGTTCACCTTTCAACGCTCCAGTCAGGGAGAGGAATGGGGTCACCACTTGTGTCCCCTTTTACTTCGGGAGAGCACTCGTACTCCTCCTTTAGCTGTTAGCTTTATCCTAACAATTTTTTTTGTTAACAATCTGTCTTATCATTTCATTTTTTATAATGACAATCAAACATCATTTCATTTTTAATAATGACACAAAATTATTAAATAGTATAAATTTAATATCTTTAACTTTTATCCTATGTGAAAATTTGATAATTCAAGATCGTTTTCGCCTTGCAAGTTATCATGATATACTAATTTAGAACACGATTCTCATACAAAATTATTACAAAAAAAGTTGAGTCACAGATTTATATTAACTTTTAATTAATAAATATCAAACTACGATACAATTAATGCCTACTATCAGAACATGCAATCAATTTATAGTTTATAAAGGTTTTGCTTTTTGCAAACTCAATATGAATAAAAATATTATAAATATTTTTAGTGGTAACGTCTTAATCGGATTATAACGAATTATCGATTTTCTAAAGGTAAAAGCGAAACTGACCCCATATGATGGGTTTAAATGGGTTGTCCCATTGAAAAACTGATCTGTTAAAGCTAAACCCATCAACCAATTTTTTTGAATTGGTTTGGGCCGTGTGAAGTTTTGCTAGGCTTGCTTTTGGTTGGTCTGACAAACTGATGTTGGTGTTTTGTACCATAGTTAATTTCCTTTCGTCTAAGGAATTAGTTCTGTTTCATAAGTATATAAAATCTGTAGTGCCCATATCTGCACTAGTGTCAAAATTTGGACCTAATTCTTAATGTTGAGAGTAAAGACAAAAAAATTATAAGGATGAATGGATGATGCAAATCTTTTGTCATTTCTCTTTTCTCTTTTTTTAACTATTCTTCAACATTTTGTTCATTTTTTTACTCCTATTGTGCCAATTGTTTTTCATGTCCCATTTGTTTTTTACCAACAATCTGTTTTTGGTTAATTTCTAAAAATTCTTCAACAATTTAGTATGTGTTTCTTAATAGTGGTCAAATTTAGAAAATTATATATTAAACCTTTAATTAAGCTAATTTGATTACAATTTATCAAAAAGATGCATTTGAAACTGTAATGATATAACAGTATGGCAACATGATTATGAAAATATAGTTTATTGTTTCAGTTTCTTATGACATGTCAGCTTTATTTTCTTCTATATATTCCCTAAATGACTAAACATTAAGTTAGACATTACAAAATAAACCCAACTTTGTGTTTACTTTGAAGTAGATTGACGGAGCCGTAGGCCGTAGCTATGTTTCTCACATTTTAGCCTTTTTTTTTGTTATGTTTTGACAATACCTTTCTAAACTATGCCATTCTATTATGTACAGTTGCCCTTCAATTTGGATCATATCAGTGAGTTGCATGCTTTAGTGGTTATTTTGTTGCAATATAGTTGAATCTATAACATATTATCTGTTGTCAAAATTACATTATTGCATAATTGAATATTCATAGTGCAAGTTTACTTAATAGGTGCTTTCCGCATTGTGCCTAGGCCCTGAGCTCTAAGAACCTCAGAGGTCATGCCAATAATAATACTGGGCTTGCCTCCATTGGACATTGCACATGGATCTCACAAGAGAATATCTAAATCGCTAAAATTAAACTTATGTAAAACGGAAAGTAAATTACTGTTTTCTTGCTCGCAAGTCCCAACGAAACCTCTTGAAAAGGTGATGAAGTGGCTTAATTTACGAGTTCTGTACAGAAAGAGGAAAAAGACTTTGTTTATTGCTTTATCATATTTTTAACCATTTCAATTGATGTTGTTTTGTATATATCTCACTTGTATGGAAATGGAAATGGAAGTGGAAATGGTGTTACTGGCATTTCTGTTTCCTCACAGCCTATATGTCTTCATAATTTATAGGTACAGCTTGAGCTACATCCCGTTTGCAAGGTCCATGGTCTCCAAGGTTTTGGTAGGTTGCTTTGACACTGAATTTTAGGCTGTGATATGCACAAACACCACAGGATGAATTTGTCGAAGAAGAGTTTGATTCAGCATCTACTTGTACAATCTTTCTGTATTGGCATTTGGCAGAGAGGGAGGTTAGTCCCTATTAGATATAGCAACACACAGAATGAATGTTGAACGTTTTTGTATGGCTAGTGTTCTGTGATTTTATTTTTTGATTCCCTTTAAGATTTTTCTTCTTTTATTCGCGTGTTTTTTGCGTTATGAAAGAAAACATTGATATGCTCATGTTAATAGAAATTGACCTGGTTTTTGACTTCAATATTGATCAACACAACACTTGTTAATGGTTCAGTTCATGATGAGAAATTTAATTACTGAATATATGGTACGATAATGCTACTTTAACCAAATCTAGTACCCAAATGATACGGTATTATTATAATCCATTCATTTAAATTGTATTAGATTTACATGGTTTAAATGAATAGGTTATAGTGATGTCACATCATTTAGGCACTAAATTTGAGTAAAGTAGTAGTACTCTTTATGGCAATATTGAATTAAGAGAATTTAGTACCTACTGATCAACCTATCATTGACTGAGTCAGCCCTCTATTATTTGTCATTTATAGTTTTCTACTGGTATTACTCTTCTCATGATAGATATTTGAGATAAATTTGAAAAGCCAATAACGACAATATGAGTTTGGCTAGGTGGTAAGCCTCTCACAAGTACATCCAAGAGTTTGTGGGTTTGCGTTATTACTCTTCCCTCAATCTCGGAATATTGTAATAACTAAAAAAAATTACTAATTAATAAATTGATTCGTTGCCATAGATGAGAGTAGCCCCAGGTAGGGTGAATTGCATTAACATACCCTTAAGGTTGGCATAATTGCAGCCATATATGAGTCAAGATTGTAACCCCCGGAAATAACATAGACATGTACTAACAACTCTCGGGGTTCTGTATAATTGCAGCCATATGACTATATTAGTCTAGATGGTAATAAATTGATGGAGACCTAGGCTAGTGCTAATGACATTAGATAACGTACTTTTATCATATGGCATAATAGTGCTATAAAAAGTTTTGCTTTTTTAAAGTACAAATTTAAGATTTGAGGTGATGGATCCGACTAACCTAAATTGTAGCTGTGTGAGACTTGTTACAACCACCTCAATTTTTGTAATCCTTTTAAATATGAACACTTAAAAATGAAAAAAATGTTATTGTTGTTATAAAATGATTAAGAATGATCAATAAAATAATAACATAATAACATAAACACAAAATAAGAGAATAGGGAAAATGGTAGCCCAAGAGAGAAGGTGAATCCTTATTCCTTCAAGCATAGCCTTACAAGTCATAACTACAAAATACATTAAGGGGATGTATTCAATTAGGATTCTTAAGGACATTTAAAGACATTATAAATCCTGGTGTATTCAATTTGGACATTTAAAGACTTTAAAAGAGTCCATATGAATCCAATGGTATTCAATTAGGATTTCTATGGACTTTTAAAGAATCCTTCCAAATCCAGGTGTATTGAATTGAGACTTTAAAAATGTCTCCAAGAATCGAGGTATATTCAATTAGGACTAGATTTTAAAGGATTTTCTTAGGTCATGGATTTTGATGGATTTTGGTGGACTTGATAATGAGAGATATAAATATCAAATGCTATAAAATGTCTGGCATTTTCCCTAAAGATTTTGGTGGACTTTGCTCTCTCTCTCTCTCTCTCTCTCTCAAAACAGCTCTCTCTCTCTCAAACATAATCAATTTAATTTATACTTTTTGGTTCAATTATATTATGACATGTGTACAAATTTTAACTTTTTTTTCTCTCTCACTCCTCTCTCCTCATTCAATCTTTCTCTCTCTCTCTCTCTCTCTCTCTCTCTCTCTCTCTCTCTCTCTCTCTCCTTCCTCATCCTCTCTTCCCTGTTCCCACCGTTCTCTTCTCTCTCCCCTCCGCCTCTTCTAGTCTTCTTCTATTTCTCTTTCTTTAATTATTCTAGTTTTTAGCATCTAGATTTGTTTTATACAACATTATTCCTTCTAGCTGTCAACAATTTCATTCCCTGCATATATAAAAAAACTAATGAGAACCCTATATACATACATATATAGATTAGTACTGAAGCAACGAGGGAAGAAATTAAAAAGAGAAAAAAAAAACCTGAAAAATAAGAAATATAATGACAAAAAGAACTCCCATTTGCTGAGCAAGAGGTGTAGTAACAATGAGTGTATAGGTTGTGTTATTGGGCATATAGTGGTATAATTCTCCATTTATAATAAAAGTCAGAGATAATAAATCCATGAAAGTCTATGGATGTCTAAACAAATCCATAAAAGTCTGAGATAGATGTCTAAACAAATCCATAAAAGTCTGAGATGAATGTCTAAACAAATCAATGAAAATCCATGTGGATTTATAAAAGTCCGTAGAAATCTATGAAAATCCGTAGAAATCCATGAAAAATCTGTCACTTAAAAAATGTCTTTCAATGTCCACAAGAATCCTAATTGAATACACCCCCCTAAGTGTATATAAATTAAAATATTATGAACCATAAAGTGTATCATGATGATGGAGCTAGTAGGAAGATATATGAATGGAAGTTACTTCATTAGATTGAAAGACATTCATTCATAAATAATTGAATAATATTTATAACACTCCCCCTTGAATTAATGTCTATCAATAACACAGTGAATATGCCTCGTTAAAACCTTTGCTAGTAAAAACCCGGTAGGAATAAAACTAGTAGAGGAAAAATAGTACATTATCCATCTGCATCTCAAATTAACCTTTCATGGTATTGAGGGTGTAAAACTGCCTCGTTAAAACCTTACTAGGAAAAACCCCGTAGGATAAAAGCCTAATGAATGAAAAAGAGTACAGTACAGTACATTGTATTTCCTCCAAATCGTAAAAATTCTTGATAAATATGGTCCCACTCATTCTGATGCGGATGTTTCAATATTTTGTAGAGATATTGCTGACCACACGAAAATGGCTATTTAAAATTGTACGAGGCTGCAAAGTGTAGTATAATGCAAAGTATAGTTAAAACCTTACTAGGAAAAACCCGGTAGGATAAAAGCTTAATGAAGGAAAAAGAGTACAGTACACAGTACATTGTATTTCCTCCAAATTCTAAAAATTCTTAAATATGGTCCCACTCATTATGATGCAGATGTTTCAATATTTTTGTAGAGATATTGCTGACCACACGAAAATGGCTTCTTACAGAGGGTGCAAAGTGTAGTTAAAACCTTACTAGGAAAAACCCCGTAGGATAAAAGCCTAATGAAGGAAAAAAAGTACAGTACGGTACATTGTATTTCCTCCAAATTGTAAAAATTCTTGATAAATATGGTCCCACTCATTTTGATGCGGATGTTTCAATATTTTTGTAGAGATATTGCTGACCACACAAAAATGGCTACTTGCAATCGTACAAGGCTGCAAAGTGTAGTATAATGCAAATGTAGATTCTTTCCCACAAGGATTGGGTGTTGATTACCGAAATTGATTAAATTAATTACTATTTGGACAATGATAAAAATGGTGATTTTTAATTTAAACACTACAACTAAACTAATTTAGCTATCTATTGCAACAATATAATTTAGAGCACACAAACACAAGAAAATATGAATGTAAGTTATATGAGAAAATAGCTAAGGTTTAGAATCCACCTAACCAATCTTATCTTAGTTCTAGACCCACCAACTAAATCCAATTATGCAAGTAATTGTTGTAGATTCGTGTAACCTTTAATTAACCTCTATTCTCTCTCGACCAACAAAGGTTACATCCACACACACCCATAACCTATCTCTCGATGACTATGAAAAATATACATGAATTCATTAAGCATAGTGGCATACATATATGAATCCTACAAGCTAGCCTCGCGTATTTCTAAATTACTAAACTTGTATCGAGTATTTCATCGAGCACGTTGTATGTTTCACCTCTCAGTCCATCACACAACAACCAAAAGAACAATCAAGTGATACCTAGGCACTCAAAAACATTAATCAATGAAAATTTCATACAACAACACAAGCTCATATAGATAAAATTGGTAGTCTTTTATTTAGACAATCATGGGTTAGGTTTCATCTTGGCCTTAGCTCAAGATGTTTAGTTCATGTTACAAATATAAGCCAAATATGATATAAAATGTGCTATAGTCATAGCAAATACAATAATGAAAGAGAGAGGGGTGTAGAGAATAAAACTAAATGTAGAGATCTTCTCTTTTGTTGGCTTTACTTGACTTGAATGGCGTTTTCTCTTCTTAGCCTCTTTTGCTCCAAGATGAGTGTTTGATGGTGGGTTTAGGTTGGGATGGGAAGTGGTTTGTGTAAGTGATTGGATTTGGTGTTTGGGTAGTGTTTAGGTGGATGGATTTGATGATTTTGTGAGGGAAAATGTTTAAAGATGAAGTCTTGTGTAGTTTGGAGCTCAAAAGTCATGGAAGAGGTAGTGAGCACGAGAGAAAATTAGGTATTTATAGGTGTGCAAAATTAGAGCACGAAGTTCTATGTTTGCTGAGTTGGAAACCCTATGAGCTATTTGTTTCACTGTACCTTTTGACGCATCAAACCACAACAACTCACTGAATTGTTTCGCTGTACGTTTTGTTGTACGCTTAGATGCATAGAACCGTGACACTTCAAAAATTCTCTAATTCTTCTTTTCACTCTAATATTTGCCCAACTTTTCTTTAATGCCCCTGAAATGCTATAATGACCTGCATAAGCTTATTTAGCCATTAAATACTCAATTTTACCCAAGAAATGAGCACAAAACAATAGGAAATGGGGGCTACATCAAGTGTAGAAATGGAACTATCAATTGCATCCAATATTATACAATAAGATTTTGTTTGTTGCAATTGGTAGTGCATTTTTAAATAAATCAACAAGATTAGAACTTGAACGTACTTTTATATACAACATCATGTTGTTTATCAATTATATTACAACTTGTCATATACAACACCAATTGCAATCCTATTTGGTACAGTAGGATCATCGTGTTGTTCATTATTTCCTTTAGAACGAAAAAAGGAATATACCTCACACTTTGAGTAATATAATCATTAATAACCACCAAAGTATTCAAAGGATTAGTTTTATCCATGTAAAAGAGCTTCAGGACTTTTTATTATATTTATTGCAACTCATATATGATTATGTTAATAGAAAAATACTCAATCCATTGGTCATTGTTGGCATATTTCAGGGACCATCTATGCGGAAGTGTGTTGTCTAATATTCATACATAACAAATAATAACATTTATAGCAGAAAAAATAGATGAGAGAAAATAAATCAATCACAACACAAGATATACGTGAAAAACACAAATCCGGTAAAAAACAACGAGCTGTCAGGATGACAAAGAAAGTTCCACTATACGATAAATTATTACAACAATATACTTCAGGATTCTCTCTCTAACCTCAACCCCAAACCACAAAGCCTTATCAAGTCCCCAAGCTCACAACCAAGCTTTACATCATGACTCTCAACTCACAACGCTCACAAGATCCTCACAAAGAACCCCCAATATCATATAGGTCTCCTTTGAATATCACCCTCGGATCTCTAATTTGATCCACTGATATTATCTGGATCCCTCCCCGTATATTCCCTAGGGTCACCCTTGGATTTCACCACTCTCTGATGTTACATGTGTTTTTTTCGCTCCTCGCCCTTAAATTTAATAACATAGATATTAAGTCTATTTATACTAGTCACAAGGAGTTTAAAATAAAAGAAAATCCTACTCCTAAATGTACAAAACTTTTCTGTTTCACAAAAAAATTATTTTCTTTTATGCACAAGTCTTCTTATTCCACACAAAGAGTATTTCTTTTCCTTCAAGCACAAAAACTTCCCAAAAGAACACTTTTCTTTTCCGCTGAAGATTTCCCGTTCCACACATGCTTATGATTGACTATGATTCGAGTCACGGTTGCGCACCCGCTTCCTACATAGTTACAAGTCACCTGAAATTACATCGCTCAAAAAACTGTGATCCATACACTGAAACGAACCCGAAACCGCTATCCAGCCGTCGTATTGCTGTCCTTACCGATGTCAAACCCATAGCGCAATGGACATCGTTTTTTTTACTAGAATAGGACCGCTGTCCTTGTCGCTGTGCAATTGGATAGCGCAAGGCACAACGTTGTTCTCTAAAGGCATAACGCTTCTTCATTGAGCACAACGTTGTACCACTGTGGGGACCACTGTCTAACCCAAATCATTGCCCACAACAGTTTTCTTATTTCTTCGGTTCTTCTTGGTCTTCAATCCTCCCTCAAACACCATCTTCAACTTCCAAACGTTTTCTCAGGTCTCCAAGTCTCTAGGAAGTTACACATCAGTTGAGTCTCGTTTGGTTAACATTGGGTTCACTTAAAAATATGAGCCAAAACCTAACAGTCATGATTGAAGATTATTATCTAATATACTTCATTACATAAGTATAATTTATAAACTCATTAGAAGTTGTAATAAACTTCAAACAATCAACATACATACATACATGCATATATATATATATATATATATATATATATATCAGTCTTTCTATTGTTAGTTCGTCCTAACAATAAATATATCAGGACAAAGAATGTGGACCATAGACTATGGAGAAGTTTTGACAAGTACATACACTTTGAGTCAAAGTATGTAAATCTAGTGGTTCACATTCTTCGTCCTGATATATTTATTGTCAGAACGAACTGATAATAGAAAATCTGATATATATATATATATAAATAATTTTTTTTTTCTTTGATTTCAAATTTGGTAATTCTTCTATAAAATATATTCATTAAGACGTGTGCACTAAATACATTCTTTTTGTTTAATTTCAATATATACAAAGAATTATGTAGCTTTGCTTTATTTGCTTCAGGCATAAATCCTTCGAGAATTTTTATTCATTGTCAAATTATGTTTCTATAGTAAACATTTTATCGTAAAAGTGCTAATTTATTATTAAAATATGATTCATTTGATATATAATTACTTATTTAAGATTGTCCTAAAATTTTATAAAAAAATTCTAACATTAGATGTAAATATCCTTTTTTTTTTTTTTTTTAAGCTTTTTGATAGAACATCCACCGATATCGATATTATCCCCGAAACATCCATAAATTTGGAATCCCGATATCGATACTGATACCGATATTTTCTTCCTTGGTAAAATGATTAAGAATGAATAATAAAATAATAACATAATAACATAAACACAAAATAAGAGAAGAGAAATGATTAAGAATGAATAATAAAATAATAACATAATAACATAAACACAAAATAAGAGAAGAGATAGAGAAAATGGTAGCCCAAGAGAGAATGTACATATTTATTTCTTTAAGCATTTTCTATATCCATAAAATACAATGGTAAGAGCTCCTTTATATAACCTTACAAGTCATAACCACAAAATACATTAAGTGTACATAAATTAAAATATTATGAACCATAAAATGCATCATCATGATAGAACTAGTGGGAAGATATATGGATATTAGAAGTTCCATGGATCGAAGGACATCAATTCATATATAATTGCATAATATTTATAACAATCGTAGGAATTTGAGGCATCATACAAGAACTTGAAATTCTAACTTTTTTATTTACAAATATTTCTCTTGACAAGTGTTGTATGTGGTAATTTTTGACAATTAAAAAACCAAAGTTGATTGACATCATATTTGCAAGCTGACACAAGTGATAAATTGAAGCAATAGTTGTAAGAGTTTTTCTCTAGTAAACACACAACTGTAAGTATACTTATAATATATTTATTCACATTATCACTTTTTACCATGTAAGCATTATTTGACCCAATTGTATTACCTTTTTTAGTAAAAAGTGATGAGATTGATAGTTGAGCTATAAATTTGCTAAGAGTTGTGTGTATACCAAAGAAAAACTCATAGTAACTTGTAAGATAGTAGAGCAACAAGGAAAATGAATGAGAAGTGGAAATCTTTTTTTATTTATTTATCAAGTTGGTCTGTTTTGCTAATAATTAATTAAGTTTAAACGGCGCATATAGGAACAGCGAACAGCTTTCATTTCCTTTTGATTTCTTTACTCTTACTTTTTCTTAGAAGGTGGTTATCTCTAATTAAAATCCTCATCACTAATTGGCTTAATTGAGCATCAAAGTCTAAAGCGTGTTTTAGTAATTAATGTTTTCCTTCGCATTAGCATGAATCACTTGATTAGCCTAACATTGAAAGGAAAAAAGAATATCTAGAAATATCTCTCAGCCACCAGTTTATAATAAATAAATTATAGGAATCAATGACGGTGGTCTTTTTACCAAAGAAGGATCATGGTGTCTTGGAAGCATTATTTGGTGTCTATAATTATCTTATATAGTCAATTAAAACCCCATTCAGTCTATTTAATTAACTTCAGTTTTAAGTTGGTATTATAATTAGTTTTAGACTTTTAGGGCTTCTCAAATTTCTTGCAACTATATATTGATAATTAACCTGAGTTTTAATGACAACAAAAATTTGTAATGTCATTTGATTGAGACTTCTTGCATTTTTTTTAATCAAGTTTTTGGTCTTTTAAGCAAGGACATTTTGATTAATTTTACTACTTTGGTGTTATTATTATTTTTATGATTATTTTCTAATTTTTATATATACTTTATTGTTATTAAAACTCAACTTATTAAGGTGGTAACAAACCCATAAACTCAGCACAGATAAGTATTATTTAGGCCCATTATATCTCAGTAGTTTGAGCCTATTATCTCAAACAAAAAAAATTATGGGAGGCTCTATTGCCACCCACAAAATATCTCCATACAAACGTGTTTTAATGAAACTCTTTTATTACTAAAATACCTTTACATTTAATTACTTAAAATGCATAGCTTTATACTTGGAAATTAAATTTACTTCATAGACCCATAAGTTAAACACTCAATCTATCATAAACCCTAATAATATATATTTAATCAAACCCAACATCAATTAGGAAATGTAATTTTTTTTTTTCACATATATTCAAGGAATGGATGAACAAAGAATTGCTTTTATGGATTCTGAATGCATTCAGGTACGTTTACTTTCATTTTTGTTATTGTTTTATGATTGAATAAAAAATTGGAACAAAGAATTGCTTTTATGGATTCCGAATGCATTTAGATATGTTTACTTTCATTTTTGTTATTGTTTTGTGATTGAATAAAAAATTGTTGCAGCTGTAGTCTTTTAGAACTTTTTTTTTTTTTTTTTTTTAAAAGTAATTGTATAAGTCGATCAAGCCTATACAGTTCTCAACACAACTCATTCACTCACTTTACTTTAATTCAACTACAATTTTTTATTAATTTAATTGGTTTGTAAACCGAAAAACCTGGTGGATGGATTTTAAAAAAAGCCAAATTTTGAAATGAAAAAATTGATTTGTTTGGTTATTGAAAAAATAGTTATTTTTTTTAAGACAAAAGAATTTGCATATTGTTCTTTGTTTAATTATTGTTGTTGTTGTTTTCTATGATAATGATTAATTAAGTGTGTAAACTATTATAATTTCATGGTTTTTATTTTAGATAATTTAATACATTGATTCCGCAAGTAACAATGAAAAAATTAAATATATAATTAGTTTTAGAGTTGAATTTTGTATTTTATTTTCACCCGAGTAATTAAAATATTAGTTGTAGAATTTTATTTGAGTGATATTTTTTTATCTGAGCAAATTCTATAATATTTGTTAAAGGGAATGAAGAAATTGTACATATATATATATATATATATATATATATATATATATATATATATATTTTAAAGAAGAAACTGTTTGTACAAGAATTATTATTATTATTATTATTATTTTGCGGTGGTGGAGGCAAATGAAGAGATCAGAATGGGTATAATGAGAAAAAATATATGTTTAAAAAAAAAACTTAAAGGATAATTTTGGTATTTTAAAAGATGTAGGAAGTAAAATTAATAATTTTAATTATTTAATATAGGTGTAGGATAATATTTTGCGGGCGGTAATAGAGCCACCCAATTTTTTATTATTTATTTATTTATTTATTTTTAAGGAAACAAGAATTGTAGTTGTGGTTACTTGTTAGTTTAATTAGTAGGATCATATATAATTAAGAGGATTTGATTTGAGTTGGAAATTCATTTGGGAATTGGGGTAGTAAAGTATTCTTCGGTCAAGTAGATTGAACAATCTGGGCTGGTGGCTGGGCATAAAGAAGAGAAATAAAACCAAGGAAACCTTTCGCACATGCACCCAACCAAAAATTTATGAATATTGTATGTTCTTCATTCAAGCTTTCAATTTCGCCACCTAATCTAGTGAAATTAAGTACTAAATAACATATGATTCTACTATCTGTAACGTCACAAAGTCAAGATAAAATGTAACGTCGGATCTGCACCTAATAATTGTTTTATATATACATTAAAAATGCAAAATGGTCTGCAGCAGCTAAAGGCCTCTTTCAGTATTCATAAATTATAAGAATATATAGCTAGGTAAGTAATATATATGTAACCAACATCGAAGATAAAGGCAGTAAAGAGAAGAATTTAATTTACTGGTTATCGTTTGAACCTTGGAGAGTGAGGCATCGAATATATATAGGGGTTGAAATGATGTTGAGTGCATGCAGCTGTGTGCCTTGGGGATTTGTATTGACTATTATCAAACACAAATTTGGGACTCTAAGATCTTAAAATAGTCTAAGCTAGCTAGTAACATCTTGGTTTTTTATGTGTACCATATACAGTTTAGACTTTAGAGAGCACTAAATTGACATTAAATTAATTTCAACCGACAAGAGGTTAGTTTGGTAGTAAATCTCTCACACATGTATTACGAGGTTACGGGTTTGAGTCTTTTTTCCCCAAAAAATCCTGAATATATATTAATTTCAACCGACAATATGAGGTTGGTTCAGTGGTAAACCTCTCACACATGCATTACGAGGTTACGGGTTTGAGTCCTTTTTTCTCTAAAAAAAAACCTGAATATATATATATATATATATATATATATATATATATATATATATAATAGTATAATATATTTTTTTAAATCATTGAAAAAATAATTTCCAGCTATTTATAATTTTATGAAATAGTCTAATATCATGTTTAATCTTGGGTACCGTACAGGCCTGATTAGAGAGTTAAGACAATAATGGGATATTATCCTATGAAGACTCTATTTTTTTATTTTTTGAATTATTACAAGAATTATTACAATAGGATTGTTGGTACATGTCGAGATCAAACAATACATGTGCGGTCTGGATATCTACTTCTATAACGGGGGATAACTACTTCCACAACCCGGGAAGAAAACTCCATACACATGTTTGTAAAATGTGCATGGTGAGATTTGAACCCCTCATCACTTATGTGGAAGGGATGTGCACTAGCTATCAGCTCTACTAAGAGGTAACGTGCTCTAATAAGACTCTATTTTTGTCTCAATTAGGTTTAACTTTTTTTTTTTATATAAAAAAAAAGCTTTAACAATTTTTGCCTTATAGTTGAGGTTCTTAAAAGGAATAATTGATATTCTTTGCCTTTATCCTCAAACACACAATATACTGAAAGAAGCATTTTTTTTAATAAGGAAATAAAAATAAAAATTGGGTTATATACTCATTAAAATATCGTAACACATTTATCATTTATAATAATATATAAGTGATTAGTATTTATTATATACATTTAAATTATTTATTGTATGCATTAAGTGTTAACTATTAATCATAAACCACTTATTTAGTCGGACAAGATCACATATTCAAGTAATTGCCACCACAAGTGATATGTATATCAAAATAATAATAACAATAATTATAAGCTTTGAACTTCAAGACTGCATAAATTAAACATGAAGTACTCTTACTTGGAAATTTCCAATAGCAAAACAATTAAACTAAAACTACGACATTTTACTAATCAAACATTCATGAACTTTTGTAGGACCTAGAGAATGGAAATTCATTGCATACAATACAAGGGAAAAATAATTTAACAAATTAAGCGAAGAGAGATACCGGAAACTATGATATGCGATGATCGGTTAACAATAAAAAAAATTAAAAATTAAAAATTAAAAATACATAAAATAAAAGAGAGGTTCATGAATTATGTATCAGGAGAAGAAGAGTGTTTGTTGGCGAGAGTGTGTTTATTGTTGTGCATCCAGATCTTGAGGACTCTCCTCTTGATGCCAATCTCTTGGCAGAATTGCTGCACCACACTTTCTTCTAGCTTTTGTATTCTCCAACTAGCCTTTTCAGCGAAGTTGAACATCTTCTCTTTCTGTTCTCGTGTGAACTTTGTCCTGAATCTCTTTCTTATAATCTTTACATCATGATCAGTTGGCCTTTCCACAACCCCATCACCTGATCCATCGTCCTTATTATTATCATCGGATTCCGAACGGGCCGATCCACTTTTGTAGGACAATAACACCTGCTGAGGTGGTTCTGTAGTATTGCTTGGGGAAACCAAGTAGCCTTGTGATGATGAGCCAACAACAGGATGATTGTGATTGTGATTATAATTATGAGCAGCATGGCTCAAATTACCATTAATACTGTTGTTGTTGATGAGTTGTGGAGAGTAGTGGTGGTTGTGGTTGCATTGATCAAAAGGAGAGTGATCATGATGGTCACATTCAAAGTGTTTTCTATGGAAGTTTCTATGGCAATTGCAAGCTGAACACTTGAGGGCTTCAATGGAACCTTCTTCTCCACTTGCCATGAACTCACCACACCCATCTGTGGCATTACCACCAATGGCTGCTGCATGGTTCTTCATGCATTCTTTATACCTCACACTCACCACCACCACCTTCTTGTACGCCTTTTGCCCTTCCTCCTCCACCCTTCCTCCTTCCTTTTCTTGGCTTATTGAACTATTCATCTCTCTCTCTTTCTCTCTTTCTCTCTTTCTCTCTATACTATAATAACGAGACACCTTTTTTTTTTTTTCGAAGAATCTCATCATGACATTGGATTCCTTAGGAATACGTTGAACTTAAATGCTTCTTCCATCTAACTAAGGACAAAAAGGTTTCACTGTGCTAGCTTTCAGAAAGAGAGAGAAAGGCATTTGGAAAAAAAAAATAATAAAAAAAATATATATATATATATATATAAAAGGATCTAGAGGGCAAGGACTATATATAGGTGAATCAGTACTTTTGGTTGTGAAATTTGCAAGTTAAGCAACCAACTGGCACATATATAATCATTAATGAGAGAGATCAGAGAGGGGTTGAAGAATTAATATATATTTGAAATTTGAGACCAATTAGGGGTCTATTGTGACCTGGCCGGTGAGATCAACACATACAAGTATAGTCTAGAATGCAACTCTCATATCAACAATATTCAAGTTTGAGTTGTCACGCCGCATGTGGTATATAAAAAAGATAATAATAAACAACAATATATTACTGATGTGTGTATATAAAAGGGATTATATATATATTCACAAATTGGAAGGAAGAAATGAATTAGCAGTTTTGAGGTTAGAATTGCAAAAGGGGGTACATAATTGCTTTGCTTGCAATATTAGATAGCAAGCTTAATTAGGCATGCACTAAAGAGAGGGCGGGGCACGCGTGTGTACACAATTTGAAATTAATACGAGACAAGAAATTTGGTAGAAATTAAGTGTATGAATATACAATATAAAAATTGATTGAATGATTAGGAGTTGAAAAAAAGGCATGCATTGTTTGTGCAAGTTTTATATAAATTTTTTGGGATCAATGCATGATCAGGGTGCTATCAATTATTCTCACAATCAAAAATAGAATATGATTGTGTTTGATCCCAAGTAAATAAAAGGAATATATATACAACACCATGTAATATGATACATATATATATATATATATATATATATATATATATATATAGAATTGAATTAGTTGTCAAGCATTCGTTCCATGACAATTGACAAATATTATCAGAGTATGTCTTAATTTTTTTTTGTCTAATACATGCGGATCAATCACTTCCGTAGTACCAGGTCAGTGGCTCGAATCTTATCAATGGTGAAAACTTTTAAAAAAATACCTGGTCCCAGATTAATAGATATTATAAAAAAAATAAAAAAAATAACTTTCATTTAAATGCTTAAATAAATGAATATAACTTGATCAATATAACGAAGAAATCAAGTGTAATTGAGTCAAATAGAGAATGTCATGACCTATATAAATATTATAATTCATACAAGACAGAAACAAAGTAAATCTCAAACTTAATATTTGATGGGATGCTCTGGTTGTTTTTGTTGGTCTTTGCTCTGGTTGTTTTGCTTCCTCTAGTAGGTTTGTTTCCTGCTGTTGTTTTTGGCCTCTAGGCCCGTGAATAATACTTGCAGTTCAACAAAAAAAAAAAAAAAAAATTTGATGGGATGATTTTCCAAATGTTACTGTCCTGGTAATTCAGTAAATCGTAATTTCTGTTGGTAGACTTTGGTATCGAGTGGCATTGAGTTAGCCGGCAAAGGTGAAGCTAGAATTTCAAATTTAATTAAGTTTGGAAAACCGACCAATAAAATGGTGTTTGGTTTCATTTTTAAAAACAGATTTAAACCAAAAAAACAACAACTCTAAATTAAAGTTGTTTGGTTAGTTATTTTGTAAAATTGTTTTTGAAAACAAAAACAACTTTTTAAAAGTTATAACTAAAAATTAAAAACAATTTTCTATTGTTTTTCACCATTTTAAAAACAGTTTTTTTTAAAACAAACCACAACTTTTCCAACTTTTCCCTTGAAACAACAATTTTACTCTTTTCAAAAACATTACCTAACACTTTTATATCGTTTTCCGTTTTTAAAAACTACTTTTACAAAACACTACTAAACATGTTTGCATTTTTAAAACCATCATTTTTAAAACATGATTTTTATTTTTAAAAATAGTTTTCAAAAACATCATTTTAAAAATGATACCAAATGCATCCTAAAATTTTCATTGTATAAAAAACAAATATTAAAAATTTAAGCAAAATATGAGGATTAAAAGGAAATTTTCTACGAGGCTATGGCCCCTGCCACCCCTTCATAGCATCGCCCCTTCTTGCTGGAATGCTTTTTCTTTTTTGCCTCCCTATCCATCTAATAATAATTTTCATCTCAGGAGCTAGATTTTGTTTGCTGAGTTTCAACTTTCCACATTATATCCCTATTTGATAACATAATTACAATATTTCATGTTTACAAAATAAATTAAAGAGTGGATATTTCCATTTCAAAAATAAATAAATAAAGTGAAGAGTGATTACAATAAGAGTTCCCTCCATCATTGCTTGCATATATATATATTCATATGTAAAATTATTATTTAGAATGACAAATTATTATAATTATGGAACCGCTTTCTTTTTAATTAAACCCTTTTATTATTTGTTCCACTTGTTAATTTATCAACAATTAACAAAACTCACAGGTTAAAAATAGATGGGTGTAATTCGCTCTCAATTCTAAATTCTTTATACATTTCTTTTTAACATGTCAAATTCAAATTAAGAAAAGGTTTTCATAATAAGGCAAAGAGAGGAGGAGAGTCGAGACAAGAGAAAGGAATTAACGATGTTAACAAAACCTATTTTTTATTTACTAGCACCCAATGTGATTCAAGTAGCATAAGTGTTCATTCAGTCTAATAATATACTAGGTTCGAATTGTCACCACGAGCCACTGCAAGTGGTATGTATAAAAAATTCATTTACTTATATGGCAGAGCCGCAGAGCCTTAATTTATCATACCAGAACGAGTAGAGAGCCTTAACTTTCTTTAACAACAAAAAATAGACACAAATGCATTAATTCATGCCAAGTTGCCAACTGACATTGTCTCAACTCCCAAGAGATTTATGGTTTACTGCATCAATATTGTCTTGTATTTTTCCAGTGTATATTAATGACAGTCCACCTTCTGACCTTCATATATTAAACCCTGATCACCAATCAACTTAAATTATATTATGAAAATTTTAATTCAATCCACATGCTCAGATTTCTATATATGTTTCAAGTGTACCATACATTTCAAAAAATATTTATATAACACGTTATCCTGGCTAGGGGTATGCTGCGGATCGAATCCATTGGATTTGTTATGATCCAAGATCCTATTGGATCAAAAAAATTATAATATGATCCAATCCAATCTTAAAGCGGGATTTGATCCAATTATAATTAGATCTGATCTGGTCTGATCCATTTCCAAAATAGTTAAATCGAATTCGATCCAATCCAATAAATCAGATTGATATGAAGCAATTCTTAATATATAATTTAATACTTCAAAAAAAAAAAAATCTTAATATATAATTAATTAAAAAAAACTTCTAAAGTTCAAGAAAAATCAATAATTAATTCATACCGTATTTGAAATGAATTAACAAACCAATAGAACATAAAAAAAAAATAAAAACAAATACATAATTGTATATTGTAATGTTTTATATTTGTATTGGTTTGATTCCATTGCAAAACTTTCTTTATTTGTAATAGTTAGTTGCTTAGGTGATTTTTGGTTGAAAGGAGCTTCAAAAGAGAAAAGCAACTTCTCATGTAAATATCGTTTTCAAGAGGAAAAACACTTACTTGGATGCTAATGCATTGAGACTCTTCTTCCTCTTACAAGGCGTAAGTGCACACACACACATTGCATACATTTGTGTCCCTACATCGTAGCGTTCGTTTGGTATAACATATTCACACACGTGTTTTAGTATGCTCATGCATTGATCTCATATTGACAAACATTGTAGAAATGCATGTACTATGATTATCACTTGGATTTTGCACACTTGTGTGATTTTGTATTTATTTGTTTGGGTTTTGTTGTTTTGAACTTGAATATCTTCTCATATGATTCCTTGTTGAGTTCCTATCATTTCGGTTACTCAATCATTAGTTTTCGAGTTCAAACAAGGAAGTTACGATACTTTATATTCTCTTACAATGCATTGTCTTCGTCGTCGTGTATCAAGTTGAATTCATAACCTTTGGTTAAAGTTTCATAGTCTTCCTCGTGTTTTATTGAGTTACGGTTCGTAATCCGAAAGCGGATTCAAATTCGGAGTTCGAAGGCCGAAGAACGGTCGAAGAGCGGGTGAGATGCACGAAAGGGAGCGAAGGAGAAGAGAGGTGGCAAGTGGCCAACCACCCTTCCTTCCCGTGGAGGCACGTGGCCACCATGGGAGGAAGACCTCTCGGCCTTCCCATGGTGGCCACGCGCCTCCACAGGAAGAGAGGCTGATGGTGGTACAATTTACCTCTTTGCCCTTATTCTTCTCCAATTGATTTCTCTCCCTATATAATTCAAATTTCGTGCCAAAACTCTCACAACCTTTGTATTTTTGTTTTAGTCATAACTCTCTCATCTCAACTTCGATTTGAGTGATCCAAAAACCGAAATTGTTGGTCTTGAAGAGAGGAACAATTCCCAAGCATTTTCAAGGTGAAAAGATGTCCAGATTATTTGCAGTGATCTGATTTCAGTTCATGACTCATCTTTTCTTTTAGTAATCATCTTCTTTGCATTTTTCTTATGATCAACTTGATGGATCTTATTATTTGATTGATGAAAAATGTGTAGAATGATTTTGATTCCAACTTTAGACTTGTTTGATTGATTTTCGAGTTGTAGCTTTTGTGATTTTGATTGAACATATTTCAAAGCTAAACTTGATTCACATGAAATTGATTATAGAAATGTTTTATGTAATGAGCTTGATTTTTGATTTCTAGATTTAGTTTCATGATCTAAGAACTAGGATTTTGTATTGTGATATTGACTATTCTAATCTAGTTCTTGTTGATTCACATGCTTAGATTTCTAGATAACTTTGTAATTGATTATTGAAAGCATATTCTAGTTATCTAATTGCATGTTCATAGAGTTTGTGTGATCTACTTTCTCTATTTGGTTGTGTTTACATCTTTTGCATCACTTAGATCATTTGCATTGCATAAGGTGAGAAGTCTCTTATTGTAGAGTGATTCTTCAACATAGAGCAAGGAAGACTTGGTTAAGACATGCGGTTCGGTTAGCCAAGCAAGAAGTCTTAGATAAGAGCATGTGGCTCGGAATAGCTAAGCGAGGAAGTCTTGGCTTGAAGCATGTGGCTTCAATAAGTCCGAGCAAGAAAATCTCCCTAGAGACTTGTGGATAGTCTAGGTTAGGGAGTGGCTTTCTAGAGGCAAACGATTTGTCTCGCTTAGAAAGTTGAGGCGATATTTTCATTAGTAAAAGGCTTTAAGGGTAGGATAGAAGGGATATTCAAGAGAGAGCATTTCATGTGAGTTGATTGTTTTTTAGAGTGTACTTCTTTCCAATTAGTGAATTGGGTGTTGCCAGTTGTTGTGGATTCAACCTGTGGATGTTTCCTCTTAGGAGGTTTACCACGTAAAAATACTCGTGTTGATTTTTAGCTTTATGTTTCTTTGCTTCTATAACTCGCATTGCTTGTAACAGTTGTGTAATTGAACTCGATCTCATTGACTTGTTAAAGCAATCCATTTGTTAGACACACCAAGTGTGCACATCCTTGTTGTGTTGAAAAAGTAGTTTGAAGAATTTTGAGCACATACCTATTCACCCCCCAGGTATAATTACACTATAATTGTTTAAGGGAATTTCATACATAACAAAATACTTAACTATTTATTATAACAAAATACAATAGCACTAAAACATTTGCTCAATATTTATCCGTATAAGACAAAATAAATTGACCAAATATAAATTAAGCCCTATATTTTGGTGGATCCGATGGATTTGACGGATTTTAATATGGAACTCCAATATCCAAACCAATCCAATGGATTTCAAAATTTAGCATTCGATCCGATTCAAACATATCCTCAAATTTGATTCAATCCAATCCATTGAATTTGATCATATCTAATGGATCCTATTTGATTGGATTAGATCATGCACACCCATAAATTCTTGGCATTTTAAGTAAATCACATTTATGAAATTACCATTTCTTTTCTTCAGTTTCCCAAAATCATTTCCAGCAATAGAATGTAACTAATTATGTGCAAACAGCAAATACAATAGATATACATGAAAATACCAAAAATAGAGATATTCAAGAAAACAATTATTTTGAAAATAAGTAAATATACAAATTTATAATAAAAAATTTAAGGAAAGAGTTGGTTTCTGTCCAAGGGTTATTTTTGTCCCAAACACACTTTTGATGTTATTAAAACTAAAGTTAATAGCATGGTGTTAAACCCACATAACAAATCCAAAAATGTGCTAGAAATTTTAAGAAATTTTTGTTTTACACGTGAGGATATTTGTAAATCTAATGCATTGGGAGTAAGATAGTTTGGATGCGTCATCTTCAACTAACGTTTGAATAACAGAAGAACTAAAGTGATGGATTTTTGAAAAAGCAGAAACTAAAAACATCTAAAAAGGTGATAATCACGAAAAAGATAGAACTCGTGTGAAATGGAAAATGAGTTTATCTGTCAATTTTAAATACGGATATGCAAACCATGTAAATTTAATGGAAAAAAAAAAAAAAAAAAAGTAAAAAGTTGATATAAAAAAGATTGGAACGGACTTAAAAGTTAAAAGCTTAAAAATTCTATAATGATGATTACCAGCCATTATATACCAAGTTGGATCCCTTTTTATTCAAGTTCGTCGAATGAATAAGCACTAAATTGCTCACCAACAGTAGCCTACAATTAGACATTAATAATTAGGCTCAACAATTTTTCTAAATTAGAAAAATAAAATAAAATAATAATCTTTGCTAAGCATCTATTCAACATAAATTTTATAAAATAATAACAAAAGAACATTTAGAAACTAAAAAATATTGATCATATAATGATTACTAATGAACATGATAATCTTAATTATTACCTTTATCTATCAAATTTATATATTAATTACTGTCTCTTCTTATAATAAATCTGTCTTAGTTTATTCCTAGGCTAGGTGAATAAGCATTATACAAGATTATTAAAATATATAGTAAAGCCTTTAAATAAAAAATTAAATATATAGGACAAAAGCAACATGTTTAGTATGTATATTTATGTATTGCTTTGAAGGAAGGAAATACACAGAAGTAAACTTTGAGGCTGGTCCTTCACTTGACCCTTAATTTGCCATTAAAATTATACTAATTAATAATTAATGTACTTACTATTTAATTAACGCCCTCCAGGCTGCAGAGATAAGTGAGATAACAATACTCTCCCTCACTATATATAGTAATTATCAAGTCAGATATACCTTACTCTATATATTACCGATTTTTTTAAATATGAAGACATCAGAAAAATAGACGAAATATAGGAAATTCAAGAAAAATAGTTTTACTTCTTAAAAAATTCTCAAATTTTATTCATATATAAATTTCAATGAACCTATCATCCACAAAAAAAAAATTCAAATCAAAATTCATTCAAATCGATGTGATTTTATAATGGTCCTTACCGAAATTAAAATAAGGGATCATTTATAAGAGACTCACTATATATATATATATATGTGATGGTTCTCTAGTAAGGATGTCTTGAAATTATAAGTTAATGACGTCCAACCACAGTTACACATTCATAGTGGGTGTGGATATTTGTTAATGTGGGGCTATGGGCCCACTGTGAATGTGTGGCTGTGGTTGGACGTCCTAAAATTATAAAGTCAAGACGGTCCTGATTAGAGAAGTATTATATATATATATATATATATATATATATATATATATATATTAACAGGTGCAGACCTAGGAAATATTTGCAGACTAGGCTAAATTATGTATGCAAATAGTTTTTTTTTTTTTTTTTTTTCTCAGCACACACTAGTAATAAATAGTCAATTCATTAGATATCAATTGTTGGATTTATCTATTTTTGTTTAGTTAATATATTCTAATAGTTAATTAGTGGCTCACAAATCCTCACATTGAATTGCTTACTCAATATATTTAAATGCTTAATCACCGATTCACATACTCTCACATTGATTTGTTTGTCAATATATATCTTGTTTTTAAATAGATTCCACATATTATGAAAATTTACTATTAATGACCAGTTTGAATTGTTTAAACTAACAAATAGAACAAAATGAAATGAATCTAAATTGTGCAACCAAAAAATTGAAATAAAAGCAAGGAAATATTATATGTAAACAAGCATAAAATAATACTTTTGTCAATTGTGATTGATTTTTTGTAATTTTTATTATTGTCTTTTGATTTTAAGTTAGAATAAATAAATGAAATAAATTATACTAATGGTAGGGGATGTTAGTGCAATTATAAACAAAATTTGCATATAAATACAATTAGACCTAATATCAGGGGTGTTTGTGCAATTAGTCATAATAAATATATTTATTTTTTTCTTTTGATAGAGGGCTGCCTGAGTTACAGCCCGGGGCAACCCTCTCATGCATCCGCCCTATTAATATATATATATATATATATATATATATATATATTGTCAAAACTTCTCCATAATTTATGGTCTACATTCTACGTCATAATATATTTATTATCAGGACGAACTGACAATAGAAAGACTATATATATATAGGATAATTGCATAAACATCCCTTGAGATTTGATATAATTACACACATATGGCAGTTTTGGAGATATTGACACAAACATTACCTGACTTTTGAGAAATATTACACCAACATCCCCTCCATTAACTTTCTACAGTTTTAACTTCAACGGTCAAATGAGCAAAATGACTACCCTTTATTTATTTTTATTTTTTTAAAATACTGAAAATAACTCTTCATCTTCCTCATTTATCCAGAAAAAAAATAAAATAAACAACACCATATTCAAATAATCAAACAACACAATCTCCAAATCAATAAACAAAAAATTCATCTTGCTCACCCATATGATCATCTATTCATCTCACCCAACCATCTTCGTCTCCCAAAAAAAAAGAAAAAAATCATATTCAATTTCCACACCATCTCCTTTTCATCTTCATCAAATCAAGGACTGCTACAAAACAAATCCACAAGGGTATGACAGAAACAAAATTATGTGCTTGTCCACTTAATAATTACTAAATTCAGTTATTCTTACTTTATGCATTAATCACAATTTAAATACAAAGAACAATCCTTTGGTCCAGAAGTCAACCTGAAAATTCCACCATACGTGAGGTAAAGCTCAGAGAGGGGAATGAAGAAAGCTTCGCTACAGATAGCACTAATTGAACCTTTTGCCTTTGGAACTTGTATATCTACCCAATTAAATACAAGTTCCAAAATTTCTCTAGGAAAGACCAATTTCGACAAACCATTTCTCAATACCAACGGAAAACTGATTCCTAGTACAAAAAGGCAAATCAAAAACTAATTCAAAGACTAAAATATTCATATACTGGAAGATGGAACAAAAAAATACAAAACAAAGATACAACATTCAATTCAGTCCAACCATATGATATTCTTCTAATTTAGGAACTGCAGGTAATATTTGAAAGCAAATATAAGATACCCAGATTTGTCTACTGAACATTCTCTCGAAGCAATGCGAGCAGACAACTTGGTCGACTTTTTCTCTTCAAGAAGCTTTTACACCCTCTTCACTCCATTGTCCGCTGATTCTGGTTCTCTCCCATTCGAAGAAGAAACACACACGTAATCGTACCAAATTTAACTGCTCCAATTAACCCAACAAAAAAAAAAGTAGTACCGTTGAGTTTGGATGATTTGAAAGTGTTAGAGTGAAGTTTAAGAGAAGAAGTGGATTGAAGGAAGGAGAAATCGACAACCATTGAAGTGGGTAGAGATCCAATCTCCATCTCCGGCAGTAGCAGGGCTCCAGATCTGACCAGAGATGGTGTTTGAAAGATGGAGCCATGAGATGGAGCAGATCTCCATCTCGTCGCAGAAGAAGTGATGGATCTGGAAAAATCTACTAGTCTCCACCTTTATTTTTTATTTTTTAAAAATTAAAATATTTTAAATTTTCCCATAAAATAATAATTATTATTTTTTGATTTATTTTAATTTCAGTTAAAAGGACCATATTACCCCTGGCTATTAAGTGCTAACAGTAGAAAGTTAACGGTAAGGGATATTAGTGTAATATTTTTCAAAGGTCAGGGAATGTTTGTGTTAATATATCTAGAACCACCATATGTGTGTAATTATATCGAATGTCAAGGGATGTTTGTGCAATTACCCCTATATATATATAGTCTTTCTGTTGTCAGTTCGTCCTGACAATAAATATATCAGGACGAAGAATGTTGACCACAGATTATGAAGAAGTTTTGATAAGTGCATACACTTTGAGTCAAAGTATGTAAATCTAGTGGTCCACATTTTTCGTCCTGATATATTTATTGTCAGGACGAACTGATAATAGAAAATTTATATATATATATATTTGCAATTTGTGGAGGGAGGACATCAAAATCCTCCACTAGCTAGCTTTACGGAGGAGATCGATCTCCTTCTGATGGAGATGTTCTATTTTTTATTTTATTTTCTATTTTATTTTTTATTAAAGGTTCTTTTTCTATTTTCTTATACTTTTGATAATTATTTTATATTTTTAGAAACAGATTAATTGTAGGGGTGCATCCCTCTTTGATATAAGAAGATTTTCATATGTGCTCCAATCGTTTGCCACATTTGCTACATTGTATATATGTATACGATTTTAAGTAGACCCACAAATTTAGGTCCTTAGAGGCTCAAATAGTCAAATATAGACCGACTGTTTTCCTGAGAAAGTCTCAAAGTCGTTGAAATCTTGCAATCAAATGTTGAGAAATCTGGTAGTTAGTTACAGAACACAATTTGAGAGAGTGATCAATCAACAATCCAATTATGGGACCAAAGCAAAGCCAGAGGATCAAATATTCATGCAACTATATATATATATATATATTTTTTTTGAAATGCCTATTTATTAATAAAAGAGAACAAGGACCAAACAGAGAGCCCCAAAACAACAGCCCCAGCGCAAACCAGCCTCAAGCAACCAGCACAAGAAAAACAACAACCCACTACCACAAAGACAACAACAAAGCAGCAAAAGAAACCCCCACACACCTACTCAGCCCGCCCAAACTTCTTTTCATCATCTTCAACAACACACCATTTACATGTCTTCGACAGTACATATTAACATGGGCTTATTATTTGTCGGAACCAGCCCAAGAATGGAAATTTAATTAGCTAGCAGAATTAAACCTGTAAGAAGCATATGAAAGAGCACCGTAGCTCCAACTATGGTGAATCAGTTCTGCCTTCACATCTTTGCCTGCAGCACCCATTGCTACATGCAATGGGTAAAAGTGGTCCGGCCAAGGGTGAGCCATTTTCGCGTGTGGTGCTTTCTCTTCATAATGGTTCACATCCTCATGTCTGCAACAAAACACAAGCAATCAAATGTTGCTGAAAACATAAGGACCTCCTTTTAATTTTCCCAAATGGGTGACGATATCTCGAAAACATATGGTTTTCAATATTCTAAAGCATTACCTTCCTTCAAGGAGAGCATCCTTGAGCCAGGTATCAAACTCCAGAGCCCATTGAGAAATGGAATCTGGACCTGTGCGGTTTAGGGCCCTCAGGTTGTGGGTAGCACTTCCAGAACCAATTATGAGGATGCCTTCCTCCTTAAGAGGGGCTAATGCCTTCCCAATGTTGTAATGATGAGTTCCATCCTTGTCCAACTGAACCGAGAGCTGACACACTGGGATATTAGCCTCCGGATACATCAGCATGAGTGGAACCCATGCGCCATGGTCAAGCCCGCGTTTTTTATCTTCATCAACACGCTTGAAGCCAGATCCTATGAGCAGTTCCTTCACTCTCTTGGCCAGTTCTGGAGCTCCTGGTGCTGGATACTTTAGCTGTCACAGGGACAAATTAAATTATTAAAAAGGACGGTAAAAGATCAAAAAACATAAATACTATCTTAACACTATTAGAGCGAGAGCCCTTAACTGCAAGTTTAAGCTTTAGAGTCTAGTAATTACTAAAATGCACAAAACCGCATCAGAGGTATTAACTATTGACACTACGTCCTTCCTATACATATATGACATCAAAAAGTAGTGCAGTCTCAAGATCCCTTTATTCCTTAACAATGAAATAGCATTCTAATATCAGCAAATTCTATCTCAAAATTAGTCAAATAAATTCTTTATCAAATTGTTTCAACAAATTAGTAATATTAGATCACTAAACTACTCCCTCCACTATTACATCATCCAAAGCATCAAGTTAAATCAGATCATTTATTGATCTAGCTCACTTTGGTTTTTATTATCTAATGTTTAATTTTTCTATTGAAGATCTCATGCATCTCCTTTATTTTATTTTTTATTTTAAAAAAAAAAAAATTATTGTCCTACCCTTTGTCATTAACACTAGAGTTAAATGTAATGGTCAACCCTTAATTTTAAGATATTGAACAATAATTTTGATAAAAGTTCATTTCATTTGCAATTTCACCTAAAGTCGGGGTCCTTATTAAAATTTGTCCAAATTAGGTGTCTTATCGGACTGGTCAACAGTCAACTCTGAAAATTACGTAAAGGGTACTGACCAGAAATTTTGATAAAAGCTTATTCTATCTGCAATTTCATCTAAAGTCAGGGTATCGTATTGTAATTTGTCCTATATTAAAATACAAAACCTTTGAAAATGAATTTCTGGGTGAGGAGATTGCCGGCAAGATTTGACAACTTAAGCAAGTTTGAAGAAAATTATAGAAAATAGGTAACGATGGAGATGATGGAGAATTTTCTATATGAATTTGTTGGGAAGTAATAATCAAAACAACAAATAGCCGACGAGATGAGGTTGGTCTGGTGGTAAACCCTCACACCTGCACTAAGAGGTTGTGAATTTGAATCCTCTCCCTCTCTTAAAAAAAAAAAACTCTGAATTTATGTATTAAAAATGAAAAAAAAAAAAAATAGCCAAAGTATATACCTAATCCACCAACCCCACCGCATATATATCTTATGAACAATGCCATCATTATAGAACTGAGGCATTTGATATGGAATTGAAACAATTCTTTGTTTTTGAAAATAAGAGAGAAAAAGCAAAATATAAGACATGTTTGAGAATTATTGATCATGACCGGTCTTGATCTCACAAAAATTGTCAAAAATTGAATATGATGAACAATCAAGAATTCCAGTACGGAAACTATATGGTATTCAACAATTGCAAACCACAGCCTATGCGGTTTCAAAATTGAAAATCTGTAAAAAGTCAATGTTGAGTCTTGTTATTATAAATATGAAAACAACTAATCCAGAGATTATATAATCAACAATTTTGTATAATGAAATTCAGTCTTGATCATCATCACCATAACAAAATAATAAAATAATAATAATAATAATAATAAAACCTGGTACATCTTGTCGGGGAATCCATAGAAGTCGTGGATGGTATCGTTTCGATCATTGACGGCGTTAACGGTAGGAAAATGAGTCTCCCAGTGACCGGAAATGACCAAAATGGAATTGGGTTTCTCTGCAAACACTTTGTCTTTCCAAGCCTGAAGGAAATGCCTGGCTGGTAATGAATCGTCGATTGACAACGTCGGCGAGCCGTGAGATATGTAGAAGGTGTCCATCATCTGTTTCTCTCTACTTTTGTAATTGTTGGCTAATGAGACCAGACCACGCGTTGCCTATTTATAAATAATGTGACAGCTGGAATCGTCATTTGTGCATCTTGTCTTTAAATTAAATAAACGAAAATCGTCATTCCTAAATTTACTACTTTTAAGTTTTATCATTCTTGTGTTAGACTGTTAGGTAGGTAAAGTCGCAATTGTATCCAATTCGGATACCCGAATCCAAATTGCTCCTTAATTTTGGATTTTGGACTCGAGCCGGAAAGTTATGGACTTTAGATATTTGTTTTTTAATATATACAACTTGCAATGGTGGCAGGCTGGCAAAATGGACGGCCTAGCCTGTTAACAGCCCGATCTGACCGTGTTGGGCCGTTAATAGGTCAGGTCAGGCCCGGTCTGTTAAATAATTTGGAGCCTGGCCTAGGCTCGCGGTCTGGCCTTCAGGCTAGCCTTTGAGCCAGCCTGTGGGCTACCTGTTTTTTTTAATTAATAAATTATAATTTATAAATCTAAATAAGTTAATATCTAGTATATAATTTATAATTTATAAAAATTAAAATAAATAAATTATTTATCAATTGAATGAATTGATTTTTTTTTTTAAATTATTTTCCTATTCTATTTAATTGTTAAGACTGTAAAATTTATTCATCTTATAATATTTGAAGTTAAAAATTTATTTATTATATTATTTTAACATATATATATTAGTTTGTAAGTTTAAAATTTATTCAAGTTTTCCAAAAAAAAAAAAAAAAAATTAAAATTTTATTTCTTATTTATTTAGTCTAATGGGTAATGAAATCAAATATAAGAAATAGATTAAATTATATTTTATTTATTTACTAAAATTATTCGATGTAAGAATTAAGAAAGAGCTGAGTTTTATTTACTTATTGACATTTCAGTTTACAGGATTTGTGATTGCCTCGTTAAAAACCTTACCAAGAAAAACCCAATGGGATCAAAACTTGGTAAGGGAAAAAGAGTGCAATAGAATTACAAAATTATAAATACATGTATAATTAAAAATTAAGTCGTCAATCCACCTGGTTACTGCCGGAACCAAAAGCATCTTCGAAATATATGTTGGAAAAACTTTGAATTAGTTCTTCATTCATCGGTTGATGTTGCATCCTATCTCTGCATGCTCCCAATCATGAAGGCATGTTAATACCTCCACCATTTGAGGGGTCAAACAAGATCTTAGAGGTTCGATTATACGTCCACTTGTGCTGAATGCATGTTCTGAACAAACAGTAGACACAAGGATGACGAGTACGTCTTGTGCTAGTTGGAATGATACTAGATAACTCTCGGTATGGTTCTTCTACCATAACAGCAGATCAAATTCTTGGAAGTCTCCTTGATGGGCTATGTCGAACCTAGTTTCAAAGTAAGTGCTCAGTTCACAACGTTGAGATGAACTGGATACGGATGAAGAGTCTTCCATGTTTAGGATTCTCATACTTTTCTTCATCGGTCGGGTGTCCGGTTGTTCCCTCCGTTGAATGTTTCTCCCGCTAAACATGCACTCATAAAGACGATACACTTCGAACACCTTGGAGTGTACGTTAGTAAAATTTTGAGTAAGATCTAAACCCAAATAACGACCAATAAACTGAGCAAAAGATTTTAAACTAGTTAATTTAGTCCTAGGATCTACTATACAACCTAAGGCATAGAGTAAAGGAATCTCAGACCAATATTTTTTGAATTTTTTTACCATCGCCTCAACCGCAGTTTTTAAAACGATATCATCTTTATAAAAGTGTAAAATTTTAGACATTTCTAATACTTGATGCAATGCAAGATGTGATGTGGGGTAATAGACCCCGGAAATAAGTAAAGTTGAATCGTAAAAAATCTTTAAAAATTTAATAAAAACTTTTGCCATATACCAATCCTCATCGCATATGGTTGGATCGTCTACTCTGGCCATTTCTATATTATAATAACCTATAATTTCACCTGAATAACCAATAGCACTTTCCAACATTAAATAAGTAGAGTTCTAACCTTACCGGCATATATGTTTGGAACCTCCTGGGTTATTTGTCAAAAGTTTGACAATATCTTGAAATATTTTTCACTCTTTGATTAGAGCTGTTGATATAGGAAATGACATCTCTGATGCGATCTATATGACCACTTACAACCTTAAAACCTGATTTCACAATTAAATTTATGATGTGATGTGCACACCGTTGATGGAAGAGATGACCCCAGCTTGAGAGACATTGTTAGTAAAAAAACAAGTTAATGGATGCATTATTTAATGATGCATTATCTAATGTGAGGGAAATTATGCGTCCAGTTAGTCTAAAATCATTTAAAACTTCAAAAATAACATCAAAAATAACATCAAAAATATTTTGAGTGGTATGAGCGAAATCCATGGGACAAAAACCAAGAATTCTTTTTTGCATCTTCCAATCGGTATCTGCATAGTGTCTGTGACACATAAATAGTCATGTTTGGAACGTGTGTTCCAAATATTGGAAATTAGTGCAATAGAAACACTTAAACTCTGTAATTGAGCAACCAATTTGACTCGGTCAGATTGAAAACATTTTATTAAATCGCTTTTGGTGGTGTTTCTAGACACAAGTGAAAATTGAGGGTTAAATGCATTTTTGATAAATTTTTCAAAAAAAGGATTGTCACCGAAACCAATCGGTTTGTGCAATATAACGTGCCATGCATTCCTTAGCATTGGCATCGTCATATCTCCATGTGCTAACAAACCCATTGGGTTCCGTTGTAGTTGTGTCTGTGTAGTAGTATCTACTTGACCGTGTTTAAGTATGCATGTGTTTCTATGCCTTATCAAATGTCCTGCTCCTTTCGTAGTATCGAACAATACACTCTTATAAAATTTACAACAAACCTTAAATAATACCTGACCATTCAGGGCAGTTACGTCTATCGGGTCAAAAGTATCCCATGCCACAGATTTTTTCTTTATGGTTCTGGATTTTGATGTCGTTGCCCCCGATGTCGAGTAGGAATGGCAATGGATCGGATTGGGTATGGATACCCCAATATCCATCCCCATATCCGTTTGAGATATATATATCCATCCCTGAGCGGGGCGGATTCGGATAATCCGTTAATTAAGATAGAGATATCAATCCCTGCTCCGTTTATATCCATATCCGATGAAAAAAATTTAAATTTGTATACAAAAGAAAAATATAACTAACATATGTAACGGTACAATTTATCCTATTTAAAGAGAAACAAATACATCCAATAAAGTTTAAATATAAAAATTAATAATAACTTATATAATTAGAATTAATAATTACATAATATATTTTTATATATTTAAAATATTAAAATCTATAATGGATCTGGATGGGGATGGATATCTCCATAGACAATATCCATCCCTATCCTCGAAAATAAAATGGATATTAGGATGACATTCATCCCCGCTCTGTCCCCGAAATAATAGTATCCATCCCTATTTTAAATGGAGCGGATTCTTACGGATATCCGTATATGTGGATAATTTTGCCATCCCTAGTGTCGAGGCGTAAGGATCAGTTAGTCCTTCAGTTTCTTCCTCTACTTCCTCTTCCGGTGACGGAATAATAAAGTCATCATTGATCATGTTCAATCCGTCTGGGAAATAAGTTGAAATTGAGTAGGATCCATTTCTTAGTTCCTACAAAATTAAACATAAATAATAAAATTAAAAACTAAGCAATTAATATTAGAAATACTAAACATAAACATTAACATTAAGTAAAACTATCCTATAAATATTTAATATACTAAACATAAAATCATAAATATTAAAATTAAAAGCTAAGAAATTAATATTAAAAATACTAAACATAAACATAAACATTAAGTAAAAACTATCCCATAAATATTTAATATAATAAACATAAAATCATAAATATTAAAATTAAAAGCTAAGAAATTAATATTAAAAATACTAAACATAAACATAAACATTAAGTAAAAACTATCCCATAAATATTTAATATAATAAACATAAAATCATAAATATTAAAATTAAAAACTAAGCAATTAATATTTAATATACTAACATAAACATAAACATTAACATTAAGTAAAAACTATCCCATAAATATTTAATATAATAAACATAAAATCATAAATATTAAAATTAAAAACTAAGCAATTAATATTTAATATACTAACATAAACATAAACATTAACATTAAGTAAAAACTATCCCATAAATATTTAATATACTAAACATAAAATCATAAATATTAAAATTAAAAACTAAGCAATTAATATTTAATATACTAAACATAAAATCATAAATATTAAAATTAAAAGCTAAGCAATTAATATTAAAAATACTAGCATAAATATTAACATTAAGTAAAAACTATCCCATAAATATTTAATATACTAAACATAAAATCATAAATATTAAAATTAAAAGCTAAGTAATTAATATTAAAAATACTAAGCATAAATATTAACATTAAGTAAAAACTATCCCATAAATATTTAATATACTACACATAAAATCATAAATATTAAAATAAAAAACTAAGCAATTAATATTTAATAGTTAATAAACTAAACATAAAATCTTAAATAATAAAACTAACCTTTGTTTGTAGTTTGTAATTTGTAAAGAATGGGAGTATTAGAGTGTGTAGAGAGTTAAGAATTAAGAATAGAGAGAGTTAGAGTAAAGGGACCAGAGAGTGGAGAGTAGAGAGTAGAGAGAGAGAGAGAGAGAGAGAGAGAGAGAGAGAGAGAATAAGAAATTGAGAGAGTTAAGGATAGAGAGAGTTTGATTTGGATTTTAGGGGTATTTATATATTTCTTTAAACAGGAGGTAAAATTTGAAAATTTAATGAATTTTTTTAAAAATAAATAAATAAATAAAATAAAATAAAAAAATTTTGGCCGTTGGTGCCATTGCAAACGGCCAAAAAAATTGATTTTTTTTTATTTTTATTATTATTTTTTTTTTTTTTACTGTTATTAGTAATAGTGAGATTAAAAAAAAATAAAAATAAAAAGTTAAAAGTGAGTAAGTGACCGTTGGCTGTAAAAATATTTTTATTTTTTTTTATTTTTGGTTTTTGACCATTAGTTATTCTTATTTTCTATTGGTTATTTGGTTAGAAGGGAAAAAAAAAAAAGTAAGTGACCGTTGGCCCACATGCCAGTCCGTGAAGCTTGCAGGCCTCAATAACAGAGCCTGGCTTGGGCCCATTCCTTGCCAGGCTAAAGCCTAGCCTGATTTTGACCGTTGGCTGTAAAAATATTTTTTTATTTTTTTATTTTTTGGTTTTGACCATTAGTTATTCTTATTTTCTATTGGTTATTTGGTTAGAAGGGAAAAAAAAAAAATGTAAGTGACCGTTGGCCCATATGCCAGTCCGTGAAGCTTGCAAGCCTCAATAACAGAGCCTGGCTTGGGCCCATTCCTTGCCAGGCTAAAGCCTAGCCTGATTTTGGCCGAGCCTGGCCTATGAATTTACTAGGCCGAATAGGCCCGGTCTATTTTGCCGCCACTAAATGGTGGCGATTCGAAAACATTGTTAAGCTAAATGGACGCTTTTAACATCGAGTCACACATTAGGAAGTGGTGTGATTATAATTTTTTTATTTGTTAGCTTAATGTTTTATGTATACACTAAAGTGCAAATAACTCCAAAATATATGTGGTTTGCATTTTTATATGTAGAAACAATTTTATCAAAAATCAATTCAATTCATTTTATTTTATTTTATTTTATTTAAAAGAAAACAACTTTATCACAAACTAAAATTACATTCTCTCTTCGAAGTCCTAGTTTATTAACATCTCTTGCTATTGCCTCATGTGTAGGAGGTTGTCGCTTTTTGGGCGCAAGAGGAGTTGCTGTAAGTTGAGCTCCTTGCTAGCTAGCGATTGCTTTCCTTCTTTATTGCTTTCTTTCGACTTACACATTAAAGTAGCTTAACTCCCTTCATTCTTAGAGAGACTAGAGCGAGGAGGGGGGAGGGGCTCTTGTTAGGGAAGCCTAGCGTAACGGCTTAAATGATTGTGCATGGTAGCTTCGCTCTGAAGTGTGAAGATAAAGAGAAATAGTGAAGAAGCCAAGGTTACTGATAAAAGGCTTCAAAGAACAGAGTAACAAACATCTACCATTGATGAGCTTAAGAGAGAGCTTCCAGATTTTCATTAAGAGATATTTCTATCTTACAATGATTATATATCGATCATAGATACAATCACACTTTCTATCACTTATCAGAGACTAAAGAATTATCTAACAAACTTTCCTAACTGATTCCTTGAAATCAAAATTGTTAACTAATTACAATCTGACACGTCAGCATTGTTAACTAACTTTCCATAACAGAATTCCACGTTAGCTTAGCCTCCAGAATCAACCAATTCTCTGCTGAGTTGACACTTAGCTTTCTCTCAATTGAGGACAGAGTCATTCTTCTGGTAATAGGCAAGACCAGTGTAGAGCAGAGAACTACAACTCTGATATTGTTTAGAAGTTTCTTTTGATCTCATATTAGCAGATACTCTAACATCCCCCCTCAAGCTGAATTGAGGAGAGTCAACAAGATTAATCTTGGAACACTGAAACCGAAATTTCTTAGCTGGTAAGGCTTTAGTCAGTACATTAGCAACCTGACATTCAGTAGGTACGTAACGAGGCACAACAATTCTAGCAATGACCTTTTCTCGGATGAAGTGAGTGTCTATGTCTGTATGCTTGGTCTTGGTATGGAAGACAGGATTTTGAGCAAGGGAGTTAGTGCCTATATTGTCACACCAAATGATTTTTGGAGATGGGATTTGAACATGTAGTTCCTTTAATAAAGACTGAAGCCAGATGATCTCAGTGGTGATTTGTACCATTAAATGATACTCAGCTTCAGTACTCGATCTGGCCACCACTTTTTGTTTTCGAGAACTCTAAGATATGAGGTTGCCACCTAGGTAAACATAGTTTCCACTTGTCGACCTTCTATCAACCAAGCAGTTGGCCCAGTCAATGTTAGTGAAGGCCTCTAGAGATAAAGAGGAAGATGGTTTGAAATGCAGACCCTTGTGAAGTGTCCCTTTTAGATATCAAAGGATCCTCTTGCAAGCCTACCAATGAGCTTGCGTTGGGGACACTAAAAACTGACTTAGTCTGTTGATGTTGAAGGAGATATCAGGCCGTGTGTAGCACAGGTATTGCAAGGTGCTTATAGTACTTATGTAAAGAGTGGCATTCTCAAAAAGGACACCATCCTTGGTGAGCTTGGAACTGGCACCAAGTGGTGTATCAGAAGCCTTGGAATTAAACATGTTCATTCTCTTGAGAAGGTCTACTGTGTACTTAGCTTGTATCAAAAACAAACCAGTGCTATCCCTATAGGTTTCAAATCCTAGAAAGTAACTGACACTACCAAGAGTTTTTAGAGCAAACTTATCATTCAGCTTAGCAATGATCTGTTGAATGAGCATGCTGTTGTTACCAGAGATGAGTATTGTTGGGATTTATGCTTTAAAGCTTGTAATTTGTAAATGTTATAAATCCATTAATAAAAGAAGTAGTTATTTCATTCAATAAATATGACTCATACGCTTATATCATTGATGCTAACATCCAAGATTGCTAGATGTAATCTCAAACTGAGTATATGAATGTCATATACATAGGTATTCATTTTGAGACATGCAATCTAAAGAGTCCGTAGAGAGCAAATAAAGTTGGGTACTTTATTTGTGGTTAATCTACAGCTGCGGTCCATTTCTTAATGTATGATGGTCTTATCCGAGACTACTCATATGGTGATATGAGAATTGAGGCATCTTATATGATGTGATCATATAGGATTGGGCCACGATCTATATAAATCTATCACTAAGATCTATTAGTTGAAAAGATTCATATATATCGACAAAATGATGGTTGTATATGGGTGATCTGAATCTTGAGTGTCTTGCTGACTCCTTCAAGTTAGATCGTGTTTCTTGACATACCATGGGTGAAATCGGAATAGCATTCTCGATCAATAACTTCGTATATTGAAATCACAGTTTGGCTTGTGGTTGGGAAAGTATGCACATAATAGAGGAATCCACCCCTTTTTGCGAGAAGTAGATGAGTAATTCCCTTAAGGGTTGATTTAGGATTTGAACAATTAAGAGCGATTTTCTTCTTCCATAAAAGAACAAAGGATATAATTGTTCATTAGAGAATCAGTTGTACTTAAAGGAAAAGATATAATTAGAGAGGTATAACGGACTTTATGACCTAACTCTAATTATGAACTACTTGTGGAGGGTCATACCATATGTAATAGTTATATCGATGGACACTGATAATTTGGTTGTGTAAAACATTTATAGTTATGAGAGTACAACATTGGGTTTTTAGTAGAATAACTCTGAGGTTAATAATCGTGAAATATTAATTAAAGAGATTAATTAATTTTTCTAAGTATTATAGAGCTCAAAACTGTGGGTCCATTAGGTCCTCTTACTAGCCCTTTACGATTAATAATAATAAGGCTCATGGGCAATTGGATGGTCCAATTAATTATGTTACGAAAGTAACTTAGATATATTCCGGGAATTAATTAAATAATATGATTATTTAATTAATAAATCATTTAATTGATTAATTAAATATAATTAAATAATATGATTATTTAATTGACATATTAATAATTAAGAATTATTAATTGTTATTTGGAGGTTTCAAGTTTGAACCATGACTAGAGCAAAAAAATTAAAATAATAAGAGATTATTTTTATTTACTCTAAAGATGCCAAAGGTTCAACACCTAGTGGTGAACGAATTAAAAAGAATTTGTAATCCAATTTTGACTTGGTTTACAAAACCCTAGGATCCTGGTATATACGATATACTTATCAGGGAAAAAAAAAACCAAAAACTGAAAACCTAAGAAGAGAGGAGAGGTGCGGCAACATAGAGAGAGGAAAGAAAAAGAAATTGTTTTTCCCCTACATTGGCCGAACTCATCATAGGAGACAAAGGGTTGTCTTTCGGATCTATCAAGCCTCCATTCAACTGCTCCCGGAATCCATGACGTGCCCACTCACATAGTTGTTAGATCTCAGGACATAGCTTGGAATGTTTAGTGGTGAAGGATCGAAAAAAAACGAAGGAGTGTACTTCAAAGGTATGAAAACAAATCCCTCCTCATATTCGTGTATACAAAAAGGTCCAAGATGATAAAATTTTTAAAACCTAACGATTCATCTATCCTTTTTTTCGCTGCATGACTAACAAGTATATCATCTACATACACCAAGAGGAACAATATGTCCTTACCTGATTTCAAGATGAACAGAGATGAATCAGAGGTAGAGACAGTAAAATTCCAACACAACATGGCAGATTTTAGCTTGGTGAACCAAGACCTTGGGGCTTGCTTTAAGCCATATAAAGCCTTATTAAGTTTGCAAATGAATGAGGGATTGGTAAAGTCTTCAAAACCCTCAAGTTGTCTCATAAACACCTGCTCATTGAGATCCCCATTTAGGAATGCATTGTTTATGTCGACTTATTAGATGTCCCAATTGTGAAATACTGTAAGAGTAAATAGAACTCTTATTGTGCTAGGCTTGACCACTAGACTATAAGTGTCAAAGAAGTCCAAGCTAGCAGTTTGGTGAAACCCTTTTGCAACCAAACGAACTTTGTGCTTGATTATGGAGCCATCCGGATTGAACTTAGTCTGAAACACCCATTTACTTCCAACTATGTTCATGTTATCTCGGACTAAAGCAAATGTCGAAGTGTGATTTCTTTGGAGAGCTTCAAATTCATCTGTCATTACAATAAGCCACTTTGGATTTGCCATCGCCATTTTGACATTCTTGGGCTCCATTTCAGAGAGAAGAGTTGATGGCAAGCAACAGTTGGACAACAAAGCTTTAGGCCTAAAGATGCCATTTTTGCTTTTTGTCATCATAGGATACAAAGATATAGGAGGAGCAGCTGTAAGAGGACTTGTTGATCGTGAAGAGGTAGGAACTTAAGAGTTGTGAGCATCAACAACACTGTCATTTGTTACAGAAGAAAGGCTTGTACTAGTAGGTAGCATATCAGCGATAATCTGAATAGCCCCAAAAATATTCGATCTAGGAGATGGATTAGGCATATTTAATTTGTGATGAGAGAACATATTGAAGAGATTTGATACAATAGAGGTAGAATCTTTTTCCTTAGAGGACTCCTTTAGCTGAACAGAACCGAAAATTTGTTTATAGGAAAATTCCATCTCGTTGAACACAACATTTCTGGACACAAAGACATTGCCAAAAGAGTGTAAGCGCATATAGCCTTTGTGAGACAAACTGTAGCCAATGAAAACACATTTGCTTGAATGGAAGTAAAGCTTGTGTTTTGAGTAGTCTCATAAATTGAAAATACCTATAAGGTTATACTAAACAACCTAGATGGGGGGTGAATAGGTTGACACACTAGTTTTAAAAACTCTTTCGTGACTTATGTCAAAACCTTGGTGAGCATACAAATTAACCTTAAACATGATTGTCATGAGAAAACAATTAACACATGTATGCTCGATTCACCACCCTTAGTCTACAAAACATATACCAACAAACAATGTATCTCATATACAAGATATTCAATTAAGATCAAATTCCACAAGTTGTACTTTGAATATTACAATGTAAGTACACTAAGTAAAACTACTACAACTTGCTAATGAAGGAAATATATTAAAACCAAAACAAAGGATACATGTATTAATATTAATGTTCAATGTATATACAAATATCAATCTAAATACATCTATACAAAAGAATCAAAGAATAAGAGAATTATATTTATACAAATGAATTGTATATACAAATATGATCAAAATGAACATTGATTACAAATCACACTTTACACAATCTTGCTTCCAAATATATCGCAAGTGAATATTGTACCACAAGATTAAAACATACACATAAACATATATAAAAGAGAGATAGAAAGAATTGACACATGAGATTTTTTAACGTGGTAAAACCTCCAAGGAGGAAACATCCACGGGTTGAAATACAACCATTAGAGTACTATACATATTGGATGGTAAATTAGAAATTCCTCAAAAGTGACCAACCTTGACCAACTTCCTATTGGAATCTATGTTTACCCAACCCTATTGGAAAGTACGAAATCCCTCAATGATGCGAAGCCACCATATATTGGACAACATACAAAACCAACATCGATGGTAGATTAGAAATTCCTCAAGAGTGCATACACATCCTATGTACCCCGCTCTTTTGAAGTCTATGTCTATCCATACGCCTAGGCCTACCAATATACAAGCCAACTCCCTATCCAAGGCACTCATGCCTCTAAGGAGCCTCCCATGCATGACTATTCGGACCTTCCCGATTCTAGCCATGACTTCTTGCTTGGTTATCCGGACCTCACGTCCTAACCAAGACTTTTTTGCTTGACTATCCAGACACCTTGTTCTAGTCAAGACTTCATGCCTTTTACAAGGACTTCCTAGTGTGATCATGTGAATGCAAATGATGCAAACAATCAATTCAACATAGAACATATGATCAAGACATTCTATGGAACAACTAGACTTAAACATGTGAGAACACAAGTAATATAGTCTAGATGCCAAAACATGAATTACACCTAGAGCATGTGAAAAACACCTTAACACAAAAGCTCCTAGTTCTATTCATACAAATAACACTTGAATAAACACATATACATGAAGCACATATTCAAGATGTCATAAACATACACATAAATGCTAGAATTACAAAATATATTCAATGAATATTTTAGCCAAAGATTTAGAGCAAGGATATAATGAATAGTCAATTAAATCCTAATTGTCTTTAAATACACAAACACAAGTGCTAATCCTAGATTTGTTCAATAAGAGGATCTAAGCACATGTAAGGATTATTAATCATAAAATACATCAATCAATTCACAAATAATCCTAGATATCAATCTAATCACAATACAACTCTCAAGCATGTGAAAAACCTAGAATCTAAGAAACTAGTTCACATATGTCTCTAATTAGACTTTTGATTAAGATTGATTATGAAGCTATCTTTCTCTATAGCATTCATAATACATACACAAACATATAGAAGAAGAAACCCCAAGGTAATTGAAGGTTATAAAAGAAGAAATCTCAAAGATATGAACACTACCTTGGATTCTCGAGCTGGTTCGGTTTTTAGTGTGCAACCACCAAAAAAGTTGATCAAACAGCTACCAAATCACTTGGTAGAGGACTCGATTATGAACAATCTTCAACTTGAATCACTCAAATTCGAGTTTGTATGAGAAAGTTATGATGATTTGGAGATGAGAAAAATTGGAGAGAAATTCTGACGGGATTTCAATTTTTTTTTCTTCTTGGAATGAAATGGAGGGAATGGAGATGATTTAAAAGGAAGAGAGAGAGGGAAGACGTGAGCCAATCAGAGGCTGCCACGTTAGCACCCCATGTGGGGCGCGTGGGCCACACGGGACCAGAGGGGTGTTCTAGCCGTGGATCCCACGGGCTCCACACGGGGTGGCCTATGCATGGCCTTTGGCCATGCTTGCCTCTCGCGTGCTCCCTCACGTTCTTCAGCCGTATCTTGGGCATCCGAACTTCGATTTTAAATCTGTTTTCGGATTACGAACTGTGGCTCCCTCATGCACGACTACGACTACAAAAATTTAAAAAATGGTTGAGAAATCATCTCAAAAATGATGACGAACACAACTCAATGAATGAGAACGAAAAGTAGCGTAGCTACATTGTTTGGACTCGAAACTAAATGAATGAGTAACCGAAATGACCGGGACTCAATTAGGAATCATAATAGAACATGTTCAAGTTTAAAGATAAAAATACGGAAACACATAACCACAAAATCACACACGTATGCATTTCATAGACATAGTCCTAGAACATGCAAATTTCAATGATTATCAAATTAAAACTAATGCATGAGCATACATTACCAAGTGTGTGAAAGTGATATATAAATGATATTCAACCATGAAGTTCAACCATGAAGGAACACACAAGAATGCCATGTGTGTGTGTGCCTAGCCTTGTAAGAGAAATGAGGTCTTATACCTTTGTAGACCGATGAAGCACATTTCTCCTTGAAGTCGGCATCTTGCATGATTTGTGGCCAAGACTTTCTTTGACGTCTTGAATTTTCAAAACTTAGACCACTAAACATTACAAGAAAAACACGTTTTGATATGGAATACATGCCAAGACAAACCAAAAACCTAACATCATAGATAAGGGAAGCAAGAGCAACCAAAGACCTTGAAGAGGTTGTAGTTAGGCTTTCAATTGTGCAACTTTTCAAAAGGAGATATGAACCCAAGAACTGAAGAGGGAAGGTTGTTGATGAGAACTGTGGTAGCGGAGAAGGCCTTAAACTAGTATTTCAATGGTAGGCCACTGTGAGCTAACAAGGTTAGCCCTATTTCAGCTATACTTTGGTGTTTCCTTTCAGGAACACCATTCTGTTGGTGAGTGTGTGGGCAGGAAAACCGAACCTTGATGCCCTCTTTGGATAGGTGACACTCAAAAGGAAGATATTCACCTCCATATCAGCTTGAAACACTTTAATTTTGCTATTAAATTGTAACTCAACCATTGTCTTAAACTTGGAAAAGACACTAAAAGCTTCAGATTTTAAATGCAAAGGGAAAGTCCAAGTATACCTAGTATAGGCATTAATAAAAACAATATAGTACCTATAGCTGTCACCGGATAAAATGGGAGTTGGTCCCCAAATATCATTATACATAAGTTTAAGTGGAGCTTTAGCTGTAATTTTGGCTTTTTGAAAGGGCAATTTGTGTACCTTTCCTAGTTTATAGGAATCACAAAATCTAGAGCATGCATATTGAAAGAAAAATGAAAAGTACTCAATACTTTCTTGAGAACAAGAGGTGAGGGATGACCCAACTTAGCATGCCAAAGAACTTAATTAGTTCGAGTAGCCACTAGAACATTATAATTTGGTGCCATACCCTTGTTGTTCAACAAATGTTTGACAACCTTCTTTTTAAAGTTTATACAATGATTTGTATTTACAAAGGAAACCACAGAGGCTGTCTTTAGCAGATCAAGGCTTTGTGATGATGCTTCAATAAACTTCAGTTCATACAGCCCACAATTAAGTGTACCTTGTAGTATGACCTTTTTGGTTCTCTTGTCCTTAATTACACAACCATTATGATAGAATTCAACATAAGCATTGTTATCACTTGTAAATTTAGAAATGCTAAGTAGGTTTTTAGTGATTGAAGGTACACACAGCACATGTTTTAGTTCTAGATTAGAATGTGGTATGCAATGTGACTTAACTTTTGTATTCCCTATATGTGAAATAGTAAGTTGTTCACCATTGCCAACGAAAAGCTTATCATTACCTTGATACTCAGACTTGATTAAAGGTTGTTGAGATTAGAGGTAAAGTGATTGGTTACCCCACTTTCGACATACCATGCCTGATCAGCCACCGATTCAGGTGTTGCAAAGTATGCAAAGTTTGGATTGGTGCCAGAACTAGCTTGCACATTTTTTGAGTTAAGGCTCATGGTAGAAGAGTTGCCTTTATCACAATTGTTTTGTTGAGAGTATAAAGCTTGGCTTCCTTGAATTGATTGGTTGCTATGATTTCCAGATTGATAATTCTGAACCTGAGAAAGACCACCCTGAAATTGTTGATCAAACCTTTTTTAGCATTGCCAAGCTACATGCCCTGGCTTTGAACAAAGCTGACAATGAATTTGTTGGTTGTTTCTTCCACCAAAACGACCACCACCTCCTCTGTTACGTCCCTTGTATCCTCCTCTATTTGCATTGAAGCTTCCTCTATTAGTACTACATTTGTTGTAGTCGAAATTAGAGTTGCTGGAGGCAATGTTAGCAAAAGAACTTCCAAGATTCAGATTAGCATGACTATTAAGAAGTTCAATTCATTGTTCATGCATAAGAAAAAGGAATTGTGCATCTTCTATGGTCATGGTGTTCTGTTGAGAGGATATTAAAGTCACAATCGAGTCGTATTCGTGACCGATTCCATTCAAGAGACTTATGATCATGTCTCTATCACTTACTATCTCTCCGGCTTATGCAAGAGCATCACTGATGGCCTTAAGCTTGACAACAAAATCGTTGATCGAATCTGTTCTTTTCTTAAGAGATTGCATTTGTTGTTCATTTGCATAATTCTAGCAATATATCTCTGAGAAAAATTTCTTTTAGTTCTATACCAGATTTTGAAGGAAGTTTTACAACCATTTACCTGAGCTAGGACACTAGAAGTTAGTGTGGAAAAGATTTGGCTCATGAGCAGCTTATCTGTTTCTTCCAGTTGACGAAGTTTGGATTTTCTTGTTGTTCAACTTCATCACCAAAGCAAACCAGAAGGAGTTTAGGTGGAGCTTGATTTTCTCCATTGATCATCCCTTCAAGATCGAGTGCTACAATGGCGGTTAGGACTTGAGTTTTCCAATAGATGTAGTTGATGTGTTCCATTTTGAGTGTGAGATTGAGACTCAAGGTTTTAGCAAGAGACGAGAAATCCATGGTTCTAGTGTTTACAGAGGAGTGATTGTGAGTTTGTGATGCAGAAGAATCAAAGGATCTATTTTCAGCCATTGATGTTAGTTTATGGCTCTGATACCATGTGAAGATAAAAAGAAATAATGAAGAAGCAAAGGTTACTGATAAAAGGCTTCAAAGAACAGAGTAACAAACATCTGCCATTAATGAGCTTAAGAAAGCTTCCAGATTTTCATTAAGAGATATTTCTATCTTACAAGGATTATATATCGATCATAGATACAATCACACTTTCTATCACTTATCAGAGAGTAAAGAATTATCTAACAAACTTTCCTAACTGATTCCTAGAAATCAGGATTGTTAACTAATTACAAACTGACACGTCAGCATTGTTAACTAACTTTCCATAACATAATTCCACGTCAGCTTAGCCTCAAAGTCAACCAACTCTCTACTGAGTTGGCACTTAGCTTTCTCTCAACTGAGCACAAAGTCATTCTTTTGGTAATAGGCAAGACCAGTGTAGAGCAGAGAATTGCAACTCTGATATTGTTTAGAAGTTTCTTTTGAGCTCATATTAGCAGATACTCTAACATGAAGGAGTTGCTGCAAGTGTTTTCTTCTTGCCAACTTCTAACCATTGAGTTCCTCAACAGCTAGCTCCAATATGCCTTCTCTTAGTCTGATCTGTTTCAGGCGATCTCTAGCATCACAGACTTGGACATCCTTCTTTTAAGATTTAAGATTTTACATTTATTAATTTCCAAAAACTTTCTAGACCTTCCTAGTTCCTGCTAGAATTTCTTCTACTAGTTTTTGCACAGATTGTGCTATGGGAAAATCTACCCAACATCTCTTTTCTATTGTTGACTCCCTTTTTATTTAGATCATTCTAGATGGACAGTGTTATTCATGATAGGTTTGATAAGTATAAAAAATCATCAATCTTGATAGACGATGGAGATCCAATCTTGAGATTGGATCTCGACATTTTAATTTATTTTTTTTTTTTTTTTTAGAAAATGATTATTCTCCACCATCCATCTTTGCGATGGACGTTGTAGATCCATTTTTTTTTCTTACCAATTATTAAAAAAATAGTTTTATTTTATTTATTTATTTATTTATTTTAACTTTTCTTTGTTTTTATAATCACTTTTTTTTTTAATTTTCAATTTTAATAAAAGGTTTCTTTTAATATATATATATAAGGTTTAAATATTAAATTACCCTTAATTGTGGCAGTCAAACTTAGTCAACGGTTAAGTTTAACTAACGCCAGGGGTGAGTGTTTGTTTTTGATATAGTCGATTCTGTGTGTAAAAGGTCAAACTGAGTTGAGTATTATTCACTCAAAAAAAAAAAAAAAAAAAAATTATAACAAAAGTCAATCAAGAGAGCTAACATGAAGTACATGAAATAATACAAGCATATCACAACAGAATTTAAACAAGAAATAAGAGTGATTCTATTTTACCCAAATTTGGAGCCCAAATGACGTGGCATCCTTAAAACCCAATAATTTCAATCATCCACTTTTAGTGAGTAATATTATACAACCCAAAAAATTAACCCAAATAAGATGGCAAATGAGTTGTTATCAAAACACAAATCATAAGGTGATGTGGTGAATAATGTGGTAGGGTAAAATCATTTGCCACATTATTTGGGTTGGATTTTGGGGTAATTTTTTGGATTATTTAGTATTAGTGAATTTTAATACAAAGAAATCAAGGATACCATATCATTTGGTGCTCAAATTTAGGTAAAATAGCATTATTGATTAAATAACAACATGAACCAATAAAATAATGAAATAAAAAGACAAAACCAACATAAAAATCATGTAAGAGAGAGAAAGAATGCAATGCACTTATATATATAGTAATTTTCAAGTAAGGGATCTCTCATTTTAATTTCAGTCCATAACTTGATGAAATCACATCGATTTATATGAATTTTTTGTGTGGATGATAAACTCATTGAAATATACCTATAAATAAAATTTGAATATCCTTAATTCAATAAACTAAAATTAAAATTTTGAAAAACTTAATAAAAGTGGAGATCTTTACTGACCATCTCTAAGATTGACGGTGTAGATTCACTAGAAAAACATAAATAAATAAAAATTAAACAACCAAAAAAATGGGGAGATCAAGATTTGATCTTCACCATTCATCCCAGATAGACGGTTTTATCCATCCTAGGTTTGATGAGTATTAGCACATTATAATAAACTAGTTCTTTTAAAATGTAATCTACTGTTAAATTGGAGTGTAAATCACTACAGTTTGTATTAAATTATCATTCAATGAAAGCATGATTCTCAAGCACAGAATGAGAGCGTTCAGGAAATAATCAGTTCTTCAACTAGAACTAGACATGAATACAAACACATTAATCAAACAAGACTTGCATTCAATCAAAAAAGCCACAATTAGAAAAGCAAGCCACATGAATCTGTTACATTTCTAACTTGGCTAAGAGGATACAATCCCTTAAATAATGGTGCAACCGCCCACATAATGCCCGATTGTTATGTTAGCATCACAATAATCATCAAAATGTTAAGTAGAAACTCATTTTTTCTTCCCAAACCAAATAGTGGAGAGAAAGGGGAACATTATATCCCATACCATGAAGATTTGTTGGATTCAAAAATGTTGCACTTAATTCCTCTTCAATCTCTTTCTCGCGGAGCTACTCTTAGTAGTTTTGAGTGACTTCATACGAATTGCTGCGCAAGTTCTCAACTTCTCTAGAATCCTTCTCTCACTTACACGTAACACCAAAGAATGGTACAACTTCCTATCTTTTATTGAACAAGATCTCAGGACTTCGATATCATCTTTTTTTGAATTCAAACCATAAAAACTTTCCCGCAAATCAGCAAGTGAATGAAGTGCCTTGCAAACACTTTCAGTGAGCAATAGTTCTTTGATCATTTCTGTAGCTTTTTCTAATGGAATATTGTTTTTCTCTGACAAACATACACATATAGCTTCATCCTGACTCCCGGCAGTTGATATAGTAAGATCCAACTTACGATACGCATCTTCCGGTAACAACATGATGTACAACAATATCAGCAGCTCACTTTGGGGATCCCCATCAGATGTTATTTCAAAATACTCAGCATCTTGACTATCACTTCCAGAATAACCTAATCTTTTCCATAAGGATAACCTCGCTCTACTATATCGACTAGAAAATAAAGATGAGCTCCATTGGAGCACCAGTTCCAAATCGATATTCACGATATCATATGAATTATCTGGCTCTGTAAACCCGTATCTGTGAAGCAGTGCAGCATTTCCTAACAGCCCATAGGTGTTGAAGACCTAATAAGAGAAGATTAAACATTATATGAAAAAATAGAAATTAATATGAGAAGAGCATCTTTGAACACCATGATCAACTAATGAAGAATCAAATGTGTGAGAAGAAGAATAATAAAACAAAAGCAAAACATGATTTTATACTATAAGGTGTTCATGCACATGTAATGTAATCCTTAAGTCAAAGTTTGATCTCATTGATGAACTTAGCAAAGAAACCATGGATTTAATATGACAAGATTGATATGATCACTGAGATGAAGATGAAAAACTGAAAGCACTTTCTTTGTTACATATTGCACAGTGAGAAAGAAAAACAAGATCTAATTGATAATAGGAGAATGCTATGATCGTTTTAGATGAAGATTAAAAAATATCATCAAAACAATATTCAACCGCCACCACCCTTTTCCAAACTGAAACAAAAGCCCTGGATAATATCCAACTCAAAGAGATGAGAACATGTTGAAATGATACATAAAAAGCTCTTGTATTTTGCATAAATCAACCAAACAATGCATCAATACTTTGTAACTTTGCATCTATCTACACGTCTAATTTCTTATAAGAAAAGTGATGGAAAAAGGTATTACAAGGATTTGGAATTTTATTTTTATGATTTATGCGATATTAATTGTTCGAATTGAATAGACAAATTTAAATCAAACAATGAAACCTAATCTACTTCAAATAGATGATAATCTAACTCAAACAATTCTATCATCGCAATCTTAAATATAAAATAATTCTTTATTCCCTTCATATATATTTTTCTTCATCATAAGGCCAATAACACGCATCTTGTTTATCCAGGTCGGTTGAGTACCACTGGCACTGCAAGTAGAGCAGTCAAAAAGGTGCATATGCTGGGCCTTTAAATCAGAAATTTAAATTATCCAATCCTGTGAGGATATCAACAAAATTAAACTAGGACAAATCCAATAGCAGCCCCATTATATACCAGATTAGAACATATTAAACAAATCTTATCATTCAAACCAATAATTAGAAGAATTAAGTATGAATGAAACAGCAGATATCAAAACAAGGACATATACTAACCTCAACTCCAACAGCGACATCTTTCACCATAATCATTTGCAAAACTGTATGGTCCTCTCCTGAAACTGAAGAACTTTCTAAGTCACTACCACCAGAAGAATTCGTCCCATTAGGAGAAGCAGAAGATTCTTCTCTATCAAGTTGAGATTTTTCAGTTGATATTTCATCATCACCAGCATCGGCATGGACATAATAGTTGTCATCAGCATCACTGTGAGATTCATGATCTGAAGATGTGGAGGTGAAGTGGACATCCTCAGCCCCTGTCTTATGATTAAATCTACATTGCAAAGTACAATTTACTAAGGATAAAAAAGATCAGAGACTTGATACTAAGATAATACAGGTACAGTTCTGGCTAGCAAGCGGTAAGGTACAGATGGATCAGGTAGTTAGGGTTGTGCCCTAAAACCAAATTGTACTGAACTATTATTTCAAAATGAAATAATTATTTAATGTATATCAATTTTAGAGTTAGTACAACATTTATATATTGTGTAAAACGTTTGGTGTAGGATGGCAATTTCATTTTTTTTTTTTTTTTTTCGAAAATGAAAATATAATTGTATTAATAAAAAAGGAAGAGGATTACAAGTGAATGTCTGATCCACAAAAAGGGCATTATTAAATGTATCTTGATTTATAGTTAGTGCAACATTAATATATTATTATCATTTGAGAATAAGTCCATAAACTTTATTGTGTAAAATGTTTAGGTACAAGGTGGAAATTCTTTTTTGTTTTTTTATCAGAAACAAAAATATAGTGGTATTAATAGAAAAAGAAGAGGATATTTGCAAGTAAACATGGTTTTTTTAATTAAATCAATAAACAATTGGTGCATAGTCCTTGACCTATAAGTCATTCAACTCAACTCAATACCAACAATATGCATAATGCCTTAAATAATTATTTTATTTAGAATAACTGTACAGAGATGCATTAAGGGCAAAACCCTGACAGTTTTAAGCTATTAGAAGAGGAATAGTAAAACAACCATGAGTGAGCGGACAAAGGAATATAATCTCGTAGAAAGAAAGGTTTCATAATCAAATGGATAAATGATTTAAGTTTAAGAAATGAGATAACATTAACTTAGTTCGGATTAACAGATTAAAAAAAGAAAGCAAAACAAAGTGAAAGCACTTAATTTAGCAGGGGTAGAATCAACAAAAAGGCCTAAGATGAGTTGATACCTGATAGACCATAAAGCTATATGGAAATTATGGAATAGAGAACAGACAAGCTATATGATATTGAAGTTAATCTAAAAATCATTAATGCATCAGCAGATGGTAGGTTGCACAAGACATCAAACCTATTTGAGAAAGATAAGTTTCTTATATTTCTAAATAAATCATCGATAAAGCTTTTTAAAAAACCGACAAGAAATCATTTCTATGGAGAATGCATACTTACAGATCTGCTAAGGGGACCATTCCAAACCCATGATAATCATCAATTTCAAAAGATCGAGACGCAATAAGACTTTTTGCAGCAAAGTATTCTTCAACACCAAAATACTCTGATTTGAATTTCAGAGGGGTAGAATCCAGAAGTGGTAGAATACTCTCTTTCCAGTCCTCATACATAAGAGGTTTGTCTTGTTTAACTGTCTGCCTACAAGCATGCAATGAATGATCAAAAGGGAACTTTCAACTTAAAAAACATTTGTTTCTCAAAAAAATTCATAGACTTAGTATCAAAACATTTTTCAAATAATACAAGATGGAACCAAAAGAAATGAAAAGTCAAAGACCATAACTAATAAGCAGTCAATATATTTTAACTTTCTGATTATTAAAACCTCAAGTTCTGATATTTTTGTAAATCCAGCGACACACTTGCACATGGAAAGTCCTTTTAAGCATTCAAATCAAATAAACAAGCAACAATAAGTTAAACATAATGCATTGATAAATTTGAAATAATGCAACCAGAATCAAAATGGTTGACCAAAACGAATTACAAAAGGGATTAAAATTATTCACAATATGTAGAGTTCAACATATACATTGCAACCATATATCAAATTTATTATAAAAGATTAACAAAAGTCCTATCTGCATAAGTTTAATAATTCCATTGTAACCGACTAACCGTAAGCAATAAAACTGTAATGCTGAACATTCTTGATTTAATATTTCTCGCAGTCTATCTAATTTCACAATTGTATATTTTGTTTGGTTCATTAACAATTTCAAACACTGTATACAGCATAACAAGATTACATGATCTCTTGGCATTGTTATTTTAACTATAATTCAATTGTTATTCAAAACTATCCGAATCTTTTTAATTTGCGAACTGCAGTGTCCCTCCAAGTGTTGGCTTAAAATTAGCTAAGAAAACAAAAGAAGCTGCAATTTCATAATCGATAACTACTCAATAGCTAATAGAACAAATGTATTCAATACAAAAATTTTAATAACCGAAAAATTCCAAAGAATCGAAAATGAAAACAAGCGGTTGTTGAACTACCTTGTGGAGCTCAGTTCCTGAAAGCAGAGAATCAACCTCATCAAGAGACCAAAGAAAAGGCAAAGACTCATGATCAGGCAAAAGCTGAAGATAACCAGACCATGGAGAGTCCTGACCTAAGCTCCTCTCATACATTATAGCCACCGACAAACCTAAATAACCACCTAAACCAGCTGCTTCAATAATTTCACGAGCCCCACTCGTTTTAACTGTCAAACAAGCATTCTTGGGTATAGTTGCCACAACATCACCTTCCTTAAGATCACATAAAGCCATCACTGAAATTCCTTGCTCTGTGTCGTCTTTGAAATGGAGAGCGTCGCTGTATTCGATACCTTGAGATTTCATCCACCGCTTGAATGCTCTTACTCGCCTAAACAACACGCACAAAGATTTAATGTAACTGCTAATTAATTACACAAGTAATGTTGTGAGAACAAACAATGCAACACAAAACATTGATTGAAATCAGAAATTCACCTGGAAGCCATGAGAGACGTTGGTCGGCGGGAGTTCGTTCAGTTTCTTTTTTTCAGCGAGGATTTTGGTAGGTTTATGGGAAGACGGAGGTTCAATTTAGTTCGATTGGTCTCAGTTCGGTCCGGCCCAAATTCCCAATATAATATGAGCCCAATGTATTGGCTGGGCAGAACTTAACAAGTTCCAAGTTATTGACTTCAAAACTAGTGACGATCTTTGCATGCACCCTATTTTTTGTATGGACAGCCAATTAAATTTTTTTTAAAAGGACTAATTGCACAAACAGCCCTAGGTTTAGGCATAATTGCATGCATATGGAGCTTTTATCCATAATTATACAAACATCCCCTGTCCTTAGTTGACTCCCGTTAACTCTAATCCCTGACCACAATTTTGACTAAAGTGCCCCTAGTTACCTATTTTATTATTTAAATTAATAATTAAAAAATTAAACAGAAAAGACGAAGAAAACAAAAAAAAAAAAATCAATCATTTTTTTTTCTCTTTCATTTTCTTAACCCCCAAACACAATCCAAAAATAAACTTAACAAATGAAAACCAAAACTCAATCCTACAAATCAAAACCAAAACTCAAATTCTCAAACAACAACCAAAAATAAAATTCACAAATAAAAATGTAAATCCATCAATTCCACAACCAGTTAATCACATCCATCTAATATATATATATATATATATATTAGAACTTCAACAGTGGATTTTTAACTTTCTAGGTTGAAGTTCTAATTTATTTATTTTTAAATGGATGTGGTTAACTGGTTGTGGTATTGATAGATTTGGGTTTTTATTTGTGGATTTGATTTTTAATTGTTGTTTGAGGATTTGAGTTTTGGTTTTGATTTGTGGGATTGAGTTTTGGTTTTGTTTGTTAAGTTTATTTTTGGATTGTGTTTGGGGGTTGAGAAAATGAAAGAGAAAAAAAAATTATTGATTTTGTTTTTTTGTTTTCTTTATCTTTTCTGTTTTGTTTTTTAATTATTAATTTAAATAATAAAATAGGTAACTATGGGCACTTTAGTCATCGTGGGTTAAAATTGTGGTCAACGGTTAGAGTTAACGGAAGTCAACTAACGACAGGGGACGTTTGTATAATTATGGGTAAAAGTTCCACATGAATGCAATTATGCCTAAACTTAGGGGATGTTTGTGCAATTAGTCCTTTTTCAAAACTTATATCTTGTAAGTACACCACACACCAACAGGGGCGTAGCTCAGCTGGTAGATGGACGGGCTTGAGGTTTGGGTAAATGACTCACAGATCAGCTGTTCGAATCCTATCAATAGAGAAAGCTTTCAAGAAAATACCTGGTTTCGAATTAATAGATATTGTCAAAAAAAAAAAAAAAAAAAAAGTACACCACACACAGATTACCAAATATGTCTTGAAAAAAAAAAAAAAGCATAAAATTGGGCTAATTGATTCCATATGAAAATTATAGGTAATAGCAGAAGAAGAAATCAATTTGAGATCATTTTCAAACACAAGCATCAAATTTGAAGCTGAGTTGATGATGAAAAGAAGGCTCCTAAACTCTCCACCTCCCGAAGAAAAGGTTTCAAATATTGAGAATGTTGAACTTTCAAAAAATATTAGTAGTCTTCCGAAAGTACTTATTGTTGATATTTTCTCAAGATTAACTATTTTAGAAGCTGCAAGGACTAGTGTAGTTTCCTATGGATGGAGATATTGGTGGACTTTTAATGCTAATCTTGATTTTTATGCTCTGAAAACAATATGGAACTGTAGTATGAGAATTGTGGAGAGTTATCCATTTGTATCTGCAGGAGAAGAAATGAGGTCCAAGTATAGACAAGAAATGAGGTCCAAGTACATAAATTGGGTGGACAAGGTCTTGGAATTGCATAGAGGGTCCATTAATGAGTTTGGAATATATTTTGATTTGGATGATGACAACAAAAGTTACATCACAAATTGGATCCACACAGCTTTAGCTAAAGGAGTTCAAAAATTGGAATTGGATTTTGCTCACTTTTTGATGTTGGTATATTTAGGTTTGGACACCCAAGTAAGGCCAAGTCTAAGTACATGTGAACATGGCCCAAGCACAAGCCCATGAGCAGTTCATATTTGGTAACTGCATGGGTAGTTAATTACATATACAATGCTTATACGTGTTTCTAAGCATTATTGCACATAGAATGTGCTTCTAGGTAAGCAACAAAGTGAGTTCAACTTTATGTGTGCATTCTGTGCAATACAAGTGTAAGATAGAGCGTGCAAAAACAAAACAGAGAGTGTGTCCTGGTGTAAGAGACAAAACGAAGAGATGTGGAAAAATCATTAGAGAATTTTCTCCCATCTATGATTCGAGTGTGGGTTTATGCCTTATGATCAGAAGGGACTTTTTGATTTTGTGATCGTCCTCTGACTGGTGATACAATCCGGTGTTCGATCCGCATCCGCTATGATTTGGATTCCAATGGTGAATGATAATCCGAAATTCACTTTGTTTATATTATTGATTTAAATCTTCATTGGTACCAGAGCATGTTTGGGATTGTATTCTGGTAGAATATGCAATGCTTAAGAATTGTTCTTTATTCTTGGATGCTTCACAATTCATTAATGGTATAACACCCACACACTTGTTATATTTCGTTTTTTGTGGGATGTATATATATATATATATATATGTGTGTGTGTGTGTGTGTGTGTCATTATATGTTCTTGAAATGCATACCATTAATTGACTTCAAAATTGAGAGAATTTTGAAGAATTAAAATATGAAATCCGTGACTGTAATCGAGTCTAAACTCATTGTCATTTTTTTATTTCTCTACGATCGTGGTACCATTAGATAGAGCCTTCCGAGAGCTTTCCAACGATATGTCATTTGCATAATTTGGATTAATAAAGAGGGAGAAAAATGATTTTGAATTTTTCTATTGAAAATCAAAATCTGGAAACTTGTTTTGAGTTTAAATTTGGGTGAAGAACATGTGCCACATGCCTATGGACGGCAAGTGCACTTCACCCCAAACCCAAACGTCAAATCCAAGGGCATAAATGGAATCATAATAAATATTGGAGTCGGATTATGGTGGTCTGGTGATCGGGAAAGGCTAGGAAGGCGGTGTGTGGAGTATACTCTCTGCTGGTGCGTGTGGGTAGGGGCATAGCAAGCATGAGTGGCTTTGCTATTGACACGTGGGCCTACCAGAATGTGACACGTGTCATTGATGTGTCATTTTTGACTCGTGGCCCGATCCCAATCCGACACGTGGCGTCGACATATTGGTCAAGAAAATCGTCAATGATTTCCAACATTCGGAGTGGTTTTCGACAACGGTCTGGTCACTGGAGCAGTTTTCGAAAGCCATATCATCACTGTCGCCATGTCTTCGGCCAGACCGATTCCGGTTCATCTGACCGTACTAGTTTTTTGGTACTAGTTCACCGATTGGATCAGTTTTCGGCATCGATTTTCGTCGACCAATCCATTTTTTTCAGTGTTTTTTCTGGCATCCAAAATGAAGTTTTCCAACCACCAAAAAAACGGTTTTCCAGCCGTATATGGCAGTTTTCCAGTGAGATTTTTTTTTTTAATTTCATTGATTTGTTTCGCTCCAATGGGAGCTGAATATATGCCCTACAAATTTCGATTACAGATTTTCTGGTTACAGATTTTCTTGTGCGGTTTCCGACTATGGTTTCCGAAGCGATTTCTGATGACGGTTTCTAGCACGGATTCCAGTGATAGTTTACTGTGACATTTTCCGATCACAATTTCTAGTGATGTTTTCCGCTTGGATTTTCATAGAAGGGTTTAGGCATGGTTTTCAATTACAGTTTTCGACGTGACTTTCGATGACGATTTCCAAGACGGATTTTAGTGACAGTCTCATGTGCGAATTACAATAACGATTTCTGACGTGATCTTTAGTGATGGTTTTTGGTGCCGTTTTTGGTTACAGTTTTCGGCACAGTTTTTTATGATGGTTTCCGATGTGGTTTTTGATGACAATTTTGGCGATGGTTTCTGGTTTTAGTTTCCAACATAATTGTTTTGATGACGGTTTTCGATGCGGATTCTAATAGCAGTTTTCAACAGCAATTTTTGACCACCGTAGAATTTTCTAGTAGGAATTCTAGCACTGTTTTTCTGACGATCATGGAATTTTTCTGTGATAATTTCAATTACCGAAATTTAGCTTCAGTGGGAGCTATGTTTAAAAAAAAAAATCCCTTCAATTAGAATTCTCCGTCTAATTAATTATGCAATTGGGAATAAGTAATTTCATTAGAATGTACGTACATTTGAAATGTACGTACATTTGAAATGTACAAGGTTATTAAAAGACAAATGTTTCTAAGTAACTTACAAATATTTTCTTGGATAAATCTGCATCATCTTATGTCTTAATGGAGAAGATTTCATGAATCTTATTAATGACATATAGCCATGGTCAATTTGGACTTGTGCCTTTTATGTGAAAAGATGTAGTGGATAGTCTTTTAATGAAATTTCCTGAAAAGTTAATAGATCTATAAGGTTGGAAAAGCTAGAGTAAGGTACCACAATGTATTTTAGTCAGATAACGTGTGAACTAGAAATCGTAGAGGAGCACCACATTCTTGGGAATGTGAGGCGATCTACTACATCCGTACTGAATATTCATAGTGCTAGGCACATAAGTTATTGCACACACGAAAGAGGACCAAGATTCAAGAAAATGACAGGTATATGAGTTATGAAGACCTAGAGAGTCTTTCTCAGTGGTGATCAATGTGAATATGAGATGTAAGAATAAATAGCATGCAAAGTCCCATATTTTAGAAAGAATTGTTAACCGCTCTATAGTAAATATTTCTTTATTTATTTACTTTGTCGTAAAAAACGGTTTGACCCATAAAATGTTTCTAGGGACTTGTGCATTGTATTCTTCTATTATTTATATGATCACCTGTTTTGGGAATTCTAAATTGTTGAGTACAATATTAGAATTATAATTTTGTGCAAAGTACTAAATTTATGATGATTAAATTTTTGGAAACGGATGGTAACTAGGCACTTTGACGACTTTTTCGATTTTGTACCTTAAATTGTTTCATCATATATTTGGTTTGTGTTTGCAGCAAAATTAAATGTGTGTGTTTTTGGAATTTAATATGCTCGCATAGTAAATTGTATGTCTCTACATAGATTAGCATAAGATATAGATTACATATCTATAATATTGTGGCTAATTTGAAAGTGATAAGCTGAATTGTGTAATCTGTGTGATTTAACACTAGAAAATTCAGTCTAATTTAAAGAGCAATAGGCTCTTGAGACTATAACGTGAATCATGATTGAACCTCGGCATAGTACTTATTTACTTGACATACAAGATGTGAAGGCTTATCAAGCTAGAAGTTAAATTACTTGCATTATATTGTGGAGTAACTTAAATAGTAGCCTGACATGTATGTTTGATAAGTATAATGAGATTTAAGTGAAGTGGCTTACCTTTAAGAGTTTGGCTTGATTTTAGTAGTATTTTGAATACTAAAATTTTAGTAGGTTCAGTATAAAGTTTTTGAGTACTTATAAGAAGCGTCAAAATTAGTGGCAGCATCTAATAAGGATATAAAACACGATACACCGACTAAACGATCTAATCTCTTCTGATAGTTAGAATATATAAAATTAATCTGACGAGTATCAATCGCGTCATTTCGGTAGTAGAAGATGAGCGCTTAGAGGCGGCTTAGGCTTCTCGCCAATTTTATATGAAAGATTTCAACTTGTACAAAACTTTTAGTTTTGAGCATATTAGTGGAAATAGATATTTCCAAAAGGGGAAGAGATCTAGTCATAGGCACAATTAATCTTAGATCAGAATATGCAAGAAGTTGAGGGATGACGAATTGAGGAAGGACAAAGCTAAAATAACTTGTTACAATTGTGACAAGTTGAGTCATTCTCACTCATAAATGCATTGAGTCAAAAAGTGTAAAACCCAAACTCACGAATTTTTTAAGTTATGCTTAAGTTCCTAGCTTGGTATTTTCTTTCTAAATCTCGTCCTTTATGAACTGTAGAGAACTGAAGATATACCATCCAATAAGAAACTGTAAAGCATACGTTGAGTAAAGTTAGATTATTAGAGACAAGATGTATATGTGTTAGAACAATTTTGGAGTTAAATACTTGCAAACTAAGTTTGCACGGTAGCTTAAATTTATACTCCTTGATGTTCTAATATACACTTGAGATCTAACTGGGTTTAGTGTCCACGGTTGTCCTCATTGATTCGGGGTATCGTTAATAATCATGATGGTTATGTGAATATTATTTTAGTAAATTATATTCATATGGTACTTGATAATTGTTTAATGGTTTTATAATATTATACGTCAGTTTGGACGGTTATAATTTTGTTTGTTTTTCAATCATTGCAATGGTGATAATGCTGATATTTTGACATGCTAAATTAAGTCATGTTGGACTAGATAGAATGAGTATATCAGTCAGAGATGACTAATTGGACTCATTTATCTAAAAGGTCAGTCAAATTATCTAGCAAGAAAAACAACTAGAAAACCATTTAGTAAGGAACTAGATCATGAATTCCATTGCAACTAATTCATTATAACATTTGTGATTGAATGAGTGTAAAGGCTAGACATGAAATTTCATTTCTAGTTACATTCATTAATATTTTTAGACGTCTCGATCATATCTATTTGATCTCCCATAAATCAAAAACATTGGATTACATTAGATTATTTGGTTAATGATCAAATTAGATGATAAACTTTTGAGTTTAAAGAATAAACCAAGTACTTAAATATCTTTCGAGGGTACATAAACTCTTAGCCTCAATGTGTACCCTAAAACCCCATGAGATCATAAACTCTTAGCCTCTATGTGTACCCTAAAATCCCATAAGATCAAGAAATTAATGACAAGTTCATTATGTTAGTACCATACAGAGTCTCATGTACATTGTGATATATACAAAGTCTATCATTAGTTACGCCGTAAGATTGGTGAGTGGACACCAATGTGATCCTATATTACAACATTGAGATGTTGTCAAGAGGATCATGACATACCTTGAAAGTACAGCTAACTACTTAGTGTACATTGTGATATGTACAAGGCTCAATAGAAGTTGTAAGGTTCCCATTTATTGATTGGCTCATTTCGTAGACAAACCACATGTTGGGGTTCTTTGTAAGGGTAGCTTAGGAGTTGGTTTTATTGTTCGAAGCCCTTTGAAGACCTCGTCTTGATAAGCACCGAAGGTAAATTCTATGTGCTTACTTATCTTGAAGAGATAGTTGCACACACTCACTTAGCATTCTTGCATTTGGTGTGCATACTCTTCACATGTCACATTTCACACTTGCACCTTGATGTTGTATTTTGTTGTGTGATTTTGTGCTTTGTAATTTGTTTCCCGATAGTATTCGGAAACGTCCGTGCAAGCACTAGAATGTGCTTGGTTTTGCGCGAAGACCGCTTACGGAGGATGCTCTAAGTTTCTCCTTTGGTTTCACCATCTTTGGTGATTCATCGGTTTGATCGGCGGCCTGGCCGTTGAATGAAACAGCCGTTTGCTTCCAGAAGTGTCTGGAGCAATTCTACGGTTACGATCGGTGGCCACCGATCGCCGTTCGAAACAGCCGTTCATACCTGATGGTTTTTAATTCTCGGGTTTGATTCTGCGGTTGGTTCGACGGTTTCGAAACCGCCGATTGAAACCGCCATTTCTCCCCTACCTTTCACAGGAGAAATTCAGCTGTTGAAATCTGCGGCCTGGCCGCAGATTGAAACCGCCGATCGGCGCGTTTCTTTGAAACCGCTGATCGGCGCGTTTCTTTGAAACTTACTCAAAACGACCTCATTTTGATTTGGCCCCTTATATATATGTTATTTTGTCTTTAGGTCAATAAAGAGAGTTCATATTCAAATTTCATACTTATGATATTTTTCAAAGAGAAGAAAAATTCCAAGAACTCATTTTTAATTACTCAAACACTTTTTCATGATCATCAATCATCATCTAGCATCATCTTTGATCTTCTAGATGTCATCTTGCATGGATTCTTCATCATACTTTGCTTGGTAAGCTTTTCACTAATATCTTACATATTTTGTGTTTTTCTTAACAAGCAATCTCAATTAATTACTTGTATGATTTTCATATATCTTTTGATACAAGATTGAGATTAGTATGTTGTATGTTTGAGAAGTTGTTTTGTGATAGCTAATTAGGTTTTGTGCTTAATCTTGATTAGCTAAACTATTTGACATGTCATTTAGTTTTTAATATCTAGGATTGCTTTAATTGCAAATTCATCATCTTAGATAAGCATATAGGGTTTCCCTTGCTCTATGTTGCATTTGGATATTCATATATTCACTTAGGGTGTTATTCTCTTCATTGAGAAAGTAAGTCTTGTGTGTAGCTTCCGGGATTAGGTTGTTTAGATCGCAAGCAAATTGGACTAGGTTCACTCATACCGGGATTAGGTAGGTGTGTGATTACTTCCAGGATTAGGTTGTAATCGTTTTACATATTTAGTGGATTCAAGGTTCGAGTGTGGCTTACTTACTAGCCCGTGGTTTTTCCCGTGAAGGTTTCCACGTAAAAATCAAGTGTTATTTAATTTCCGCATTTTATACTTGATTTATTGCTTTATCTAGTTAGGGTGTAATTTTGACTTAACACGAAAAATTGGGTAATAAGTTTAAAATCTATTCAACGCCCCCCGCCCCCCCCCCCCCCCCCCTCTAGATAGTTTTATACACACCGTGTTATAATTTGTTTTAGAAGTTGTGCCATAAGTGTTAGTAGGAGAATGTTAACGGGGTCAAATTCCTATTAACACGGTATATCTACTGAGATGGTAAAATAATGTTGTTTTATTGATAAAAGATACACAATTTGTTGGGATTTTTTGGTGAAGACTTCAATTCAACAATGAAATAGCAAAAGCAAATTAATTTGTGTAAAATTAATTAAAGCAAATTTGTTGGGGATCTATGAAAAGTTATCATCAAAGTCAACAATAATTGGCTAAAGACAAAGTAAGCTTTTGAGTGCAATTGGACTAATGCACAATGACGTCAACAAAGGAAGCTTGTTTTGAAATTGGATCACGTTGTGTAATACACAGCGGGGGTGGCAGTGGTTTGCAATTTGTGGCAAACGCTGCACATGGCGCTATGGATTTTGGAAGCGACAAGGCAGCGGTCTGACCAGTGTTTTGCACTGCACATTGCGCTGCTAATTTATCGGCAACGGTTGAGGCAACGGTTGAGACAACGGTTTGTCTCCAGTAGGTTCCACTGTGGCACCGGCAGTGGTCCGACGTAAATCCGTGTGCGATGAAGATTTGCACAGTGAAGAAAGAGGAAAAGGAAATATATCCCAATTATGATTTGGCCAACCCTAATGCTCCCATATAAATACCACCATTATGTAAACCCTAATGTGTGTGAGAAAATATTGCTAGAGAGATAGAGAGTAAATTATAGAGAGACTGAGAGATTGTAATCAACTCTAAAATTAGTAGATTGAGTGCGGTGCGCTCCGTGAACGTAGGCAAATTGCTGAACCATGTAAAATCTTTGGTGTCGTCTTTTTCTTCTTATTGCTTTCATATTATCTGCGTGTTTAGATTTGTGTGTGCAATTTTTTCTTACAACACAATTTTAATGATACAATGATGCAATACAAATGGCGATTTCTATGAGGTTTAGGTATGGAGTTTTCAGACACAGTTGGCGATGGTGATCTCGTGCTAGTCGATAAGTGGAAAAAAGCTGTCAGGTGTAGGTCGAAAGTATGATTTTCGATCCCCTCTGTTTCGAGAGTCTTGAATTATTTATATGTCCCTTTTCTTGCCCATTACTTTGATAATCAATCAATTAATTAGGCAATCAACGAGACGTTAATGGTGGCCTTGTTTTAGGCACGGGAATGATTCCTATAATCAAGTGATTTTGCTTCCTTCCTTGGCAATCTTGACAGAGTTGACTAATCCCATTCAAAGTGGAGCTTTAAAGGTGGTGGGAGAAGTCAACTTTCCTTGTATTTAAATGTTGGCATATACCGTCTTTCTTGTAGCATGATTCCGGTTCTTTGGTGTACTAGTCTATGTCTTCATTGATAGTTTTCCTTTCGCCTTGGTCTTCCATTGTCTAGTAGACTAGTTCTAGGAGGGATCGGGGTATCTTGGTACCTCGCATTTTATTGGACCATGGTAATAGCACTCTTCAAATATCGGGGTATCGGGGTACCAAGATACCGGGACAATGCAGTAGTAGGGTACCGAAATAATGTAGCAGCGGAGTCCCCAAGACCTTAACTTCTCTGTTTTCGGGTACTTGGGGATCTAGACGTCCCTGATCTTGATCTGGATTTGTAGAAAGTCAATCTAGACATATCTTCTTCTCGGGGTAGCGGGATACTTCCTATAGTGTCTTACTACTTCGAATAATATTGATCTGGATGAAAAATTCTTCTTTGGACTCCTGCCATTTTTAGCAGTTAACAATAAGATTGGTGAATGTATACCAATATAATCATAGATTGAGAAGATTGTGACATAAGTTAATAGTAAAGAAAAACTACTATTTATGCTAGCGTAATTACACACATAATGTGATAGAAATATGTCGTCAGGTTGAGACCGACATTCTTACACGTGCGGTCGTCTCAGTTGATGAGATAACAAGCTGAGATGAGACACATAAATATTAGAGAATATGTAGGATATATTCTAGCAAAGCTAATATATATGAATTTGTCGCCTTGACTGGGTCAAGATGAGGTTCACAATAAATATATAAATATTTTAGAATCGATCATGATAGACCCCCCCTATCATTGATACATGATCAAGCCATATGTGATGTCTTAATATAGCACTAGAGAGGGGTGAGCTTTTAAAAACTCAGATTAGTCACGAGATTTGTGACTGATCTAAGATATGTACAGTGAATGACATAAAGACATATGCATTCTTATTAAGAATGAAATTCATTGTAACACATGTTTCATACCACGTGTGTTATAAGTGACCAATGTAGAAAATAAGAGAATGAATCATTGCTTCCTCATTGTGTAAGTTCCACTGAAGTCTTATATAAACTTCAAATGGTGTCCTCATGACCATTCACTATATCTTGAAGTGATAGGATAATGTTAGCACCTAGGTTCACAACAGTGGAACTTACCAACTGTGAGTGTTGATTTTTGTTCGTGGGATTTTTGGTGATAATGGTGGTGAACTGGTGATGGTTGGGCTGTGAATGGTTTTTTTTTAATTTATTTTTTATTACAAAAATAAGGGTAAAATTGGCAAAATAAATTTGTTAACTTTTTAATTGATGTCATCACATTGCTGGCAATGAACAAAAATGAAGTCAGAGTTGTACACTTGTACTTATGTGAGAGAAAAAGTGGTCTTATCCACCTAATGAAATTAAATGCATAAAATTGCCTGGTTGGGGGCAACTGGGCAAGTGTGTAGTCGTGTAGAGTGCAGACAGATATGTAAATAGAATTTGAAAATATGCCAGACCCACTTCGTAGGTTTCTAATTTTTATTTTATCTTATTTGTAGTTTTTTTTTTTTTTTTTTTTTAATTTCAATCAGGTCACGGATTTGGGATCCTATACGAAATGTATAATATTTATTTTAATTTTTTCTAATTTTTTTTTTTATGTATTACACTTTTTATTAATCAATGAACTAATACAATTTAATTCAAACGAATATTTTTAAATCATCAATTATTATTTTTACAAATGAGGTTGGTTCAATGTATGTCATTCACCAAGAGATTGTGATTCTAGTCTCTCCCACCTCCCTCTTATAAATATTAAAAAAATTATATCATTATAAATGTAGAGCCATAGAGGTATCAAATAAATGTTATGTCTTGTTGATGGAACTTGTGTTGATAAATACAATCGGCGAGTAGGTTTATATACCAGTAATGCGGGAAAGAGGAAGAAGTAATTAATGTCTAAGTAGACTAGTTGTGAACCTATAAGAGTATACCAAGAAGACTATGATAATTTAGCCTATGGGGCATGTCTAGGGTAGCAGTTGTTCTAGAGACCAAGAGATAAAGATAGAATGGGAAGATTTAATGAATTTTTATCTGACTTATGTATTCACTGGTCGACCAATTGTATTTGATGGTACAATTGTGAATACATGAAATGTGATAAAGTCAAGCATAGCTTTTCTACTAATATAGGGATTAAGTATGCTTGGACTAATAAAAATTATAAAATTAAATCTAGGATACAATAGTGAACAATTTTATCTTTTGTAAATAGAGAATTTACAATTGAGTTTTGAGATTGTTAGCTCCCTTATATATATATATATATAAATTGATTGTTTATAGGTCATACGATGCATTTACCCTTATGAACACTCTAATGATAACATTTGTGTTTTAAAGGCTCAAATACTCATCTCTGTGTATCACATCTTACGCCATTTTGGGAATAGAAGATGTTGATTGTTGGTGCACCCATGATAGGCTTGTGGTAAAAATGTGTTGGCCCCACTTGTGTGAGTGGGAGATGTTGGTATAATTGGGTTTGGATACCCAAGTAGGGCCAAGTCTAAGTCTATGTAAACATGGCCCAAGCACAAGCCTATAAGCAGTTCATATTTAGTAACTGCATGGGTAGTTAATTACACATACAATGATTATACGTGTTTCTAAGCATTATTGCACATAGAATGTGCTTTTGGGTAAGCAACAGAGTGAGTGCAACTTTGTGTGTGCATTATGTGCAATACAAGTATAAGATAGAGTGTGCAAAAACATAACAAAGAGTGTGTCCTGGTGTAAGAGACACAAAACAAAGAGATGTGGAGAAAATCATTAAAGAATTTTCCCACCTATGATTCAAGTGTGGGTTTATGCATTGTGATAAGAGGGGACTTTTCGATTTCATGATCGTCTTTCGATCGGTGATACAATCTGATGTTCGATCCGCTTCCACTATGATTTGGATTCCGATGGTGAATGGTAATCCAAAATTCACTTTGTTTATTTTATTGATTTAAATCTTCATTTGACAAGACATTCTTTGAATGAATATACATTTCCGATTGAACTTTATTACACCCTCAAAAGTTCTTATGGTTTATCTATTGTTAGATCTTTAAGGTCTCTCTATTTTTAAAAATTTGCAAGTTAACATGGAGGTTGTTGAGTTTTTTATATACAATTGTCCTCATCTTGAACAATTGTGTGTCGTTAGGTCAAAAACTTTATTAAGCTTAAAGGTTGTCTGTTCTAAAATTGAAATGAAGCACCTTGATATTGAGAAGTGCTTATGCAGTAAAAAAGTCAAAATATCGGCCCTAAGTATTTTGTCATTTAAATATCGTTGACCACATATCACGTTGCTTGTTGAGAATGTTCCTTTACTCCATTATGTATCCATTGGTTATGATCCCATTGACGAAAGACTCTCTTATAGACTAAGGAATCTTATTGACCCATTTATTCTATATTTTCTTTAATTGGAGACTTTTAAGTTGCACTAAGCCTTATTCAGAGGGGATGTGATGCAATTTCCACATATTGAATTACCTAAACTAAGGCACTTGATTTTTCAAGTTAAAATGCCTGGTAACTATGATATTCTTGATTCGACTCGAATAATAAATGTGTCTTCTTTCTTGCACAAATTTACACTAAAGTTCTTGCTCAATAGTAATTATAGGAAAAAACCACGTGAGGTTCCTAAATGTCCTCTTAAACACCTCAAGGGGGCAGAATTCATTGGATATGTTGGGCTTCCAATTGATCTTGAAATTGCATACCATTTCCTTGAAAATGCTACCAATCTTGAGAAGAGAGAAGTGATTTTGTATCAAAGATGTCGAAATATCGGCTCCAAGTATGTTGTCGTTTAAATATCGTAGACCACATATCACGTTACTTGTTAATAATGTTTTATTTACTCCATAATGTATCCATTGATTATGATCCCATTGATGAAAGACTCTCGTATGGACTAAAGAATCTTATTGACCCATTTATTCTCTATTTTCCTACATTAGAGACTCTTGAGTTGCACTTAGCCTTATCAGAGGGCATGTGATGCAATTTCCACATATTGAATTACCTAAACTAAGGCACCTGATTTTTGGAGTTAAAGCGCATGGTAACTATGATCTCCTTGATTTGACTCGAATAATAAAGGCATGTCATTTCTTGTACAAATTTACATTAAAGTTCTAGCTTACTAGTATTTATAGGAGAAAACTACGTGAGGTTTCTAAATGTTCTCTTTAACACCTCAAGGAGGTGGAATTCAATGGATTTACTGGGCGTCTAATTAATCTTGAAATTGCATACCACTTCCTTGAAAATGCTCTCATACTTTAGAAGAGAGAAATGCTTTTGTATAAAAGACGTCAAACTATCGGCCCTAAGTATTTTGTCGTTTAAATATCATGAACCACATATCACGTTGCTTGTTGAGAATGTTCCTTTGTTCCATGATGTATCCATTGGTTATGATCCCATTGATGAAAGACTCTCTTATGGACTAAAGAATCTTATTAATCCATTTATTCTCTATTTTCCTCAATTGGAGACTCTTGAGTTGAACTTAGCCTTATTCAGAGGGGATGTGATGCAATTTTCACATATTGAATTACCTAAACTAATGCACCTGATTTTTGAAGTTAAAGTGCCCGGTAACTATGATCTACTTGATTCGACTTGAATAATAAAAATGTGTCATTTCTTGCACAAATTTACACTAAAGTTCTAGCTCACTAGTGTTTATAGAAGAAAACTATGTAAGGTTCCTAATCTTCAAATTGCATATCACTTCCTCGAAAATGTTCCCATGCTTTAGATGAGAGAAGTGCTTTTTCATGAAAGATGTCAAAATATCGGCCCCAAGTATTTTGTCGTTTAAATATCGTGGATCATATATCACGTTGCTTGTTGAGAATGTTCCTTTACTCTATGATTTATCCATTGGTTATGATCTAATTGATGAAAGACTCTTTTATGGACTAAGGAATCTTATTGACCCATTTATTCTCTATTTTCCTCAAATAAAGACTCTTGAGTTGCACTTAGCCTTATTCAGAGGGCATGTGATGCAATTTCCACATATTGAATTACCTAAACTAAGGCACCTGATTTTTAGAGTTAAAGTGCCTAGTAACTATGATCTCCTTGACTTGACTAGAATAATAATGGTGTGACCTTTCTTGCATAAATTTACACTAAAATTCTATCTCACTGGTGTTTATAGGAAAACTACGTGAGGTTCATAAATATCCTCTTGAACACCTCAAGGAGGTGGAATTCATTGGATTTGTTGGGCATCCAATTGATCTTGAAATTGCATACCACTTTCTTGAAAATGCTCTCATGCTTGAGAAGAGAGAAGTGTTTCTGCATCAAAAATGTTGAAATATCGGCCCTAAATGTTTTGTTGTTTAAATATCGTGGACCATATATCACGTTGCTTGTTGAGAATGTTCCTTTACTCCATGATGTATCTATTGGTTATGATCCCATTGATGAAATACTCTCTTATGGACTAATGAATCTTATTGACCCATTTATTCTCTATTATCCTTAATTGGAGACTCTTGAGTTGCACTTAGTTTTATTCAAAGGGGATGTGATGCAATTTCCACATATTGAATTACCTAAACTAAGGCACTAGATTTTTAGAATTAAAGCGCCTGGTAACTATGATCTCCTTGATTTGACTCGAATAATAAAAGCGTGTCCTTTCTTGCACAAATTTACACTAAAATTCTATATCACTGGTGTTTATAGAAGAAAACTGCGTGAGGGTTCCTAAATATCCTCTTGAACACCTCAAGGATGTGGAATTCAATGGATTTGTTGGGCATCCAATTGATCTTGAAATTGCATAAAACTTTCTTGAAAATGTTCCCATGCTTGAGAAGATAGAAGTGCTTCTGCATGAAAGATGTCAAAATATTAGCCTCAAATATTTTGTCGTTTAAATATCGTGGACCACATATCACGTTGCTTGTTGAGAATGTTCCTTTACTCCTTAATGTATCCATTGGTTATGATCCCATTGATGAAAGACTTTTTTATGGACTAAGGAATCTTATTGATACATTTATTCTCTATTTTCTTCAATTGGAGACTCTTAAGTTGCACTTAGCCTTATTCAGAGGGGATGTGATGCAATTTCAACATATTGAATTACCTAAACTAATGCACTTGCTTTTTAGAGTTAAAGCGCATGGTAACTATAATCTCTTTGATTCGACTCGAATAATAAGTGTTTATAGGAGAAAACTATGTGAGGTTCCTAAATGCCCTCTTGAACACCTCAAGGAGGTGGAATTCATTGGATTTGCTAGGCGTCCAATTGATCATGAAATTGGATACCACTTCCTTGAAAATGCTCTCATGCTTGAGAAGAGAGAAGTGCTTCTGCATCAAAGATGTCGAAATATCGACCCCAAGTATTTTGTCGTTTAAATATCGTGGACCACATATCATGTTGCTTGTTGAGAATGTTCCTTTACTCCATGATGTATCCATTTGTTATGATCTCATTGATGAAAGACTCACTTATGGACTAAGGAATCTTATTGACCCATTTATTCTCTATTTTCCTCAATTGGAGACTCATGAGTTGCACTTAACCTTATTCAGAGGGGATATGATGCAATTTCCACATATTGAATTACCTAAACTAAAACACCTGATTTTTAAAGTTAAAGCGCCTAGTAACTATGATCTCATTGATTCGACTCGAATAATAAAAGCGTGTCCTTTCTTGTAACACTAAAGTTCTAGCTCACTGGTGTTCATAAGAGAAAACTACGTGAGGTTCCCAAATATCCTCTTGAACACCTCATGGAGGTAGAATTCAATGGATTTGTTGGGCGTCCAATTGATTTTGAAATTGCATACCACTTCTTTGAAAATGCTCCCATGCTTGAGAAGATGACTGTTAATCCTACAAATCCAATTAAAATTGAATCCTGGTACGAGGCAGAGGATGAGATTAAAAAAAAAAAAAAAGCTAGAAAACAGGTCGAGAAGTTGAAGAAAAGAGTACCTCAAGGGTTTCAACTTGTTATATGTTAATTTTCTTGTGACCAATTAATATTGTTTGGATTATCTTAACTGGTTTATTCATTTTATGTTATGCTTTAATATATATATATATATATATATATATATATATATATATATAATATTATTTGAAAAACATATATCTAATACAAGTGATTTGGTCAAGTTTTGGTTCTTGAATTGGCAAGATTGGATATTTGGATCATAACAAGTGAATAAGTTAACTGGACCCTATATTATCATAAAATGAGTTCAAGTTTTGTCAACTTATACATCCAAATTCAGTGATCATATCAGCATTCAAAAAAAAAAAAAAAAAAAACACCGCCCTCTCAAAAAAAACCCACCAAAAGACTAAAATAATCACTTACATAGTTCGTTGCTATTGATCATCATCTTCATCCATCACTTCTCCTCTCAAAATTTCATCTTCGAGAACAAGACCTAACAAAAACAAAAAACAAAAAATCAATTGAAACAATTAAAAAGAGAACAAAATAAAACTATATTATGAGACAAATATAAGTTTAAGTGATTTCTTACCTCGTCTTTGAGCCCATATCCAATTTTGGGTGCACATCAATGCCTCAACTGTATGTGGATGGAGTCTGATGCGATATGAACTTAAAGTTCTGTCACTAGCACTGAATGTCGACTCAGAAGAAACTGTGGATATTGGAATTGCCAAAACATCTCGAGCAATCTTTGACAATATATGATATCTATCTTTTTACATCTTCCACCATAACAAAATATCATGTAAGGATTCCCGTAGTTTTTAATTGGCTTATTTCGTGAACAAACCATATGTGGGGATTCTTTGTAAGGGTAGCTTAAATGTAGGTGTTGTTGCTAAGGCCCTTTGAAGACCTCATTCTTGATAAGCACCGAAGGTAAATCTCTATGTGCTTACTTGTCTTGAAGAGTTAGTTGCACACACTCACAACTCATGCATATGTTTAATCCTTATATGTTGTGTGTCTTATTTGTGTGCTTTAATGTTCATTAATATCTCTTCTTGCATGTTAGTTTGATTGCATCTTGCATATCCAATTGCCTTGTCATGCTTAGACTTAGGATTGCATTTTTACATTGGGCGCTCCCAAAAGCGCTCTACAGAAGCGCTGTACGAACAGCCCCCTTTGAGCGCTGTACAGACCTGATCGATTTAATTCGGTCACTGTACGAGCGCTGTACAGGCGCTGTACAAAGCGTTGTACATGGCGCTCTACGTAGAGCGCCCCTCTGATTTCACGAGAGAACAGAGCAGGGGCGCTGTACAGAAGCGCCCTACGTACAACGCCCAAGGCAAAATAGTGGTGTCACTTATCAAAACGACCACACTTCATCTTGGCACCCTATATATATGCCACTTTGACTTTAGGTCAATCACAAGAGTTCATATTCAGATTTCATTCTTAGGATATTTTTCAAAGAGAAGAAAAATTCCAAGAACTCATTTTTAATTACTCAAACACTTTTTCATGATCATCTAGCATCATCTTAGATCATCTAGATGTCTTCTTGCATGGATTCTTCATCATACTTTGCTTGGTAAGCTTTTCACTAATATCTTACATATTTTGTGTTTCTCTTAACAAGCAATCTCAATTAATTACTTGTATGTTATTTTATATACTTTGAATACAAGTTTGAGATTAGTATGATGTATGTTTGAGAAGTTGTATTGTGATAGCTAATTAGGTTTTGTGCTTAATCTTGATTGGCTAAACTATTTGACATGTCATTTAGTTTGTGATATCTAGGATTGTTCTAATTGCATATTAATCATCTTAGATAAGCATATAGGGTTTCCTTTGCTCTATGTTGCATTTGGATATTCATATATTCACTTAGGGTGTTATTCTCTTCATAGAGAAAGTAAGTCTTGTGTGTAGCATCCGGGATTAGGTTGCTTAGATCGTAAGCAAATTGGACTAGGTTCACTCATACCGGGATTAGGTAGGTGTGTGATTACTTCCGGGATTAGGTTGTAATCATTTTACACATTTAGTGGATTCGAGGTTCGAGTGTGGCTTACTTACTAGCCCGTGGTTTTTCCCGTGAGGGTTTCCACGTAAAAATCAAGTCTTATTTAATTTCCGTATTTTATACTTGATTTGTTGCTTTATCTAGTTAGGGGTAAATTCGTAATTTTGACTTAATACGAAAAATTGGGTAACAAGCTTAAAATCTATTCACCCCCCCCCCCCCCCCCCCCCCCCTCTAGATTAGTTTTATACACACCGTGCTATAATTTGTTTCATATCAAATTCTTCAGGCCCTGATATTTCTTCTTGCTCCAAATAAGTCTCTAGTTCAATGTCAATTTACGATGATGACCATGTTTCCTCTTATAAGATTCAAAGCCCTTCACATCCCACATAGGAGAAGAAGATGAACTATATGTAAAACTATTACCTACACCGGACTCACCAATGCCTTCACTCAAAGCTCTTTTCTCCTTTGCTTGATACTCACTCACCAAATCATTACAAAGTTCAAATATCCTTTGTGTTTCGAGTTCATAATCAATCCCATACATCCGAGGAAAAAAGTAATCTATCAAAACCATTTTATATCTAATATCTAACATAACCGCCACAGTTATAACCCCATGAATTTTATCCCAATATTTTTCAAACTTAGGAGTCATAATTGTTGCCATCAATCTGATTACCTTAACCTTAATCAAGCCAAGATTTCAATGACAATCTAATTTCACAAATCATAGGAAAGAAAAGGTTAGTTGTTGGGTATTTAGTTCCAAAAAACAAATTGGTCAACTTATAAAAAGGCTTCGAATGCTCACATATCACTTTTGCCAACTCTCACTTCGATTCACTAGATAGATTCTTATATTATCACGTTGCTGTAAACAAATAAAAACATATGTACATCAAAGCAACATCAAGCATCATATATGCTGAATTCTACCTAGTTTTACAATCAAGCACTAACTTCTTAGGAGACTTCATTTTTAGTTGACATATCGCAATATCCTCTAAAAGCTCCAACCGTCTACTTGATTGTGTCAAATAAGTTACCGTTTCTCTAACTTTTTCAATTCCATCACCAATCACATCTAACCTATCCTTAACTATCAAATTTAAAATATGAGCGGAGTATCTCATACAAAATAATTTGCCACCCAACAATAATGAACCGGTAGAAAACTTTGACAACAAATAATTTTAAATCATAGCATCATTGGTAATACAATTATCTACGGTCAACGCAGACAACTTCCCATTAACATTCCAATCCAACAGACAATTCCACAATTCATCAACAAGTGTAATCGCATTGTGTGGTGAAGGCACATATATGAATCTAATTAATTCCAATAAAAAAATCAATTTAAACATACAATCAAATAAAGCACACCAATATGCATATTAAAAGTAAAATAAGTTCATAAATAGTACCTTAGGATCCGACTATGCAACTTCCATAAGTTGTCAATGAAATGTGATGTGACAACCATATAACAATTCTTCTGGTTACTTGTCCACATATTAGTAGTAAGAACAATCTTACTTGTATTTTCATCCAACATCATCATCGTTCTATCTCTACTTCATACAACTTCATAACTTCACTTTTGAGTGTATTTATACTCATACCATTGAAGTTTAGGGCTAAAAAATCTAACACATTCCTAAACCTGACATAGTCCATAACACTCATGGGAAGCTCATGCATGATTATCATTTTTGTGGGGAAGTTCCATCATCTAGTTTCTAGCCTTCAATTTTTTTAAGATAAGAAGTTACATGGTTGAGCAAATGTGAAGTCCTTTACTTGTGATGTTCGCTTAGATATTTACCACGATGATGACATATTGACTTTACTTCCCCATTTATAATCTGTTTTAACCAAGCTTCACAGGTATGTTTTGGTCCTCCCGAACTACTTCTTTTAGTACTCCTCTTATGGGCTTGATTAGTTTGTCTTCCACTTTCACACTCGGTATCATCTATATCAATAAGATTAATATCACAACTTGGAGCTTGACTTTGAGTGTTCAATGAATTATTACTATCGAAATCAAGATTTTGTTATGATGAAGATATTTCAACCTATAAAATTTAATTAAAACAACAGTATACAAAAACTACTAACTTAAAGTGAAAACATAGAATTGAACAAAAGCTCTATTTTTAATGTGCACCACCAACCACCCTTTGTTTAACTTAAAAATTGTTTTGTGCTAGCTAAATGTTATATCATGATCATTGTGGTAGCTAAAAATAGCACAACCCAAATAATTAGTTAGAGCCCGAGTCAACAGGTTAGGCCTAGTCGCAGGTCTAAAAATGGTTACATCCCATGACAAAGCAGCAAAGACCTAGTCAGTTTAACATAGCACATGGCTGACTCATTCAAATATATTTGAATGCCAAGAATCTCAAGATATGGGAGATTATCTCGTTCCACGATCTCAGGTCGAGATTGTTGGAAGGATATCAACTGACTCCTCTATAAGTGGACACTCTCTAGCTATAAATGGGAGGGGCCCCTCCACTCACAAGAGATCTTTTTTTATTCTCCCACTCACAAAGAAAAGAGATCTGAGAAGAGCACTCCTATTCACTAAAAACAATTAAGTGAGGGGACCACAATCTGACTCATGTCAACCTCCCTCTGCTCTTCATTCATTAATAGTAGTTTCTCAAGCAATTCTAACTTTATTATAGCACTAGTTGAAGTCATTAGACCAACACTTAAGTCATCTTCTATTAGACCACTTGTCCAACATCTTTCCCAAATAATTATGAGTTTTCCTAACGATTTAAATTGTTAAACTCAACGCTTAGCCCAAGCGAACATAAGGCTATCCGAACGACACCACTTAAGACTTGACGTTTAAGGTTTGATTTTTATTATTTAATAATTCGATATAGTCGTTGAAATTGATTATATTCAAGCTTTATTCTATACAAACGGTTTCTCCCACGAATATCTGATTCTAGCGCCAAAAAGTCCCCAAAGGGACCACCGAAACTCCGTGTTCTCTTTTTGGTTTTGTAGGATTGTCAGTGCCCTCTGCTCTACCAAATTCAAATTTTGATTTTTGGGGTCTACAGTTTAGTGCCTACCGTGGGGCCCTGACAATTATTTTTGCAAAACTAACAAATTTGCAGGTATTATATGCCATACGAAATGGCCAAAACACCATTTCGATTCTCAACTAGCAGTCATCAGACAAACAACCACGAAGAACCGATGCTAGCGATAGAAACAATTGCCATCCGATTAAGTCTGTCGACCCCGCTTAAAATACAAAGGCAATCAAGTCAACAAAGCGGTTTGAACCAAGACGACTGCTCTACCCGAACACATGAAACTAGTGAACTGGTTCTCTATGTTAAGCAACATATCGGTCTAGATTTTTTTGGCCATTCTACATTGTAAACTACAATTATCAAACAACTACTCCATTTGGAGTCATGTAGCAGAAAGTCAAACTGGTTGTCAGATGAAAAAACCCCACAGTCGCAGACTTAGAAAAATTCAAATCAGATGCTCTAAGTTGCTCTATAAAAAGTTATAGATTGACAAAGTAGAAAACATTCCACGTCGAACTACATATCAAACTACAATAATTATTCACCAAGAAAACAAATTATATATCTAAGAGCTGCGAATCGTTTGTTATGTTTTCACCTCACGATAAACTAAAAGATCACTAAATTTGGAAATGCAACATTACTCTATGTCGAGCTAAGAGTAAATTTATGATACTCCGTCGAACTAAAACTCGAGTGTGTATTTTATCGTTCTAGATCAAGTGTTCTACAAATTGCGCTCTACATCGAACGTTCTACAAATTGCACTATACATCAAGCACTCTACAAATATCACTCTCCGTCGAGCTACATTTCATGCTCCAAGTCGAGCCGAAATTCATTATAATATCACTCTTTGTCGAGCTACATTTCTTGCTCCAATTCGAGCCAAAATTTTGGTTCTTTACTTATGTCGAGCGATGAATTGTAGAAAACTAAAGCCATCTACATTGAGTCTATATTGTTATTGCTTACCAGGTCAACATATTGTCAAAATGACTAGTCAACTTGGAATCATGCGCTCTATAGCTACCATATAAATCTCAGTTTATTTTCTAGTTTTTGCTTTACACTCTACATCGAGCTACCACCATATGTTAAGCCAACATTCGTAAAAATTGCTTTCGAACTGAATCACCTTTGAGTCAAGTTACAATCTCGTTTTGGTGGATATATATATATGATGTTGAATCAAATTTGAAAATTAGCTTTATGTCGAGCTCTCCAAATATCGCTCCATATTGAGCTCTCCAAATTTCTCTCCATGTCGAACCCAAATTTCGTGAGCTCAAAATTTTGCTCTATGATGAGCTTTCTAAGCCTCGCTCAATGTTGAGCTCTCCAAATTACGTTCTATATCGAGCCCAGATTTCACTCTATGTCAAGCTCAAAATTTTGTTCTATGACGAGCTCTCCAAGTCTCGCTCAATGTTGAGTTCTCTAAATTTCATTCCATGTCGAGCCCAAATTTTGCTCTATGTTGAGCTCAAAATTTTGCTCTATGACAAGCTCTCTAAGTCTCACTCAATGTTGAGCTCTCCAAATTTCTCTCCAAATTTCTCTCCATATCGAACCCAAATTTTGCTTCATGTCAAGCTCAAAATTTTGCTCTATGACGAGCTCTCCAAATCTCGCTCAATGTCGAGCTCAAAATTTTGCTCTATAACGAGCTCTCCAAATTTCGTTCCATGTCAAGCTCAAAATTTTGCTCTATGACGAGCTCTCCAAGTCTCGCTCAATGTCGAGCTCTCCAAATTTCACTACATGTAAAGCCTAAAATTCGCTACATGTAGAGCCCAAATTTCGCTTTATGTCGAGCCCCAAATTTCGCTCTATGACGAGCTCTCCAAGTCTTGCTCAATGTCGAGCTCTCCAAATTTCGCTCCATGTCAAACCCAAAATTTTTCTATATGACAAACTCTCCAAGTCTCACTCAATGTCGAGCTCTCCAAATTTTGCTCCATGTCGAGCTCAAATTTTTTCTTTATGACGAGCACTACAAGTTTCGCTCTACATCGAGTGCATCACCAAATTGGATCGCTAACTTTAAGTTAGGATCCCATGAAATTATCGTACTACAAGTTTCGCTCTGTCAAATTGGATCGCTAACTTTAAGTTAGGATCCCATGAAAATTGTCATTCTACAAGTTTTGCTCTACATCGAGCGTTTTGCAAAGTTGGATTGCTAACTTTCAAGTTAGGATCCAATGAAAATTTATCGCTCTAAAATAGCACTACGAAGAACTACAAAAGGCACTCTACTGAACTACAAAAATGGTCTACAAAACATGAATAACGCTCTACGGAGCTACATAAAAGCACTCTATGTCGAGCTATGAGTAACACTCAATCCCATCGATCGACTAAAGTCCTATAAAAAAAATAATAAGTGGACAAAATAAACAAGTCCAAACTTCTTCTTAAGGATTCATTAGAAAAGAATGGGGCTATTAAAATAATCGAACGCATGATTTTTCAGTTCAAACTGTAAGGATTCCCATATCTTGATTGGCTTATTTCGTGGACAAACCACGTGTTGGGGATTGTATGTAAGGGTAGCTTAAGTGGTTCATAATCAAGCTCAAGACTCTCTCATGTCGTCAAGGTTGATAAGCACCAAAGGTAAACTTCTATGTGCTTAATTTGCTTTGAAGAGATTAGTTGCACACACACACTCACATCTCATGCTTAATTCATTTTCTTGTATGTTGTGTATGTGTTGTTTTTATGTGCTCATTAATGTTCATTAACATCTCTTCTTGCATACTTTACATGATTGCATTTTGTATGACCAAAGTCATGTTCATTCTAGACTTAGGATTGCATTCATGGTGTTGGCGCTGTACGTACAGCGCCTATATGAGACTTGGTTGAAATTGGCTCTTCAATGCATCAGGTCTGATGCACTTTGAAGAGGCGCTGTACGGGCCCTGTTCAGAAGCGCTGTACGTACAGCGCCCATCTCAGACCCGAGAGATCAGTCATGTGGCGCTGTTCAAGCGATGTACAGAAGCGCTCTACGAACAGCGCCTATGAAGAAATGTTCTTCATTTCCCAGGTAGGCGATGTACAAGTCACTCTACGTATAGCGACTCGTACAGCGCCAAAGGCAAAATAGGGACAACTTATCAAAACGCACCACTTTGGTTTTGACACCCTATATATATGCCTCTATGACTTTAGGTCATTAAAGTGAGTTGATTTTCAGATTTCATACTTAGAATATTTTTCAAGCAAAGAAAAATACAAAAGAACTCACCTTTAACCACTCAAATCAAATCCTTTGTGCATCAAATTTCATATTGCATCTTCTATGTCTATATAGAAAGCATCCATGTATGAGTTTGCATCATCACAACTTGCTTGGTAAGATTTTGATTAATTTCATCTTATTTTAGTATTTTTACTATCAAGCCATCTCTTTTAAATTACATGTATGTTTTAGATCATATGCTAAATACAAGAAAAGAGAATTGATTGTGATGAATTGATTGAGTGTTGTACTGTGATAGCTATCTAGGTTTTGCTTAATCTTGATTAGCTAAGCTATTTGACATGTCATCTAGCTCTTAATATCTAGGGTTGATTTAATTGATTATATCATCATCCTAGATAAGCATCTAAGGTTCCCTAGCTTTGTTTGTTATTTAAATATTCATACATATTCACATAGGTTGCATAATCTCTTCATTGAGAATTAAGTCTTGGGGCTAAGGTTGCTTAGGCCTCAAGCAATTAGAACTAGAGCCGCTTTTAAAGGCCCGTGTGGTAGAAGTGGGGGGTTATTGACCGGAGTGTTAGACGAGATCTACATAGGTTGTAAACTCCATTTCAATTAGTGGATTTCGAGGTTCGAGTGTGGCGCACTAAACAGCCCGGTGGTTTTTTCCCAGTGGTTGGGTTTCCACGTATATGTCAAGTGTTATTTAAATTCCGCATCTTATTACACTTGCTATATTTTTGTGACTAGTTAGGGGTATTTTCGTAATCTTGACATGCATGCGAAAATTGGGTAATAACGATTAAAATCTATTCACCCCCCCTCTAGATATATTTAAAACACACTGAGCGTTTATTTATTGAACTTTCACAAATTACCAATAACCGTCTTGTAGACCGTTCAATGTAAGAGTTTGATCGAAACAATTCACTCTCTAACTTGAAGACTTCAACTCGGAGAGTGGGGAGTTAACTGTGGTAGCCAAAAATAGCACAGCCCAAATAATTAGTTGGAGCCCGAGTCAATAGGTTAGGCCCAGACGCAGGTCAAAAAATGGTTACAACCCATGACCAAGTCAGCAAAGACCTAGTGAGCTTGACATAGCACATGGTTGACTAATTCAAATATATTTGAATGCCAAGAATCTAGAGATATGGGAGATTATCTCGTTCCACGATCTCAGGCCGAGATTGTTGGAAGGATATCAACTAACTCCTCTATGAGTGGACACTCTCTAGCTATAAATAGGAGGGCCCCCTCCACTCACAAGGGATCTTTTTTTATTCTCCCACTCACAAAGAAAAGATGTCTGAGAAGATAACTCCCATTCACTAAAAACAATTAAGTGTGGGGACCACAATCTGACTGGCGCCAACCTCCCTCTGCTCTCCATTCATTAATAATAGTTCTCAAGCAATTCTAACTTTATTGTAGCACCAGTTAAAGTCGTTTGACCAACACTCAAGTCATCTTCTATTAGACCACTCATCCAACATATTATATTATTATGAGTTTTCCTAGTGATTTAAATTGCTAAACTCAACACTCAACCCAAGCGAACATAAGGCTATCCGAACGACACCACCCAGGACTCAACGTTTAAGGTTTGATCTTTATTATTTAATAATTCGATATAGTCGTTGAAATTGATTATATTCAAGCTTTATTCTATATAAACGGTTTCTCCCACAAATATCTGATTTGAGCATCGGAGGGTCCCCAAAGGGACCACCCAAACTCTATGTTCTCTTATTGGTTTTGCATGATTGTCAGTGCCCTCCGCTCTACCAAATTCAACTGTGGATTTTTGGGGTCTACAATCATCAACTGAAAAATTAATAAACCAAAATGGAGGTGAGTACTTATGTGAAGATTTTCAATACACAAAAATGGACTTGCTAATTCCATAATAATCGAGCAGCTAGAATAAGTACAGTTCTATCCGTGTTAGGTTTTTGGTTTGTCTTGGCATGTATTCCATATCAAAATGATGTTCTCTTGTAATGTTTAGTGGTCTAAGTTTGAAGATACAAGGTGTCAAAGAAAGACTTGGCCATAACTCATGCAAGATGTCGGCTTCAAAGAGAAATGTGCTTCATCGGTCTACAAAGGTATATAAGACCTCATTTCTCTTACAAGGCTAGGCACACACACACACGGCATTCATATGTGTCCTTGCATGGTTGAACATCATTTATATATCACTTTCACACACTTGGTAATGTATGGTATTGCATTAGCTTTAATTTGATAAACATTGTAATTTGCATGTTCTAGGACTATGTCTAGGAAAGGCATACGTGTGTGATTTTGTGTTTATTTGTTTCCGTATTTTTTGTTTTGGACTTGAACATGATCTCTTATGATTCCTTATTGAGTCCTGGTCATTTCGGTTACTCATTCATTAGGTTTCGAGTCCAAACGATGTAGCTACGCTACTTTTCGTTCTCATTTGTTGAGTTGTTTTCGTTGTCGTATTTCAAGATGATTTCTCAACATTTTATCAAAGTTTCATAGTCTTCGTTGTGCATGAAGGAGTCATGATTCATAATCCGAACATAGATTCAAAATCAGAGTTCGAAGGCCCGGATACAGCCGAAGAACGAGAGCGGAGCGCGAGAGGAACAAGCGAGGCCAACGGCCAAGCTTGCTTGGCCACGTGTGGAGGCCATGGGCCACATGGCCAGACCAGCCTTCTGGTCCCGTGTGGCACACGCGCCCCACACTGCCAGGAGCTAATGTGACAGCTTTTGGTTGGCCGAAATCCTTCTGAATGTACACAAACGAAGTTAAATTGCTTAAAGCATACCTAGAGGGGGGGTGAATAGGTTTTTACGCCTTTTTCAAACCCTTGAACAAACATTCGTTTGTCCCTCAAGGTAGCCTTACACACAACACAATAAGCCAAGGAAGACATACATAGACAATACGATAATACAATCATAAGAGCAACGTCTAAGTATATCAACAAGTTATGTGAGGTAAAATAGCAAATAAACATAACAACAAAATAAGCTTGTATTTCATAAAATGTTCAATGTGTTACAAGAGTGATCAAAATGTCACTATACAAAAATTACAATATATAAAAGAATCAAAGATACAAAATTGATCTAAGGAATGAATACACTAATCACACTATACAATGTCTTGCTTCACAATACATCACATGTGAATATTATGAATCAAGACAATAAAAATATACAATTAAAATATAAGAAAAAGAGATAGGAAGAATTAACACGAGGGATTTTTTAACGTGGTAAAAACCTCCAAGGAGGAAACATCCACGGGTTGAACTACAACCATTGGGTACTATATTATTGGAAAGCAAACATAGAACATTCACAAAGTGACCAATCTTTAGCTCACCCAACCTAGTGAAGTCTAAGCCTACCCAACCCTATTGGAAAGTGTGAAATCCCTCAATGATGTGGAACCTCCATATATTGGACACCACACACAACCAACATCGATGGTAGATTAGAAATTCCTCAAGAGTGCATACACATCCCGTGTACCCCGCTCTATCGGACTCTATGTCTAACCATACGCCTAGGCCTACCAATACAATAGCCAACTCCCTATCCAAAGCACTCTTGCCTCTAGGGAGCCTCCCATGCATGACTATCCAAGTCCTCCCGACTCTAGCCATGACCCATTGCTTACCTATCCGAGTCATCCCGACTCTAGGCAAGACTTCTTGCTTGGCTATCCGAGTCACCCCGACTCTAACCAAGACTTCATGCATTTTACAAGGACTTCCTAGTGTGATCATGTGAATGCAAATGATGCAAACATTCAATACAACATAGAACATGTGATCAATACATTCTATGGCACAAATAGACCTAAACATGTGATATCACAAGTAATCAAGTCTAGATGCAAAAATACATGAATAGAAACCTAAGCATGTGAAACACCTAACACCTACACTCAAAGTCTCATTCACACACATAACACTTGAATCACAATATATTCATGAAGTACAAATTCAAGATGCTATCAATATACAATTAAATGCTAGATATATGAAATTAAAATCAATCAATATACTAGACAAAAATATAGAGCAAGGTTTTGAGATTTACATCAATCAAAACCTATATTCTCTAAATCACAAACAAATACACAAATCCTAGATTTTATTAATCAAATGATCAAATCAAATCTCAAGGTCATTTTAACACAAAATTAATTCAATTAAGTATCAAACAACCTAAGATGCCATTCTAATCACAATACAACTCACAAACATATGTAAAACCTAGAATCATAGAATCTAGTCAACATTAGTCCACAAATTGAGTTTCAATTAGAATGATAATCAAGCTATCTTTCCAAATAGCTTTTACCAAACACTAACATAGATATAGAATAAGAAACCCCAAGCAAATGGAAGGTCAAATAACAAGAAATCCCAAAGTTGAGACTCATACCTCGGATTTTGCAGCTGGTTCGAAAATCAGTGTTCAACCACTGGAAATCACGATCAAACAGCCACCAAACCACTTGGAGATGTTAGAGGATGATCAATCTAATTCTATGCTTATATTTTGCCCTTTTTGCTTATGTTTATGTTTGTTTCTTGGGTCCTTTTGGTGGGTTGATGTGTTTGTTAAGTCTTTGCAGGTTTCTTTCCATAGAAATGTTGATCGGATCTTATATCAAAGATGATGGAGTCAAAAGATGCAGAAAGGGCATTTATTCCCATTTTCCGCGGCCCATGCCGCCCATCATGCATGTGCACCGTCGGCGGTGCACTAGGCGCTCGAGAAGTCTCCTTTTCCGCGGCCCATGCCGCTCAAGAGGCAAGTGCCTCCCAAGCGGCCCCTCAAGCGAGCCATTCCAGTTTGCTTAGCTTGGCTTTTCCGCTGCCCATGCACGTGCCTACTCAGCGGCACGTTGAGCAGTGGACCGCCTCCTCATTCTCTCATTACTGCAGAAGACCTATAAAAAGAAAGAGAAAAGAGAAAATAAGGGGAGTCGACATATAGAGACAATCAGAGAGAGATATACCACCATTCATTCATTCTTTCATTCATTCCATCAGAGGAGATTACTTGGAGCAGGAAGACGACGGAGATATCAAGTCAGAAGCATCGCACCATAATGGGTTCTATCTTCATCTCTTCTATGTTTTTGTTCTCTCCATTGATGTGTAACTAAACCTTTATTAGGGGATTGATGTAACCAATTTTGGACAACTCTATGTAATCAATTAGTCTATCTTTTTGTTAATCAATTGGGTTTTAGTCTTGTCTATTGAATTAATTGCTTTATATTATTGATTCATATTATTTTGTGGCCTCAATTGATATGAGTTTGTGATTTAGTTTATCCATGAGATTAGGGTTTGGATGTGAATGGCCTTTCCATTTAAATCACAATCATAAGCTTCATAGATTTGAAAGTTAATGTTTGCATGGCCTTGTTGCATTGATTTGGCTTAGAGTTTTGTTCATAGGGATTTCATTACTATCACTTGACACATGGCCTTTGTGCGAGTGGTGGGAAGGAGATTCGTTCTTAATTGTTTATCAAAACAAGCCCTAAACTTTATTGAAGTGTTTATTGAGACTAATTGAGAGCATTGAGTGTCTAAGAGAGGTGCATCGATTCCCTAGTATCTCCCCATATATTCATTCTTTGATTTGATTATTCGTTGATTTGATTTTTAGTTCAAGTAGTCATAATTTAGGTTAATTTTAGAGTTAAACAATTTTTCCAAAGAAAAGCATTATGCAATTTAGTTTTCGCATTTAGAGTAACCTTGCTAGATTAATTGGTTTTAACCGATAAAATCGCCGATCCCAGTGAACGAACTTTCTTAGTAAATTGAACACAGATTTTACTGCATCAATTTTGGCGCCGCTGCCGGGGATTGGTATAGATTCTATTAGTTGAATCTAGTTAGTTTAGGTTAGGTAGTGTGTGTCATTAGATTTTATTTTAGATTTTAGTTATTCTCTTGTTTCATCTTACTTCGTGGTAGTTGTGCTTTTGGTGTTTCAGGTTTTACAGGTGTATGAACGGACGTCGTTCGCTTGGAGGTATTCTGATCCCTGCTAGCGACGAGATTGACCGAGTAGGCCGGGTTGCTAGACAGTTTGAAGAGTTAGATCCTTTAGTTGAGGATATGGGTGATCACGGTGAGCAACGTGACCGGGTTATTCGAGCTGAAAGAGAGGTTCATGATGAACAAGGTGTTCAGAATAGACAGGAAGTTCGAGACAATACACCGGGTTCTCCAAGACGTGCACTAGAAGATGAGATCAGACTAATGAGAGAGTCTGGACAACTTATGCTGGGAGACCAACCTCAGCCTATTGTGTTAGATGCCATAGCCAGGAGTTATGAGTTGAGGGGTAGCCATTTAAACATGCTGCCATCTTTTCACGGTTTGGCAACAGAAGACTGCCTCCAGTTTATGAAGGACTATCAAGCTACCGTAGGGAATTTCCCGATGGGCCGATTGACAGAAGAGCAGTTAAGGATGAGGTGTTTTCGGTATTGTATGAAGGACAAGGGCATCAAGTGGTACAATTCAGTAAGGGCAGGATCTTTGAGATCATGGGTTGATGTGTGCACTGCATTCTTCAACAGATTTTTCCCTGCTTCAAAAGCAAAAGAAGTCCGGATCAAGATAGCTAGTTTCGGTGAAGAAGATGGTGAGTCGTTCCATGAAGCATGGTCACGATATAAGGAGCTGTTAGATCAAATTCCCCCTCACATGGTGATAGAGGAGTACAAAGTCCGCACTTTTTATGATGGATTGACACCTTTCACACAGAACATTGTTGACAACGCTTGTGGGGGTATCATCACCAAGAAATCTGCTTTAGAGATTGCTGAGATCTATGAAACTTTGGCTCTAAACTCCCAGCATAGAAGTTCAGTGGTCAGAAAGAGAGGTAAGTATGAGGTCAACCAGACAACTGGGGTGGAAATTCAGATGGCGAATCTAGCTAAGCAAGTACAAGCTATGATGGCCCAAAACTCGAATAGGGCTCAACAGCAGTTAGGGGTGAACTCAGTGCAAGATGGAGATGGGATACCATTTGAGATAGAGGAGGTTCAAGCTTTCAATTACCAAAGAGGGAGGAACGATCCTTACTCGAATACCTACAATCCTGCATGGCGTAACCATTCGAATTTATCTTATTCTGACCCTAACACTGCTCTTAATAGTCATCAGCTCATTCAACAGAACACTCAGGGAACAAATCAAGGAGGGTACAACAGAGGCACTTACCAAGGTTAAGGTTCCAATAGTCAACCTCAACAATGGAACAATGCGGCTAATAGAGACAGTACCACTTATCACCCGAAGAAGAGATCCTTGGAAGAAATTGTGACATCCCTTGCTGAGAATACAGAGCACTTCTCACGTGATACAAATCAGAGATTTAACAGCGTTGAGGCATCCATTAAGAATTTGAAACACAAATGGGGCAAATAGTCGACGCAGTTCGCAAGAATGAACCAGGAAGGTTTCCTAGCCAATCAGAGCAAGCCAAGGCATTGACTGTGTTGAGAAGTGGGCGAGTGTTAGACACTGAAGTTGTCAGAGGGCAACAGAAAGAGGGCACCAGGGGATCAGAAAAGGTGAGTGAGAAGGAGGCTAACGCAGAAGAAGAGGTAGTGGTAGAGACACCCAAGAAAACCTTAGTTTTACACAAGTCATCAGACCCTTATGTTCCACCCCCTCCATATGTTCCACCAATTCCTTTTCCTGGGAGGCTTAAAAGGGACAAGCTCAGTAAGGCATTCAAAGAGATTTTTGATGTTCTTTCCAAGGTACATGTGAACTTGCCTTTACTTGAGATGATAGAAAAGATGCCTGCCTATGCAAAATTTTTCAAAAGCCTTCACACCAACAGGCAGAAATTTGGGCCGAATCATCAGGAATACATAGCAGGTAGTGCTAGTGCAGTTTTGCAAAAGGAACTTCCTCCCAAACTGAAAGATCCGGGCAGTTTCTGCATCAATATCACGGTAGGAGGTACCCAACTTGAAAGAGCAATGCTAGATTTAGGTGCCAGTATTAATTTGATGCCGTATTCTATTTACAAGCAGCTAGGGTTAAATGAGTTGAAGCCTACAACAATGTCACTTCTGTTAGCAGATGGTTCGGTAAGATATCCGAGAGGGCATGTTGAAGATGTTCTGGTCCAAGTTGGGAAACTTATAATTCCTGCTGATTTTGTGGTATTAGACATGGAGGATGTGAGTAAAGAGACTAACATGAGACCTGTTCTTTTGGGTAGACCGTTCATGGCAACAGCAAAGACGTTTATTGATGTGTAGAATGGAAAACTTTCAATGACAGTGTTAGATGAGACAGTGGAGTTCAAACTTTTTGAAGCATCATCATACCCTGCCGGAGCTGATGATTGTTCATTCATCGAGGTTTAGACCCTGGGGTTGATGGAGTATTCAAGGATGAGGATTTGGCAGATTGGGATTGGGATGATCAAGACGACATGACTGAAGATAGTTCTGAACTAGCTGAAGAAGAAGTTGAAGACTTCTAAGTTTCAATTGTCAATTTTGCCACTGATCTGCCACCAAAGTTGGAGCTCAAGGAGTTACCAACAACTCTGAAGTATGTGTATCTAGGTGATAATGAGACATACCCGGTAATTGTTGCTTCAGAATTGCAGAGTACCGAGGAAGAACGGCTCATTGGGGTTCTACAGAAACATAAGTCAGCTATAGGATGGTTAATTGAAGATATCAAGGGAATCAGTCCAACAATTTGCATGCACAAGATATTTCTCGAAGAAGAGTCTAGACCGTCAAGAGAAGCCTAGAGGAGATTAAATCCGATAATGAAAGAGGTAGTGAAGAAAGAGATCCTGAAACTTTTACAAGTGGGGATAATTTATCCCATATCAGACAATAAGTGGGTCAGCCCGATTCACGTGGTTCCTAAGAAATCAGGTATTACCGTGGTTCGCAATGAGCAGAATGAGTTGGCTCCACAGAGGCTTCAGACTGGATGGAGGGTGTGTATCGACTACAGGAAGCTGAACACTGCTACTAGAAAAGACCACTTCCTTCTTCCATTCATAGATCAGATGCTTGAGCAATTGGCAGGGCACAGTCACTATTGTTTCCTCGACGGGTACTCAGGTTACAATCAGATAGCTATCGCACCAGAAGATCAAGAAAAAACTACTTTCACTTGTCCATTTGGGACGTTCGCATACAGAAGGATGCCATTCGGTCTCTGCAATGCACCAGGTACTTTTCAGAGGTGTATGATGTCAATATTTTCAAATATGTTGGAAGAGATCATTGAGGTATTCATGGATGACTTCTCAGTGTTTGGGGATTCATTTGATTTGTGTTTGCACAACCTTACCTTAGTCCTTAAGAGATGCGAGGAGAACAATTTGGTGTTGAACTGGGAAAAGTGCCACTTCATGGTACAACAAGGGATAGTTCTGGGACATGTGATTTCACGAAGAGGAATTGAAGTGGACAAAGCCAAGGTGGAGGTGATCAGTAGTTTACAGCCTCCAAAATCCGTGAAAGATGTGCGGTCGTTTCTTGGGCATGCGGGTTTTTACAGAAGATTTATAAAGGACTTTTCAAAGATAACAAGGCCCTTATGTTTGCTTCTACAAAAAGAAACTGAGTTTGAGGTTACTGAAGAGTGCATGGTAGCTTTTAACACTTTGAAGAGTGCATTGACCACCGCACCAGTAATAATTCCACCTAATTGGGAATTGCCCTTTGAATTGATGTGTGACGCTTCGGATTATGCCATCGGAGCAGTTTTAGGGCAGCGGGTAGATAAGGTTCCACACGCAATATACTATGCTTCTCGAACCTTAAATGACGCTCAATTGAACTACTCAACAACTGAGAAGGAGCTTCTCGCAGTAGTCTTTGCATTGGAGAAATTCCGAACTTACTTGGTGGGCGCCAAAGTCATTGTATATTCAGACCATGCAGCCCTTCGTCATCTTCTTCAGAAAAAGGATGCCAAACCTAGATTGATTCGGTGGATCCTCCTGCTACAAGAATTTGACTTGGAGATACGAGACAAGAAAGGTAGTGAGAACGTGGTTGCTGATCATCTAAGCAGGTTAGTACAGGTAAACCCGGATGAGATGGACAGATTGCCATTGCATGAGAAGTTTCCGGATGAACAATTGTTGGCTGTGATGGATAGTGAACCATGGTATGCTGATCTGGTTAACTATTTGGTAAGTGGGGTAGTCCCAAAGGATTTGAACTCAGAAGGAAGAAAAAGGTTCATTACAAAAGCGAAAAAATACTTTTGGGATGACCCTTATTTGTACACTCATGGTCCTGACTCTGTGATAAGAAGATGTGTTCCTGAGTCAGAGTAGAGAGACGTTCTGAAATTTTGTCACGAGCTGCAATGTGGAGGACATTTTGGTGCAAGAAAGACAGCCTTGAAAGTGTTGCAATCTGGATTCTTCTGGGAATCGTTACATAAAGATACAGTCCGGTTTTGTTTGGCATGCGACAGATGCCAACGTACGGGGAGCATAAGTAAGCGAAATGAGATGCCCTTATCTGGAGATTTGATAATAGAGCTTTTTGATGTCTGGGGCATAGATTTCATGGGACCATTCCCACCATCTTGTGGTTATAGTTACATCTTAGTAGCAGTTGATTATGTGTCCAAATGGGTAGAAGCAAAGGCCACAAGGAATAATGATGGTCAAACTGTGGTGAAATTTGTGAGGGAGACGATATTTGCAAGATTCGGGACCCCTAGAGCTATCATTAGCGATGGAGGTACGCATTTTTGCAACAGATCCTTTACTGCACTTTTGAAGAAATATGGTGTAAGGCATAAGGTTGCTACACCATACCACCCACAGACTTCAGGACAGGTTGAGGTCAGCAACAGACAAATAAAGAGTATCCTAGAGAAGACTGTTAATTCCACTCGAAAGGATTGGGCGTTGAAGTTAGATGATGCATTGTGGGCCTACAGGATAGCTTTCAAGACACCTATTGGGATGAGTCCATATAGGTTGGTCTTTGGGAAGGCGTGTCACCTTCCAGTAGAACTCGAGCATAGAGCCTTATGGGCAGTCAGGAAGTTGAACTTTGATTATGACAAGGCCGGTGAGGAGAGGAAATTTCAGCTGTGTGAACTCGAGGAATTTCACTTGAAAGCGTATGAGAGTGCAAAACTGTACAAGGAAAAGACTAAGTTGATACATGACAAGATGATAGTGCATAAAGACCTTCGTCCCGGTATGCAAGTGCTGGTGTTCAACTCCTGGCTGAAGCTGTTTCCCGGTTGAAGTCTAGATGGTTTGGACCATTCAGGGTCACACAAGTTTTTCCCCATGGAGCTGTAGAAGTGCAAAACGAGAAGAATGGCAACATGTTCAAGGTGAATGGGCATCGGGTTAAGCCTTACATTAAGGATTTCGGAGCTGTCGTTCGATTGGAAGATTCCGTGCTTATAGAGCCGTAGAGCTCTCACACGTCTTGCCTAGACGCTAAATAAAGCGCTTGGTGGGAGGCAACCCACCTAGGTAACATTTTTTTTCTATTTCGTTTATTTTCTTTAGATTAAATTGAGTCAGTAATTAGTGTGAGTCATCTGTTTAGTGAAGGATATTATTCAATCCAGGTTTGGGGGAATCAAGATTTCCGGTTGTGTTGAGCTGTGAGCAGATATGTTTTATGTGTGTGTTGTTTGCCGTGATCAAACCAGGTTAGAACTGCACAAATTATGGAATTAGCGCTCAATGGACCGCTCAAGATGCACATGCACGAGCCGCGGTACGAGCAACGTCAACACCACTGGAATGGCTCGCCATCTAGACCGCTCAAGAGGCATCGTGTCTCATCAGCGGTAAGTGAAGACCTGATGCTTGTAGAGTTTCACGCGGGATGCACCGCCCAAGAGGCGCAGTGTCTACACAGCGGGCAATATTTAATTGCAACACTGGAATGGCTCGCTCAAGGGACCGCTCAAGTGGCGTTGTGCATGGCCAGCGGTTAATGACGTTCTGATTCTCTCCAAGATTTAACGCTGCCTAGACCGCTCAAGAGACAGGTGCATAAGCCACGGCCAATATTTAATTGCAACACTGGTATGGCTCGCTGAATAGGCCGCTCATGATGCATATACCTGCCAAGCGGTACGCCCAGCGGTCCATTTAGTGAAACGGTGTGTTTGGACTCTCCAGGTAAGCACTTTTACGCTTTACCGCTGATCGGACCGCTGCCCATGCAGCGTGTCTCGTCAGCGGTTGGTCCAGCTTTTGCCCTATGCTATATAAACTGACGAGCAGTTTTGTGGGTCTCATTTGACCCACAGCTGCCGCGTCTTTTTTTTTTTTTCTTTTCTCTCTTCTTTTCTTTTCTATCTCTTTTCTTCTCTTCTCAAATCCTCTCCATAGTCTCTCCTCTCCTAAGTTCGACTACAAGGTATGCTTTCTCTTCTCTCTTCTATTTTGCTTTAATGGCATTAACTTATGAAGTTTGATTTTACAATGTGGTATGAAGAGATTGAGAGTTTTTCATGCTCAAATTCGGATTCTAAGTTTTAATTACCAATGGGCTTTGTTCAAATTGATATATTTAGCATGATTAAGTTTATTGGTTTGTGTTTTCACTTGGTATATAGGGAATTCCGAAAATTTTTGTTCTTCGGAGAGTTTGAATGTTTTTGCTTGAATAATGGTTGCCATGCTTGAATTTGAAGGTTATATTTGGTTTAGATGAACTTGCATGTGATTTATTTGGTGTTGCATGTGATTTATATGGCATTATAAACATAGTTGGAGCCGAATTTTGAAACGAAATGCTGCCGAATTGTTGGTAGAAATTTGTGTGTAATTTGGCTTGTGTTATCTGCAGATGGCAAGGACTGCTATAGGGAAGCGTCCTCGGGTCAGTACATCCGATAAGGGGAAACAAAAGGCATTGCCAAAACAAGCGCAACACAAGGACTTTAAGAGTCGGTTTAGCAATTTCCTCAGGCGACCTTGGATTATTGAGAGGGGAATTAATGTTGAGAGTTTGGTACAGACACCTGTTCCACAGATGGTTACAGACCGCGGATGGGGTGGGTATGTTGCACGCCCACCAAGGCCGGAGGTGGCTATCACTCTCCAACTTGAATCACTCAAATCCGACTCCGGATGAGGAAGATATGGTGTTTTGAAGTTTGGAAAAATTGGGAGAGAATTCTGACGGGAATTCTGAAATTTTCTTCTTTTGTTTCAAAATGGAGAGAGAGAGAGGGAAGAAATAGGAGGAGAGAGAGAGAGGTTTTTCGGCCAACCATGTGGTGCCACGTCACCCCCTGGCCGTGGGGGGCGCGTGGCCCACACGGGAGCAGAGGCTGCTCCAGGCCGTGGGGCCCACGGCCTCATCCACGGCCAGCCCATGTGGCACACGGCCTGGGCTGTCCTCTCGCGCGCTCCCTCGGTTCGTCGGCCCGTATCTCGGGCGTTCAAACTCCGAATTCGAATCCGTTTCTGGATTACGAACCATGACTCTCTCACGCACGACAAAGACTATACAACTTTGAAAAACGGTTGAGAAATCATCTCGGAAATCATCGATGAAGTCAACTCAATGAAATAGAACGTAAAGTAGCATAGTCAACTTGTTTGGACTCGAAACCTTATGAATGAGTAACCGAAACGACCGGAACTCAATAAGGCATTGAATAAGAACATGTTCAAGTCCTAAATACAAAATACGGAAACATACAAACACAAAGACACACACATATGCTAGTTTCCGGACATAGTCCTAGAAAATGCAAAACACAAAGTTTATTAACTAAATATGAATGCATGAGCATAATTTGCCAAGTGTGTGAAAATGAAATGTAAATGAAATTAAATCATGAAGGAACACACAAGAATGATATGTGTGAGTGTGTGCCTAGCCTTGTAAGAGATAAGAGGTCTTTGAATACCTTTGTCGACCAATAATGCCCGAATCTCTTAAAAGCCGGCAACTTGAACGAATTGTGGTTGAGACGTCCTTCGTCTTCGAAATTCTTCAATTACTAACCACTAAACATTACAAGTTCAACACGTTTTGATATGGAATTAATGCCAACACTAATTATTAACCTAACAATCTCCCCCTTTGGCAAATTCCATGTCAAAACCCCTAAACAAACACTAAAACAATTACAAAGAAAATTTGGTCACAATAAGTACAATGAGTTACACATATAGACATAAATTATAACAACAAGTCTTGAACTTCATCTTGGTCTTCTTTTGATATCACCTAAAAAGAACTTGAAAGCACAAGAATATCCAAGAGACAACAAGTATGGCAATATCCAATCTTAGGCAAGAAAATAGTAACATATAAGTTCAAATGGATCAAGTATGCTCCCCCTTAATACATACTATCCATCAATATATTCTAAGCCAAGATTCAACAAAAAATATTACATGCCATATAGTTCAAGCTAGATACCAAATATACAAAAATATAAAACAACTAACATAAGACTAAGTAAGCTAGATTTCTCCCATGTGTTTCTCATATTTCTCCCCCTTTTTGACATGATATGAAGCCAAAGGGAAAGAGTAAGAAAATATACCTCATGAAGCTCTCTAGCCACTTGTGCCACCAAGGAAAGAAGAACGGTGTGTGATCGATCATTTATTGTATATGTTTTTGATCCCCATTCCTCCAATCAATTGCTTATTTCTCGAGTCTTTTTGGGATTTAATTTGTGTGTTTGAGCATTTTTCAGGTTGTTGGATTCAAGTGATATGTTTGAAGTATTTCAGAGAAAAAAGGTGATTTTCGTAGATTTGAGGGACTTTTATGCAAATGGCCATCAACCATCATGAAAGACCGCTGTCAATTTCCACACAGCGGCATGAAAGCGGTGCAAAACAGTGTAAACCGCTGCCAAAACCGCTCTGGCTCTCGCAGTGGTAGCCCATCTCAGTGCAGATCATCAATATTGCGGGGCCCATATCTCTCAGCTTCGATTGAACTGTGTATCTTGCCACCTATGGATTTGAAGCCCCGGAAGTCTAGTTTCCAACCTAATTTACAGATTGGCGATCCGAATTTTCTAGAAGAAGTTATGCCTGTTTAAGTGTCCAAAGGTCAGATCAGTCAGTCATAAAATCCGCGAATACTTTCGGGATTTGTTTCGCAAGTTGTCGGAACGGGAAATATTACCTTCTTGGACATGTGTGGGAGTCTTGGGAAGCAAGTAGACATCTAATCCTTATCTTCCTTCAATAAGTAATCAATTTGGATGGATTAGGAAAGAAATAGAATTCCAAATAGGCTTGTATTCTCAAAGGGAATAGATTTCCTTGTTGTTTTAGGTCATGGCCTTGCATCTACACCTATTTAAACCCCTTGTAAGCCTAATTTCGGGTGAGTTAGAGAGAGACCAGCTGGAGAACCACCCAAGGGAGGTCCCAAGCCACCAAGGGGGCCATCCCCCATCACCATCATCCATCTTTACACATCGAGGGTTTGCAAGACGAAGAAGACTCACCATGGAAGATGGGAAGAAGTCATTGAAGGCCTCAATGGGTTTTATCTCCTCTATCTCTTATCTTGTTATTTTCATGATGTGTAACTAATCCATACTAGGGAATCAATGTGAACCTCTATGAATACTCTTTGTTAGAATTGACTATATTTTCTTAATTTAAGTTTTGATTCATTCAATTCATTCTACGTCTCAATTCCTTGTTTGTGTTGATGCATGATCATACGTTGGCATGAATTTAGGGTTTTGATAATTTAACAATTAAGTTTGGAGTGTTGATCTACACGTAACCTTAATTAATATTCAATTGAATGGGTAAAACTGATCTTAGCATTGATCTATGCAAGTAGGTTTTGGTTCATTAGTTCTTGCACTTAATGGGTTCTCGGTTGTAGTTTGCGCCATTGATCTATGGGTAAATTATAATTGAGAACACTTGATTCATCCCAGGATCATACGGTAACAATCATAAATAAGATAAGAACGAATCCTTAACTTGAGTTACATCTTTTATCAAAAGTCAGTTCGAAGCATTGAGTAAACATAGTTGGGGAGCATTGATGACCTAGTCCTCTCACCTCTTGATCACATTCACATATTCTTGTTAATTGCTTTCTTAGTTTAATTTAGTTTTAATCAAATCAATCATCAAACAAACTCTCTTGGTTACTTTTAAATTGCTTAGCTTTAATTAGAATTAGTTATAATTAGTAAATCACTTTTCCTTGTGGGAACGATCCCTACTTGTCGCTGTACTTATCTTACGATTCGTGCACTTGCGAGTTAGGTTTTTATAACACGATCTTTACACATCAGTGTGCGGATCTCACATATTGCCTTGTTGGAGTTGATTTTCTTTCCAACTCTTTGATCCTCTCATCTTGAGCAATAAGCTTGGCACTAAGGTCTTCAATCTTCCTTTGTGACGCCTCAATCAACCTATGAGATTCTTCAACCTCTTTCCTCAATTTTAAAGCCCAACTAGGAAGAGCGGGTGAGTTAGGGACAAGGTTAGAATCAAGAGAATCACCAAAAAGCCTAAGTACATCATTAGACTTTCCCTTGTCCTTGTACGACATGGTTGCCATACGTTTCTCACTCAACTTCTCTAAGGGAGGAAGCATAACATCATCAAGATTCCTCACACCTTTAGCTAAGCACAATTGAGTTATAAACCCCGGAAAAGCCAATTTCTTGTCCAAACGACTAGTACAAGCCGCAATTTCAATTTGCTCCACAAGCAATTCACCAAGGTTTATAGGTTTGTTAGTCACCAAGGCATATACAATCTTAATTTTGTCTCTATTAAGCTCCGAAGCATTAGTAGAAACAACAAGATTGGAGCACACAAATAAATGCCAAAATGCACTAATTTTTGTTAGCTCACCTTGCCTAATAAAAGCACGTTTCCCCCACACAAAATCATTATCATCACATAGAGTCCTACCCATTAAATCAAGGTTTTCCAAGATATCAACATCAAGGAATTCCGATTCAATATCATCGGGCAAGTTAAGAAATTCATTAACCTTCATAGGACAAACTCTAAAGACAACTTTCCTTATGCTTAGAGTAACACTAGTCACAGTAGAACCGGATTTGTAAGCATGATAAAACTCTCTAACAACGGTCTCATTAGAGATTCCTAACATGTTCACCCATGAAATCCAATTTCTACTCTTAAGCACATCATAAACATAGGATCCAACACAAGAGTCCAAGTCAATACCTCTTTCTTGAATTATCTTTTTGCAACCAAAAATTCCCAATTCATCCACTTTGTTACCTTTGGAAATTTTGGAAGAAATTGTAGGTTTGGACTTGGCAATGGGAGTTGAAGAAGTATTTCCACCAACCTTCTTTGCTTTTCCCATAATCTTGCTACACAAAAACAAACTAAAAACCAAAGTGAGAGGAAACAAAGAAACAAATAAGAAACCAATAAACATATACAAAGGCAAAACACTATATTCAATAAATCATCATGCAAATAAGAATTTATCATAGCATCTTCATAATTTATCAAAAGTAAGAATAATGCCAACAATTAACAACCTTGAAGAACATGTGAACATGTCATAAAAGAGAACAAGAATTTAGCATATTATGCTCCCCCTTGACATGTGCCTCATCTAAAATCAAGATAGACAAATGTTCACAAAAATCACCACACAATCACATCACAAGCAATTTTTATTAGATTTGCAAATAAGCTTCACATATCTAAGAGAGTTACATCAAGATTTTCAATCACTCTCATATGTCATCAAAAATTGCTAAAGTACCACAAATACTAATTAAGCAAAAGTGAGTGTGTGAAGATTTTGCTTCAAGTATATGAAAAGAAGTAGTTTGATAATCAAGCATGCATACAATTTCAACATCTATTCATCTTAGGCCTTTCCATAAAAAGGTCAAACCGGTTATCATCTAAAATTTTGCTTATAGAGAGAATAGATTTCAACATGTGAGCGTGTGTGTGCATGTGGCTCGTCAACCCATTTCTATTTGTCAACCCGAGCTCATTTGATTATTCAACTATACTCCAAAAGCCTTTTATTTTTTATTTTTTTTTATTAAGGATTGAATCAAACATTTTTTTTTATAATTCAATTCAACACTTCTTTGATTTTTCTAACATAAACATATACACCTCATGGCGGCTTTCACTCATCACAATGGCGTAGCCCTTTCCTACATTGGGTGGCTTCACAACCAAGGTGTGTAGCCCTTTCCATGAGGGTGCTCGTTGAGTTCTATGTTGCCGAAGCAAATGGATACCAACCATTGGTCATTTTTAAATGTACTAGTCCTTAGGACTTCAAGGTGTATCCAAAGCAAACATCAATCAAGCTCAACATACTTAACAAAACATACAAGAGAAGCAAAGTGCATTTTTGAAACCAATTTCAAGGCTTAAAAGCACATGATCTAGAAGCAAGTAAAGAGATTTACTTAAGATCTCTACTTCTCAAGAGAGTAGCTATCAAAGAATATGAAGCTCACATTATTCAAAAATTAGCCACTCAACAATCATACAAATAACAACACACTTCATGAAATAAGATCAATGTGAACACTTATCACCAAAAGATCTTAAACTAGCAAATGTCAAAGAGGACCATATAAACACTATATTAGTTCTCAATTATGACATGCTTCATGAATGTGATACAAACAATGAGTTGATAGATGAAAAATCAAGTAAGCAAGCAATATGATATAGAGATACCTTCGCAAGCTATTTTCACCAAATACAATGTCTTCACCCTTTTTATGAGTCCTCTTGGCTTGTAAGTCCTCATGACTATAAGTTATAGGTGTGTCGATTCCAAGAGACTAAAGACAATGTAATCCAACTCATATCAACAAAAAAAATGACTTTCTCTAAAAGCCATAACAATAATGTTATCGTATAGATTCCAAAAAAAAACTTCTCAAAAGTTAATCAACAAATTTTGACTATCATAACAAACAAAGTGAGATAGCTAAGATCATGTCAAGTTGTAAAGATACAAAGTAAAAAGCTAAGCTTCTTAACAACAACGCTAGTCTTAAAGCTAACTCACATGTGCAACTTACACTAATGGTAAGAGCACTCACCCTTGACAAATTTTGTCTTGGATGGACATACACGAACATCATCAAGATTCTCTTTGACCACAATGTTGAACCTAGAGTAAAGTTCTTCCACAACTTGATTCACAATAATATCATTAATACTCTTTTTCTCAACATTGTTAGCAACACATGCATGGTCAAATTTTGTAGGATATGCATTCTTCACCTTCCGGACATTCTTAACATGCTTTGACAAATTATCATGCTTTCTATATTCAAAAGCTTTAGCATGCATAGAATTAGGTCCAATCTCTCTATTCCTAGATACATTTTCTAAGTTGCAATATTCAATGAATTTATAGCACTTGGGCTTGATATGGCCTAAGGTATTGCAAAAATGACATATGGGAACAAAAGGAGAGATTTTACCTTCCGGTGGTGGTGGAGGACAAATGGGAGTTTCAAGGGGTACCTTATTCTTCAATTTGTTCTTCTTCTTGGAACGTCTCTTCTTAGGAGCTTTCTCTTCAATGATAGCTTCACTAGTAGGAAGTGATGCTTCTATGAGCTTCTCTTTAACCACCGCTACACTTGAGCTCCCTAAGTTCATATTTGAGATGATCCTATCCTTTTCAAGCAAAGTACCTTCAACTTCGCAAAGCTTCTTGGCAAGAGCATTCTTTTCTCCTAAGAGCCTCCGAGTTGTTGAGACAAACTCATCCACTTGTAGCTTGATCAAATCATCTTAAGCACTCTTAATGATTTGAATCAACCTCCTCATCCAACGAATCTTGACATACATCCTCTAGGATAGAATGAGAGGTCATGAATGCAACAAAGTTGCTTACCAACTCTTCTTCACTAGAAGACTCATCACTTGAGCTCTCCTCATCACTAGAGACATAATCACTCCATGTGGATTTCTTCATTATGTTGCTTGAGTAAGTGGTCAAACCTAAATTGATCAACCTTTGGAACACAAGAACATCTTCTTCTTTGCTTTTGTAACTAACACTCTTTCAAGTTTATCAACAAATTTGTTAGTAGACAAATGCAATGAAAAATGAGAAGAACCTTTTCCACAACAAATAAAGGAGGACAACTATGACACAAAAACCTAAGCAATTTACACGTAAGTATAAACCGAATCTCGTCGAGTGCCGTCCGACGACCCGCTCTGATACCAATTGAATGTACACAAACGAAGTTAAATTGCTTAAAGCATACCTAGAGGGGGGGTGAATAGGTTTTTACGCCTTTTTCAAACCCTTGAACAAACATTCGTTTGTCCCTCAAGGTAGCCTTACACACAACACAATAAGCCAAGGAAGACATACATAGACAATACGATAATACAATCATAAGAGCAACGTCTAAGTATATCAACAAGTTATGTGAGGTAAAATAGCAAATAAACATAACAACAAAATAAGCTTGTATTTCATAAGATGTTCAATGTGTTACAAGAGTGATCAAAATGTCACTATACAAAAATTACAATATATAAAAGAATCAAAGATACAAAATTGATCTAAGGAATGAATACACTAATCACACTATACAATGTCTTGCTTCACAATACATCACATGTGAATATTATGAATCAAGACAATAAAAATATACAATAAAAATATAAGAAAAAGAGATAGGAAGAATTAACACGAGGGATTTTTTAACGTGGTAAAAACCTCCAAGGAGGAAACATCCACGGGTTGAACTACAACCATTGGGTACTATATTATTGGAAAGCAAACATAGAACATTCACAAAGTGACCAATCTTTAGCTCACCCAACCTAGTGAAGTCTAAGCCTACCCAACCCTATTGGAAAGTGTGAAATCCCTCAATGATGTGGAACCACCATATATTGGACACCACACACAACCAACGTCGATGGTAGATTAGAAATTCCTCAAGAGTGCATACACCTCCCGTGTACCCCACTCTATCGGACTCTATGTCTAACCATACGCCTAGGCCTACCAATACAATAGCCAACTCCCTATCCAAAGCACTCTTGCCTCTAGGGAGCCTCCCATGCATGACTATCCGAGTCCTCCAGACTCTAGCCATGACTCCTTGCTTACCTATCTGAGTCATCCCGACTCTAGGCAAGACTTCTTGCTTGGCTATCCGAGTCACCCCGACTCTAACCAAGACTTCATGCCTTTTACAAGGACTTCCTAGTGTGATCATGTGAATGCAAATGATGCAAACATTCAATACAACATAGAACATGTGATCAATACATTCTATGGCACAAATAGACCTAAACATGTGATATCACAAGTAATCAAGTCTAGATGCAAAAATACATAAATAGAAACCTAAGCATGTGAAACACCTAACACATACACTCAAAGTCTCATTCACACACATAACACTTGAATCACAATATATTCATGAAGTACAAATTCAAGATGCTATCAGTATACAATTAAATGCTAGATATATGAGATTAAAATCAATCAATATACTAGACAAAAATATGGAGCAAGGTTTTGAGATTTACATCAATCAAAACCTATATTATCTAAATCACAAACAAATACACAAATCCTAGATTTTATTAATCAAAGGATCAAATCAAATCTCAAGGTCATTTTAACACAAAATTAATTCAATTAAGTATCAAACAACCTAAGATGCCATTCTAATCACAATACAACTCACAAACATATGTAAAACCTAGAATCATAGAATCTAGTCAACATTAGTCCACAAATTGAGTTTCAATTAGAATGATAATCAAGCTATCTTTCCAAATAGCTTTTACCAAACACTAACATAGATATAGAAGAAGAAACCCCAAGCAAATGGAAGGTCAAATAACAAGAAATCCCAAAGTTGAGACTCATACCTCGGATTTTGCAGCTGGTTCGAAAATCAGTGTTCAACCACTGGAAATCACGATCAAACAGCCACCAAACCACTTGGAGATGTTAGAGGACTCAAATACGAACACTCTCCAACTTGAATCACTCAAATCCAACTCCGGATGAGGAAGATATGGTGTTTTGAAGTTTGGAAAAATTGGGAGAGAATTCTGACGGGAATTCTGAAATTTTCTTCTTTTGTTTCAAAATGGAGAGAGAGAGGGAAGAAATAGGAGGAGAGAGAGAGAGGTTTTCGGCCAACCATGTGGTGCCACGTCACCCCCTGGCTGTGGGGGGCGCGTGGCCCACACGGGAGCAGAGGCTGCTCCAGGCCGTGGGGCCCACGGCCTCATCCACGGCTAGCCCATGTGGCCCACGGCCTGGGCTGTCCTCTCGCACGCTCCCTCGGTTCGTCGGTCCGTATCTCGGGCGTCTGAACTCCAAATTTGAATTCGTTTCTGGATTATGAACCGTGACTCTCTCACGCATGATGACGACTATACAACTTTGAAAAACGGTTGAAAAATCATCTCGGAAATCATCGATGAAGTCAACTCAACGAAAGAGAACGTAAAGTAGCATAGTCAACTTGTTTGGACTCGAAACCTTATGAATGAGTAACCGAAATGACCGGAACTCAATAAGGCATTGAATAAGAACATGTTCAAGTCCTAAACACAAAATACGGAAACATACAAATACAAAGATACACACATATGCTAGTTTCCGAACATAGTCCTAGAAAATGCAAAACACAAAGTTTATTAACTAAATATGAATGCATGAGCATATTTTGCCAAGTGTGTGAAAGTGAAATGTAAATGAAATTAAATCATGAAGGAACACACAAGAATGATATGTGTGAGTGTGTGCCTAGCCTTGTAAGAAATAAGAGGTCTTTGAATACCTTTATCGATCAATAATGCCCGAATCTCTTAAAAGCCGGCAACTTGAACGAATTGTGGTTGAGACGTCCTTCATCTTGGAAATTCTTTAATTACTAACCACTAAACATTACAAGTTAAACATGTTTTGATATGGAATTAATGTCAACACTAATTATCAACCTAACACCTTCCCTCTCTCTTCCTTTTAAATTTTCAAATTCCCTCCCATTCATTTTCAAGAAGAAAAAGTTGAATCTTGCTAGAATTTTCTCTCCAATTTTTCTCATCTTCCAAACACCATAAATTTCTCATATGAACTCGGAATTGAGTGATTCAAGTTAGAGATTGTTCGTAATCGAGCCCTCTACCTTTTCCAAGTGTTTTGGTAGCTGTTTGATTGACTTTTCTAGTGGTTGAACACAGAAAACCGAACCAGCTCGAGAATCCAAGGTAGTGTTCATATCTTTGAGATTTATTCTTTTATAACCTTCAATTACCTTAGGGTTTCTTCTTCTATATATATGTATATGTATGGTGAATGCTATTAAGAAAGATAGCTTCACAATCAAACCTAATCAAAAGTCTAATTATAGACATATGTGAACTAGTTTCTAGGATTCTAGGTTTTTCACATGATTGAGAGTTGTATTGCGATTAGTTTGATATCTAGGATTATTTGTGGATTGATTGATGTATTTTATGATTAATAATCCTCACATGTGCTTAGATCCTCATATTGAACAAATCTAGGATTAGCACTGTGTTTGTGTATTTAGAGACATTTATGATTTAATTGATTTATCATTATATCCTTGCTCTAAATCTTTGGCTAGAATATTCATTGAATACATTTTATGATTCTAGCATTTATGTGTATGTTTATAACATCTTGAATATGTGCTTCATGATTATGATTTATTCAAGTGTTATATGTGTGAATGAAACTATGAGCTTTTGTGTTAGGTGTTTTTCACATGCTCTAGGTTTAATTCATGTTTTGGCATCTAGACTATATTACTTGTGTTCTCACATGTATAGGTCTAGTTGTTCCATGGAATGTATTGATCACATGTTCTATGTTGAATTGATTGTTTGCATCATTTGCATTCACATGATCACACTAGAAAGTCCTTGTAAAAGGCATGAAGTCTTGACTAGGATGAGGAGTCCAGATAGTCAAGCAAGGAAGTCTTGGTTAGGACGTGAGGTCCGGATAATCGAGCAAGGAGTCATGGCTAGAGTCAGGAGGACTTGGATAGTCATGCATGGGAGGCTCCCTAAAGGCATGAGTGCCTTAGATAGGGAATTAACTTATATATTGATAGGCCTAGGCGTATGGATAGACATAGACTCCAAAAGAGTGGGGTACATGGGATGTGTATGCACTCTTGAGGAATTTCTAATCTACCATCAATGTTGGTTTTGTATGTTGTCCAATATATAGTGGCTTCGCATCATTGAGGGATTTCGTACTTTCCAATAGGGTTGGGTAAACATAGACTCCTATAAGAAGTTGATCTAGGATTGGTCACTTTATGGAATTTCTAATTTACCATCCAATATATATAGTACCCAATGGTTGTAGTTCAACCCGTGGATGTTTTCTCCTTGGAGGTTTTACCACGTTAAAAAATCTCATGTGTCAATTCTTTCTATCCCTCTTTTATATATGTTTATATGTATGTTTTAATCTTGTGATACAATATTCACTTGTGATATATTTGGAAGCAAGATTGTGTAAAGTGTGATTTGTAATCAATATTCATTTTGATCATATTTCTATATACAATTCATTTGTGTAAATACAATTCTTTTATTCATTGATTTTTGTGTATAGGTATTCTTTGATTGATACTTGTAATATATTAGACATTATTGAATTACAAGTATTCTTTATTTTAATTTTAATTTTAATATAGTTTTTTCACTAGCAAGTTGTAGTGTTCTTACATTGTAATATTCAAAGACAACTTGTGGAATGTGTTCTTTATTGAATATATTTGTATATGAGATACATTGTTTCTTGGTACATGTTTTATAGACTAAGGGTGGTGAATTGAGCATACATGTGTTAATTGTTTTCTCATAACAATCATGTTTAAGGTTAATTTGTATGCTCACCAAGGTTTTGACATAAGTCACGAAAGAGTTTTTAAAACTAGTGTGTCAACCTATTCACCCCCCATCTAGGTTGTTTAGTATAACCTTGTAGGTATTTTCAATCCGGGATAATGAAAAATTGCAAGAATATATACATATATATATTCAAATGAATCAAGAGTAATACAATCAAATATAGGCCCAGTTTGGCATTGCTTCCCCAGTTGCTTTTGGGGTCAAAAGTGATTCCGGACCAAAGATAGGGTGTTTGGTAAAATCGTGGGGAAGTGCTTTTGGTCACTTTTAGCTTCTCCGAACTAAGATTTTGAGAAGTTACAAATACATGCTTTTCGATTTCAGCTTCTGCTTCTCCAAAACGCGTTACAGTGTTTTTTTAATGAAATTTTACAAACTTTCCATTTTACCCTAGCCTTTCACCAAAATCATTCTCTTCAAACAGCAACCTCTCCTTCTCCTTCTCCTTCTCCTTCTCCTTCGATTTCTCTCCTCTCTCACTTCAATCAGAAAGCAACCCTTCTCATTCGATTTCTTTCGCTTTCAAGTTCGATTTCTCTCCTTCTCTTTCGTTATTGCAGCCTTCTCCTTCGTTCATGTTTTAAGGTTTGATTTTGAATTGGATTTTTTGGGATTCTAATTTTAGGGTTCTAATTTTGTTTATTGCAGGTTGAGGATCCCTCCATCCCTCCATCTCAATCAGTTCTCACTTCTTTCATTTTTTGCTCTTTGTTGTAAGCGCTTGTTCTGTTGCCTTTTGGCTCTCCTTTAATATACCTTTTTCAAAAAAATAAAATAAATTATTATATGTTTTGAGCTAGCTAGGATGATTTCTATATGTTTCATTGGTGTGTATATATATATATATATATATATTGATATTTATATAGATTGGATTGGTTGATACATGATTAATTATGATGGGTTCTTGAAATTTCTGGAATTGGATAGAAGAATTTTTATTTTTCTTGAAATTTCTAGAGTTGGATGGAGTTCTATTTATATTTTTTTTGTGCCCAATTTCCTTTAGTGCCCAATTTATTGTTCTTCTTTGTTGTTGTTCTATGGTAATTTTTCTGTGCTTTAGGTTCGTTAGGTATGGTGACATTCCTTGGCTCAGTTCTCACTACAAAGTGCTTACTTTTCACAGCCTTATTAGTTTTGATGATGATTTGATTGTTCTCTTACATATTTTCAAAATCCTGGAAACACATTTAGCTTGTGTTGCTATCTTTTTAGGAATCATGGATAGTTGTTGTTGAAGTTTCAATGTTGAGTCGAAGAAATCAGTCAAATCCAAAAAGAGGAATAATTCATCTGATAGCACCATTATTTTCACTATTGTTTGATATAATTTTTCTGCATCCTAGGATAGTTTTCTCTAAGTTCAAATATAAAAGAAGAATACTTCAGATTGAATTTGAAATGCATGTATAACAACAACTCATTAATTGTCTACCAATTCCTCATGAATTTGCTGATATCTCAGACCTTGTAGTTTAGGAAACTACAATATGTACATGTAATTTTGTTTTTTATTACAGTCCAATATCAGGTAGCAGAATTTTAGTGGAAAAAGGAATTGCAATTAAAAGTTGAATCCAAATTTTGTTGTCTCGCAAATGTATTCATTGGTATTTCTTTGGTCCATGAGATGGTTCTCTTGCTCAAACATTCATGTCAAAGAATATCAATAAGACATGGCATTAGCTGTGCTGTGCTAAACAACTTCTATCTTTGCCGCTCATCTTGTCTGTTTTTGCTTTGTAGTTAAAATATGAGTTTTGGCCTATTATGTGGGCAGTTGGTAGCTTGGTGTCAGAATTGACCCTCTCCTTGTATTATTACTTGTTTTAAATTGTCAATAAATTAATTGTTCACAGCTTTTTAATGAAATTGAATGATTGAATTGTTTTGGATTCTTTGGTTGGGAAGAAACAAAGGTTTAATCCTTTTAAACTTATTTTGTAGGATCAAATGATGCACCATATATGCTTTTATGTGTATATTTTCTGTAAAGTTGAGAAATGATAATTATGTGTATACCAGGGACATTACAATGCTACCAGGGACATTAACGACGTGATACAAAGGGCAAATGCAATGCGCTATGGTCTGGCTACTGGAGTTTTCACCGGAAGCCTAGAAACTGCCAACACCATGATGAGGGTATTGAAGGCTGGGATAGTATAGATTAATTGCTTCGATGTGTTTGATGCTGCGATTCCTTTTAGAGGTTATAAGATGAGTGCCATAGGCAGGGAAAAGGGTATCTACAGCCTTAACAATTACTTGCAAGTGAAGGCTGGTTGTTGTTTCTCCCTTGAAGAATCCTGCTTGGTTGAAATATTTGGTTTGACATTTTCTTCACCATATCCAGAACTTTGCCTTTTTTTTTTTTTCTGTTCAAAATAAGTATAATAGCAAACCCAATAGCTATTATTTGCAATTATTCGTACGAAAAAAAACTCATGTAATATGTTCCATAACATTATGTTTGATAGTTTTTGTTTATATAATATATCCTTTTGGGTTTGCATAATTTATATAACTTTATTAATGATATCTGTTTGGTATATTGTACAAAATTATACCATAACTGCACAATGTATAAACGAAATTATACCATAACTGTACCATAATTATACCATGCAAAATTATACCATAACTGTACAAAATTGTTTGGGCTTACATTGCTGTACAAAATTGTTTGGGCTTACATTGCTGTACAATAAAATTGTTGCCATAACTGTACAAAAAAAAAATGAGGCTAATTAATTCAATAAAGTAGAATAAAAAAGAAATAAAGTAATAAAGGAAACTGGGTTTTTGATTCAATAAAATAGAATAAAAAAGAAAAAGAAAAAACCACCTGGCGATCATGTTCTTTATATATAACACTTAACACTAAACATAAATAAACATGAAAAATGCAAAGTATAGCACCATTTAGATGTATGTGTCCTTTTAGTAATTTTACACACTCATAACACTTTTTACTTCAGTTCACCAAACACATTGAAATTGTTTTTGGTTCTCACATCACTTTTGAAAATCAGTTTACCAAATACTCAGTTGATTCTTCCCACATCAATTCCAAAAGCAATTCCCCCCACAACAAATCCAAAAGCACTTCCCCCCACAACACAGCAATACCAAATTGGGCCATAGTCTATAGAAGCATTTTTACAGCAAATTAAACTCATCTCTGTAAACATTATCAATCAGCATATGCAATACTTGTCACTATTTATACATATATCAATCAATGTATATATATATATTTTGCTTGTACTTTTGAATAAACATTAAAGTAAACCAAACAAACAAATGCACGCATGCACATATAGACACACACACACACACACGCACAGAAAGAGAGGGGGCAAACCTTTGAGAAAATGGTGGAAGAAGGTCTCCACGATGGTGGTAGAGGGTCTCGCACGCGCGCGCGTGCACACACACACACAGAGTACAACCAAACTTAATTTTATCAAAATGCTAATGCCAACTTCAATCAATTGAAAAATAACAAAGAGGGGGCAAACCTTTGAGAAAATGGTGGAAGAGGATCTCGGTGGTGGTGGTGGTGGCGACGACGGCGGTGATGAAAAACGGTTGGCTGTGGAAATTTGGCAGAGAGAGAATAGAGAGAAGCTGGTCGGCTGTTGGAAAGTTTGAAAAAAAATTAGGGTTTTTCGTTTTTTTTTTTTTTTTTTATAATTTGAAAGATTTATTTATAAAAACAATATCAAAACCGGATACCCGACCGGGTATCCGGGTATACTCGGACCCAGATCGATACACGGACAACCCTTACCTAGTGCCGGGTAAGGAATGTCCGAGTTCTACCCAGGAATTCTGGCCCGGGTAAGACTAGGTACCCAATCCGGCCGGGTACATTTTCCATCCCTATTGCAACATAACCTGTTTTTGAAAATTTTGCAAAAGTAACTCATTTGGCACAGTATTGCCCTTATCAATTTTAAGGCGTGATGTTTACAAATTTATAACTCCAAACAGCATTGCGAACTTTCAAACAGCGTTGCGAACTTCGAAATGTTTATCAGAATTTTGGAAACAAAACAGAATAATTAAGAAACGAACAGTACATTTCAACATGTGTCCATATGTTGAGATTTGAGAAATCTAAACACCATCAATAAAACAATGATGTCAACGTTTTCGAAAAAAAGCTATAAATTGTGTAGATTCAAAGAACAATGGTAAATTGACCACAACATCAAATTCAAACAAGACTTATGCTCTATTATGTACATATAAACTATTTTCACAAAAATAAACAACAATAATACACACATTTGTTGGTATAAAGTAGAAAATGTGTTAAAAAAAAAAATAAAATAAAATAAAATAAAATAAAAAAACCCTCATCTTAAAGCTTCAATAGAAGAAACTCTTCTTGTTGATGAAAAATGGAAGCTTTCAACAATATTCAACTTAGGTTTGAGTTGCTCAATGATGGACTTAGAAAATGTTAACTAAAAAATCGAAGCAGAGAGGTAGAGATTACAATGGGAAGAAAAGAAAAAAAAAGGTGGAGAGATATGGTGGAAATAAGAGGCAGAGAATAAAGAGAGTGAGAATATCACTAAGGCCCCATTTGATTTTTTGTTTGAAAACTGAACAATGTTGAATATTACTGAAAACTAAATAGTGACTGAAAACTGAAAACTGAAAAACATGTTTGTTTTTTTTTTTTCACTGAAAACTAAATATAAGTGATAAGTTGTTTGTTTTTTTTAAGTTATAAATATCTGAAAATAAATACTTTTACATCTATACCCTTCTAACTATTATTTGTTATATATTTACATTTGAAAGTCAAATTATAAATTATCAATCAAAGTAATTGTTAACACCAAAATTTATATAATACTAATACTATAATTCACTCAAAAACTCATATAAAAATAAGCAAAATATTGCACCCAATGAAATTAAATACAAGCAAAATCATTCAAACTATATATATATATATATATATATATATATATATATATATATATTTGAAAAATGCAAGATTTATTCAAAACCAAGGCAAACAAATAAAATAACAACATAACAACTGCCACTAGGCAAATTAAAACAAATATCATGTCAGATAAACAAATATCAAATTTTTTTTTTTTTTTTGAACAACCAAATTCATTCAAGCAGCTAAAAGACAAGAAGTACAAAAGGCAGGGGACCAAAGCCTACAACAAGCCAGCGCTAAATAAAGACCAGGGAGGCAAAAATAGAAAACAGAGGCAAAGAAGCATAGAGAAAATGAGAAGAAAAACAGGGGAAGCCCAAAAAGAGAAATCACGTAATACATCAATTAATGGTTATATATATATATATATATAACCATATATATATATAAATTCTTACTAAAATTCACATCTCAAAACCCAAAAAAAATAAAAACTCATAACAAAATCTGTCTAAAATAAAATTAATAAAACTAATTATCAAATTAGAGTAAAAGAAATAAAGAGTCCTTATTGGAATATGCTAGGAAAATCTGTCTCTAGTTGTTTGTGTTTTAAAGCAGCTAGGTTTTCTGATGTTAAAGTTCTTTACTGTGAGAAGAAAAAAAAATATAAATACAATTAGGGCCTTAACAGAAGACAAAATTGGAAATAGATTAAATTAGTGAGGATAGTTTTGAAAATAAAATTTTGTATTAAATTCTCCTGGATTTGTGTTAAGTGAAAAATGAAATTTTTTCACTTTTAAAAACAAGTGGTTTTAAGTGCTCATTAAGTGATTTTAACACTTAAAAAATCAAACAAAATAAATGAATGAAACACATTAAGTGCCATTCAGTGTTAAGTGAAAAAATCAAACAGGGCCTAAGTTTATAATTTAAGTTTTTTTGGCACCAAAGATTGTGATGAGGCAAAAATACCCTTTGACTTTAACTTTTTATGTTTCTTTCTACTTTTTCAGCTTTTGTCTTTTATCTTCTTTCTTCATTTTCAAAAAAAAAAAAAAATGCAAACCACATTTTCATTTCTCTCTGCTTGCTTTCTTAACCTCCTCCATTTGGTCTCTCTCACTTTTTCAACATAAAAAATTGTTCGAATCCAGCAACCATTCTGAGTGGCGACATTGCAGACCAAAATAAGAGGAAATGCAATGTATGTCTCGAATCAACCACAACAAACAAACTTGCCCAAATAGGGAGCAAAACATTTGAAATTGAATATTTTGAACTATTAACATTACTGTTTTGTATTTAATGGAATTGAACTATTATATTTTCAACTCGGTTATGTATGGAATTTTTTTTAAAGCGATTGTGTTTGGAATTATGAAGGCTGTATGTTTGAAATTTATGTTCAAATTTTGTTACATTTGTTCAAAATGATTGTATTTGGAATTGTGAAGGCAAAATTGTTCAGTGTATGAAGGCCTGCTAGTTTCAACGTGAAGGAAATAAGTCTCTGATTTATGGGCATTGAAATCCGAGACTTATTCCTCCACTTTGCGAATCTACTGCCAATGTGAGGAATAAGTCTTAGATTAGTAAGCTCAAATCCCAGACTTATTTCCTTACATGGCAGTAAGTATATCACCAAAGGAATAGTCTCGGATTTGTGCCCACCAATCCTAGACTTATTTGGCATAAATCCAAGACTTATTCATCATATTCCGATACTTAATTGTTTTCTATGAAAGTTACTGCCCCACATCTGGACCATATATCCTTGAAAAATCCAAACACAATCAACACAATTTAAAACCATATATCAAAACACAACTGTACATGAATTTCATAACAAAAAAAAGTACAACTTTACATTATTGTTTTCATTGAAAATAAAAGTATTAACAGTTATAAAAATAATTTAGGCCTCGGTGGAATTAACAAAAACTTCAACCACCATTTTCAAACACATCATAGATATATCGTCATCCTTCCACTCAAACTTCTTCTTTGCCACCATGTGCTCAATCATCGATGGTGTGTGTGCTCCACAATTTCCCCTACACGTTTAAATACGTTAAGTCATTGTTGTCCAGGTTTAAACTTAACGAAAACCTAAATTCATTGTTGTATATTAAAAAAACTACCTAGCTCTTTTCTGTGGCACATTACACTGTCCTACTATGGCTATGAACATCGAGTGAGATGACATGTTTACATTATACATCATTGACTTTAAAAACTAATGCAAGCATGCCACTTTTTCATTCCTTACTTTATTATCAACCTTCTGCATGAATGAATCATACAGGCGAATCTGTTGTAGCTTGAGATCCACTTTTGTTAATATCCAATGATCTTTCCCAACTTTACACAGGATCAATAGCTATGGTCGAAACAAAAATTTAATAGAATTACTAACAAGAAAATGGTAGATACACAGAATAAACTGACCGTTATACAAAATAAGTACTTACTGTTTCCACCTCGTGCCATGGTAGACATCCATTTGTATATAGTCCTTGTGCCCATGCCAAGCGGTCATTGGGCCACTTGTACGTTAATACAGGCCATTCAATTGGAGGTTTATTTGTTGTTCCTAGTGGTATCTGTTTCTCCCACTCAACGAGCAATTCCGACTGTTTCACGTGTCCCATTACAATGGTAAGTACCAAACTGTTACAGTTCATGAAGTATGTAACCAAATTGTGAGTACAATATATACTTACATAGAAGTACGGATCCAGAATGTTACAATTTTGAATGTACACGTTCATGAACTTACGTTGTTGATTACGCAAGATTTTTATGTGGAATTCCAGATGCTATCAAACATGGGAAGATAAACATACTAAATTAATTAATAAATAAAAGCAAGGTTGCAGTAAATAGTTTTCATATGATTAAAGACAAACCGAGTCTTCTAGTTCTTCGTTTACTGTCTCGAACGTAATTGTAAAGACCTCTATTTTATGATTGGATTATTTCATGATAAACCACATTGGGGATGATTTTGTAATGGGTAGATTAGGTTCTCGAAGACAAGCTTCCAAGCATCACCGTCTTCAAGAGTGAAAGGTATATTCACTTGACTTTGTCTCTTGAAGAGTTTAGGTGCACACACACACACACACACACACACACACACACACACACACACACACTACATGTATGCTTTGTTCATTTTGCATTTGTGTTCTAATTGCTTATATATGTGCATCCTTTACACAATCACACTTGCACTTCATTGTTAGATCTAAGTGTGGTTTTGTGTGATGTAATTCGTTTCCGTTTGTGTGACTAGAAATGTCCACGCTTGCACGATGGTGTGCATGTCTTAGCGCAATGATTGACCATTTGAGAAGGACCTATTATTCTCTTGTTTAAGTGTTAGATTTGGTTTGGTTATTTGGAGTAAGTGTCTAGTTTCAAATTTCAATGATTTAAATATTTTTCAAAACTAACATTTGTATAGTCTTGTGACCATAAATTTTTATACAAAGATTGAAATTGAGTTTTGAAAATTTCTGGACAAACTAGACACCCATACCTTTCCAACGGTATATTATTCGTAATATTTTATGACCGTTTAGATTGGTTTTGAAATCTCCAAAGTGACCACAAAAACAGGGCAACTCTGTTGTTGTCTGTTTATGACATTTGGTCACTTAAATGACCATAACTTTTTATACAGTCATTCAACTCATGTTTTTTAATTGGAGTAGAAAAGTAGACATTGTAAATAACTAAATACTCGAGGCGTGTTATCAATATATTAATCTAGAGGGGGGGTGAATAGATTTTAGCTATTATTACCCAATTTTCGCATACAAGTCAATATTACGAAAATGACCCTACTAGTCAAAAATACAAACAAGTGTAATATAGTGCGGAATTAAAAATGACACTTGATGTATACGTGGAAACCCAACCACTGGGAAAAACCACGGGCTGTATAGTGCGCCACACTCGGAACTCGAAATCACTAATTGAAATGAAGTTTACAACCTATGTAGACCTCGTCTAACAATCCGGTCTGTAACCCCTCACTTCTACCCTACGGGCCTTTATTAGCAACCCTATTCCAATTTGCTTGAGGCCTAAGCACTCTTAGCCTCAAGTCTTAATTCTCTAAGAAGAGATTATGCAACCTATGTGAATATGTATGAATATTCAAATAACAAACAAGGCTAGGGAACCTTAGATGCTTATCTAGGATGATGAGATAATCAATTAAAATCAATCCTAGATATCAAGTGCTAAATGACATGTCATAATAGCTTAGATAAACATAGATTATAAAAACCTAGATATCTATCACAATACAACACTCAATCAATTCATCACAATTAATTCTCTAATCTTGTATTTATCATATGATCAAAACATACAAGTAAAATAAAGAGGATAGCTTGATAATAAAAATAATCAAATAAGATGAACTTAATCAAAATCTTACCAAGCAAGTTGTGATGATCCAAATCCAATCATGGATGCATTCTATATAGTAATAGAAGATGCAATATGAAATATGATGCAAAAGGGATTTGATTTGAGTGGTTAAAGGTGAGTTCTTGATTTGATTTCTCTCAAATCTCTCTTTCTCTCTCAAGAATATGGAGCCTCTCTCTCTAGGGTTTGATTTTGTGGCACAGCCCTTAAAATGATGAGAAAGATATGTATTTATAATGCCCAAGTGAAACTATGTCGTTTTGGAAGAAATGGAAAAAATATGGGCATTTTCGCGGTACTCGCGTCAGTGCAGCGACTCAAGATTCGAGAGCTTCGAAACATGACCAAACGACATCGAAACCTTTCGTATGATATATCGTTCGAAAGGTATGGAAGTCTACTTTCTACTCGTTTTTATAGAATGACATTTCGATGTCTGTAGAAAACGTTATGGTCAATTGAGTGACCAAAGGTCAGAAACGGACAACAACAGAGTTGCCCTGTTTTGGTTGTAACTTTGGAGATTTTAAAACCAATCCAAACGGTCATGAAATATTACGAATAATATACCGTTGGAAAGGTATGGGTGTCTAGTTTGTACAGAAATTTTCAAAACTCATTTTGAAGCTTTGTATAAAAAGTTATGGTTACAAGACCATGCAAAGGTCAGTTTTGAAAAACATTTAAAACATTGAAATCTAATCTTTTGAAACTAGACACTTTACTCCAAACAATCAAATCAAAACTACCACTTATCCAAGAGAAGAATGAGACCTTCTCAAGTGGTCAACCATCGCGCTAAGACATGCACACCATCGTGCAAGCGCGGACGTTTCCGATCACACAAACGAAAACGAATTACACCACACTTAAGACTAATAATGAAGTGCAAGTGTGGGAAGTGAATGCATCCTAATGCCTAAACATGTCATGGCATTTCAATGAACAAGATGCAATCAAAATAAAACATGCAAGAAGAGATGTTCAAGAACATGCATGCACACATATAAAACACACAACATACAAGAATAAAATTTATGCATGAGTCGTGTGTGTGTGAAACTAATCTCTTCAAAGCAAATTAAGCACATAGAAGTTTACCTTTGGTGCTTATCAACCTTGAGGACATGAGAGGGTCTTGAGCTTGAATATCAATCACTTAAGCTACCCTTACATGCAATCCCCAATACGTGGTTTGTCCACGAAATAAGCCAATTAAAATATGGGAATCCTTACAATCTCCCCCTTTGGCTATTTCGTGACAAAACCACCACTCACATTGATTCCTCACAAAAAAAATAAACCTATGGGTCAATGAAGATTTTCTACAATATAAAGAGATATATAAAAAAATAAATCTTGAAGTCTTCAATCTCTTGTAGAACAATCATTCCCTGAAACAAGGTTTCTAAACTTTCCAAAACAAGAAAAGGTGAGATGAATCAAGTGAGATCAAAACAAGCATTTGCATATTTAAAAAATTAAGCACAACATCATGCAATGTTTGTGTATGCAATGCTCCCCCTCAAAGGGTTACTCCCCCTCAATGTGTTGTCTCCCCAACATGCACAATTGCCACCACAATTTGCAACTCCCCTAACCACCATTCTACTCCCCCTTTTTGTCATGATATAGGCAAAGGAGTAGTCCCCAACCGGGTTACTTAGCAAAGAGAGATGATAGCATTCAAGTCATTTGCATAAACATTAAATGCACTTTATGCAACTCTATCAAATGGAGAGAAACAAGGAGATTTATTTTGATAAAATGTGTGAATCAAAAATGCTTTGCATACAAGACATGTAGCATTCAAGTCCAAAATACAATGGTATTTGGCAAAGCAAATGACAAAGGTTTCTAAGAAGAATTCAAACCAATTTCACCAATGTCACAAGAGAAGCAAGGATATAGAGTTTTTCATTGATTTTAATTTATGAGCAACTATATCCATCTTTATAAGTCAAACATGTCATGAGCAACTTTGCACCCTATTTGATTTTTCCGAGAATGAAACCCGTATGATAGTAGACATGTTCAACCAATAAAGAAAGAGAGACATTTGGATTGTAAAATCCTTGAATGGATACAAGATCCTTTTTCATTTGAGTCTCATTAGCTTTTTCACACAAGTTTTGCATTTAAAAATTGCAATCATCAATTCATGCTTTTTCATTTGAGCATGTCATTTGAATTTCATGCTTTTCATATGTCATAAGCATGTTATAAAAATAACTCATGCTTTTCAATTTTTAAGCATGTCATTAAGAATCATCATGTCATGGAGATAACTATAGGTCATCCAAATCATACTTCCTATGTTAATCTCCTAGTCCAAAAATGCATGTTTGAACATAAATATGACATGGATTGTATATAAGCAAGGTTCACACTTATTGAATTTAAAACATATATACATATGTGCAACCAAGCTTACTCAAGCAATCAACAAAGAAGCATAAGATTTTTCAAATGTTTGCATGCAACAAGTATGCAATTAGCTCTCTTTACTTGAGTTCCCCATATGGGGTCATCATCATCCTTCATCAATGAAGGTCATGAGATCCTATGGATCTCCCAAGTCCATTTGACTTGGATGAACCTATTTGAGACTTGTTAGTCTCGTAGCAAGCGGGTTCATTTTTCCTTATCCACATAGATATGACTTTTTTCTTCTTAGTGGACAATGGTTCAAGAGTTCTAGAAATAATAGGATCATGAATATGAATATTTTCCTTCCTATTAGCATGCATTCTAGCTCTTGTCATTCTCTTTTCAATCATGCTTTTGATTCTACATAATTTAATGAAATGAAAGCAATTTGGTCTAATGTGACCATGAATACCACAAAAGTGACATGTAGGGATAAATTTAGAATTCATACCATGTCCTTGTGCATGCATAGGAGCCTTCCCATGACTTTGTGGTTGAGCGATTCTTGCTTGCTTCCTTGATCCATTTTGCATGATTGGCCTCTTCCCTTGATGAATGTGAGCTTGAGGGAAGTTTGGTTGAGGAACTTTTTGAGCTTGAGGTTGTCTCTTTGGAGCTACCTTGACTTGTGCACTTTTTGAACATTGTCCTAGATCAATTTTCTTCCTAGGAGTGTGCACCGGCGAGGCTTCTATCTTGCCCAAACTCTTGACAAAGACGGTCTTGGTTGGAGTAGTAATCTCCTTGGTTTCTTCATACCCAATACCTCTCTTGTCACAAGGGTTCTTTCCACCACCAAGAATATGGTCAAGTTTCTTGGTGCTTGTAGTCATCCTAGTCAATGACTTTATAGCTTCATCAAGCTCTCTTTTCAACCCTTCTTCATTCCTCTTAGACATAGCTAGCTCATCCCTTAGCTTGTCTTCAATCTTCTTGGATGCCTCCACTTGATTACTTAAGTGGTCATTGTGTGTTGAAAGTTCAAGATTTTCATCCTCTAAAATCTTCAATTTTCTATTGTTCTTCTTCAATGAACTTTCACACTTGACTATGAAGTCATTTACATCCATTTTCTCTACACTTCCATTTGTAGAGTTAGATGAGGAGTCATCTTCACTTGAGTTATCTCCTCCACTCTCTTTCTCACTAATGGAGTCATTTCCTCCATTAAGACCTTCACCATGGTCTCTTGAGTCAATGAGAGCCATATCCCAATGAGTAGCTACATTTATCTTCTCTAGAGCTACTTCTTCAATTTTTTCTTCTATGGGATCACTAGTCAAGTCATTCTTACCAACAACTTTGCCATCTACACAAGTGGCCCCAAAAGCCGTGTAGTTGATGGTAAGCTCATCATCACTTGATGACTTGTCTCCATTTTTGGAGTCATCACTTTCACTCCAAGTGGTGGCCATCACTTTTGCCATCTTGTTCTTCAAGTTCCCACAATCCGGTGAGATGTAACCTATACCACCACACTCATAGCATTGGACCCCTTTCTTCTCACTATGCTCTTTCCTAGGCTCAAAATTCTTGAAGGGAGCTTTTTTCTTCAAGTCTTGGCCCTTGGATCCAACGCCCTTATTCTCGAACTTGACAAACTTCTTAAATCTTCTAAGTAGCAAAGCCATGTCTTGGTCCGAGTCACCTTTTTCCTCCTTCACAACCTTGGAAGCATTTAAAGCAATTCCTTTTTGCTTTTTAGGAGGTGAAATACTAGGAGCCTTCCTAGATTCATAGGCGAAGAGTCTTCCAATCACCTCGCTCGGCTTCATATCCTTATATGTGCTATTCTCCTCTAAAGCCATCACTTTTGATTCGAACCTAGCGGGGAGAGACCTCATAATTTTCTGCTTAACTCTCCTATCCGAATAAGGATCACCGAGTTGATGGCTTTGATTCACAATATCCATCAACTTGACTTCAAAATCATTGAAGCACTCGTCCTCCTCCATTTTAAGCAACTCAAATTGCGTTTGAAGGACTTGTAGCTTGGAATCCTTAACCACATCGGTTCCCTCATGTGCAACCTCTAGGATATCCCATGCCTCCTTGGCTATCCTAGTGTTCTGAATCAGTTTGTACTGATTTTCATCCACTGCACATAGAAGAGCATGCCATGCCTTCCTATTCCATTTTGAAGTCTCAAACTCTTCAGGTGACCACTGGGCCTTTGGCTTGAGTACTTGTTCTCCACCACTCGTGGAAGTCATCATAGGAGGTGCATACCCATCTTCAATTGCCATCCATGCCCTATCATGGATTTGGCACACATACGCCTCCATCTTGCCTTTCCATGAGGCATAATTCACACCGGTGAGGAGAGGAGGCCGTGTGCTTGAAGCACCCTCATGGTTGCCACCGAATCCACTCATAGTGTATAGTGAATGAAATCAAATAAATGCAAAATGTATGAATGAGCACAAATCACACAAATGCAAAACACACCAAAAAATGAGCAAAGGATCACCTAAGTATATCTAGGAACCCGCTCTGATACCAATTGTAAATAACTAAATACTCGAGGCGTGTTATCAATATATTAATCTAGAGGGGGGGTGAATAGATTTTAGCTATTATTACCAATTTTCGCATACAAGTCAATATTACGAAAATGACCCTACTAGTCAAAAATACAAGCAAGTGTAATATAGTGCGGAATTAAAAATGACACTTGATGTATACGTGGAAACCCAACCACTGGGAAAAACCACGGGCTGTATAGTGCGCCACACTCGGAACTCGAAATCACTAATTGAAATGAAGTTTACAACCTATGTAGACCTCGTCTAACAATCCGGTCTGTAACCCCTCACTTCTACCCTACGGGCCTTTATTAGCAACCCTATTCCAATTTGCTTGAGGTCTAAGCACTCTTAGCCTCAAGTCTTAATTCTTTAAGAAGAGATTATGCAACCTATGTGAATATGTATGAATATTCAAATAACAAACAAGGCTAGGGAACCTTAGATGCTTATCTAGGATGATGAGATAATCAATTAAAATCAATCCTAGATATCAAGTGCTAAATGACATGTCATAATAGCTTAGATAAACATAGATTATAAAAACCTAGATATCTATCACAATACAACACTCAATCAATTCATCACAATTAATTCTATAATCTTGTATTTATCATATGATCAAAACATACAAGTAAAATAAAGAGGATAGCTTGATAATAAAAATAATCAAATAAGATGAACTTAATCAAAATCTTACCAAGCAAGTTGTGATGATCCAAATCCAATCATGGATGCATTCTATATAGTAATAGAAGATGCAATATGAAATATGATGCAAAAGGGATTTGATTTGAGTGGTTAAAGGTGAGTTCTTGATTTGATTTCTCTCAAATCTCTCTTTCTCTCTCAAGAATATGGAGCCTCTCTCTCTAGGGTTTGATTTTGTGGCACAGCCCTTAAAATGATGAGAAAGATATGTATTTATAATGCCCAAGTGAAACTATATCGTTTTGGAAGAAATGGAAAAAATATGGGCATTTTCGCGGTACTCGCGTCAATGCAGCGACTCAAGATTCGAGAGCTTCAAAACATAACCAAACGACATCGAAACCTTTCGTATAATATATCGTTGGAAAGGTATGGAAGTCTACTTTCTACTCGTTTTTATAGAATGACATTTCGATGTCTGTAGAAAACGTTATGGTCAATTGAGTGACCAAAGGTCAGAAACGGACAACAACAGAGTTGCCCTGTTTTGGTTGTAACTTTGGAGATTTTAAAACCAATCCAAACGGTCATGAAATATTACGAATAATATACCGTTGGAAAGGTATGGGTGTCTAGTTTGTACAGAAATTTTCAAAACTCATTTTGAAGCTTTGTATAAAAAGTTATGGTCACAAGACCATGCAAAGGTCAGTTTTGAAAAACATTTAAAACATTGAAATCTAATCTTTTGAAACTAGACACTTTACTCCAAACAATCAAATCAAAACTACCACTTATCCAAGAGAAGAATGAGACCTTCTCAAGTGGTCAACCATCGCGCTAAGACATGCACACCATCGTGCAAGCGCGGACATTTCCGATCACACAAACGGAAACGAATTACACCACACTTAAGACTAATAATGAAGTGCAAGTGTGGGAAGTGAATGCATCCTAATGCCTAAACATGTCATGGCATTTCAATGAACAAGATGCAATCAAAATAAAACATGCAAGAAGAGATGTTCAAGAACATGCATGCACACATATAAAACACACAACATACAAGAATAAAATTTATGCATGAGTTGTGTGTGTGTGAAATTAATCTCTTCAAAGCAAATTAAGCACATAGAAGTTTACCTTTGGTGCTTATCAACCTTGAGGACATGAGAGGGTCTTGAGCTTGAATATCAATCACTTAAGCTACCCTTACATGCAATCCCCAATACGTGGTTTGTCCACGAAATAAGCCAATTAAAATATGGGAATCCTTACAACATCCATACCTTTCTAACAGTATATTATACGATAATTTTCGATATCGTTTGGTCACATTTTGGGGCACTCAAATGTCGAGCTGCTAGGTTGTCACACATGATTGCAAAACTATTCCGTGAAATTGGGCTGTCAAAACGACTTCGTTTTGCTTGGCTTCTATAAATACCCCATTATTTCTTCTCCCTCATTATCTCTTCTACATAACACAAACCCTAGAGAGAGAGAACCTAGAAAGAGAAAGCTTCATTCAAGCTTGTTTAACTCTTCAAACCAAAAAACCATGCATCCATTGCATCAATCTTCCATGGGTCTTCATCGTTCTTGACTTAAACACAAACCATAGAAAGAGAGAGACAAGGTTTCTAGAGAGAGAAAGCTCCAAGCTTCCATTGATACACTCTCCATCACCTTCCATGTGCATCTAATGTCTTTCTCATACATAAGTCTTCATCTTTAAGTCACTTGGTAAGTAGAACAAACATCATATCTTCATTTATTGTTCTATTTCATCAAGACATATCTTTGATTGCTTAGTTTAGCAAATCTTCACTCTTATTGCATATTTTATGAAGTTATGACATGATTGGGTTTGTATTATGATAGCTAGCATTTAAGATTGGCTATTTGGCTTTTGTTTGAAAACTAGATTTTAGATTCTTATATCTATATCTGGTTAGGTCTTTATGAGCATTCATATAGACATTTTGATATCTAGGATTGATTTTATTGCCATCATTTAATCTCTAGATAAGCATTTAGTCTCTAGCTAAGTCTCTATGCTTTGTATTTAGACATTGTTGATTAAGACTCATTGATTGCATTTCTTGATTGCATTTATTGTCATTGCCATGTTTACTAACAACTTATGTTGATTGACTTTTGTTTGATAACTAGATTTTAGAATCTCATATCTATATCTAGTTAGGTCTTTATGAGCATTCATATAGACATTTTGATATCTAAGATTGATTTTATTGTCATCATTTAATCTGTAGATAAGCATTTAGTGTTGCCTAGCATTAATTGCATTTAGAATATTTTCACATATTCACATAGGTTGTTTAATCTTTTCATTGAGAATCAAGTCTTGTGACTACGGTGGTGTATTGCACAAGCATTGGTCTAAAATCACTATAAAAGGCCCGTAGGGTAGTAGTGGTGGGTTAGTGACCGAGAATAGTGTGACTAAAGGTCAATCTATGTTGTAAACATCATTATATATAGTGGATTTGAGGACCGTGTGTGGCTAGCCCGTGAATTTTGCCTAATAGAGGGTTTCTCACGTAAAACAAATCATCGTGTTTTTATTATTTTCCGCACTTCACGTGATTTGTTGTTGTATGTTTGTATTGGATTTTTATTGATAATATTGACTAATCAAAAAATTGGTAATAATCGATTAACAACTCATTCATCCCCCCTAGGTTGTATTAGATGCATGTTATATTATTTTCAGTAATACACCAACTAGCTTCGACTGCATGCTGTAGGTCAACATCCTAACTATCATATAAACACCACATGTTAGATAAATACATGCATAATACATGTTAGATAAATACATGCATAATATGTTGGTTAGGCATATGTTTTAAATGATGTGTACATGTTATTCAAATTCATCTTAAAGGCTTCGTACTCTGCTAACACATCAGGTGTAATAAATTCCTTAATATAATTGACTTATTGACTTTGCTCTCTTTGGTCTACACGAGTTAGTGTAAGGGCTGCTCAACTACCAATCACGTTTTCTAGTATGAACTAGGATATCTGGAGGATTAGTAGCCCGCTATTGTGGAATGTTTGTACTGATTGGGGTGCTCTACACCATGGCTATCGTGTCACATGCCCCTTCATTTGGACCAATTGTCGAAATGGCTAGAGGATCAATAGCTCGCTGTTGTGGGTTGTCCGTACTGACTAGGGTGCTCTACGCTATGGCTACCATGTTATTTGCCCCATTATCTAGACCGGTCATTGAAATGGTTAAACGATTTTAGGAGCACGCTATTATGGAATGTCTGTATCGACTGGGGTGCTCTGCGCTATGGCTACCGTGTCACATGCCTTTTCATCTAGACTGGTTGTCGAAATGGCTAAAAGATCAGCAGCCCACTGTTATGGAATGTTTGTATCAACTGGGTGCTCTACACTATGGCTACCATGTTACCTGCCTCTTTATTAGTAGCCTATCGTGAAATGTCTAGAGTGCTCATATTTTACCGATTGTGCTGAGTATCATCATGGCTACCTGAGTTGTCGATGCATGTCGAGCATGGTCACTTAGAGGGGTCTAAAAGAGGTCATCCATATGGGATGACCCATGTAAAGTACGTAACATTTGCATCACCTCGACATGTTGTTTGTCCCTATGCTTGTCGTTATCTTGGAAGCGATCATTTACCCACTGCTCAAACTCTTGCAAATCCTTATGTAATTGTCGTATAGCCTCAACAACTGGTTCAAATCTACTAGTACACGACCATAGTACTCCCTGAACAAGAAAATAACTAGTTAGAATAACAATATCAATTTAGTAATGTAAACCAGAAAGCAAAACAAATTGTATACCTCTCAGAAAAGATTGAGGCTTTGTATAACCACTAGACAATCCAGGTATATGATCTGCATCACCATGTACATCATTTGCATAACCCGATAAATTTCCATGTATATTGTCATCGATCGAACGAGGCGACGATGTTGAAGGTCGATGCTCTAGGGATATGTTATCTGTCTTAGAAGGTCTGATAGATTGGTTGTTGACTCTGAACTTTATACGCCTAATTCTATCAGCATTTGAGGTAATGGTAGATCTACTATGACGATGTGCATGAATGTCCTCTCCATCTGCGGGCTGATCGTCACGCACGCCCGCTGACAAATTGTGAATATTATCTAATGCACCAGGAGTGGAGTACAAATCACCCAAGTCTTCAATCCCCTGATAGTATCGCTATTGAACCTCCTACTGTATGGCGGTCAATTCCGATTCCGCGTACATTTGGAGTAACAAAAAGTTAAATGACATCTTATTACACAAACACAATAAGGTAATGAAAATGCGAATAAGGTGATCAGAATATATTACCCTATCCTTGATAATCTTCGCAAGTTTTCCCGACCGGGGTCGTTGAGTTACCTCCCACTTCAAAATACGAGGGAATTGGGGAACGTCGTTCATTCGAGTGGCGAACGCTGTGGCCAATTCCGGGATGACTTATAATCCACAAATCTACAAAATTTAGATACCAAATTAATTTACGATAAATAATAATAGAACTTTAAACGAAGTAAGCAAATAAAATATGTTGTAAGTCTCACCAATAATGCCTACGCAAACCTGTAGAGGTTGTACTTCTCTTTCATGTGTTATTCCAGTGCTTTCTTTTGTTGTCTTTGTAGAAACCCCTCTGTACGACCACACATCACATTCATGAAGCCATATATAGAGTAACTATATACAAGCGAACCCCATGGGAACACGTCAAAAACGTCTAGGCTATTGTAAGGATTCCCATTTGTTGAATGGCTTATTTCATGGACAAACCACATTTGGGGTTCTTTGTAAGGGTAGATTAGGCTCTCAAGACCTCAAGAGAAGAAGCACCAAAGGTAAATCTCTAAGTGCTTGATTTGCTTTGAAGAGATTTAGTGCACACACACACATTCCATGCATATCTATACTTTGTGTATATTGTGTGTCTTTATGTGTGTACACTCATGTTTATATAATATCTCTTCTTGCATATTTTATTGATTGCATCTAGTTCATTGAAATGCCATGACATGTTTAAGCATTAAGATGCAAAACCATGAATTCTTTTCATGCATGTTTAATTGATTGCATCTTGTTCATTGAAATGCCATGATATGTTTAGGCATTAGGATACATTCACTTCCCACACTTGCACTTCATGATTAGTCTTAAGTGTGGTGTAATTAGTTTCCATTTGTGTGATCGGAAACGTCTGTGCTTGCACAATGGTGTGCATGTCTTAGCGCGATGGTTGACCACTTGAGAATGTCTCATTCTTCTCTTGGATAAGTGGTAGCTTTGGTTTGGTTGTTTAGAGTAAAGTGTCTAGTTTCAAAAGATTGGATTTCAATGTTTTAAATGTTTTTCAAAACTGACATTTGTATGGTCTTGTGACCATAACTTTTTATAAAAAGATTTAAATTGAGTTTTGTAAAATTCAAGGCAAACTAGACACCCATATCTTTCCAACGGTATATTATTCATAATATTTCATGACCATTTGGATTGGTTTTGAAATCTCCAAAGTGACCACCAAAACAGGGCAACTATGTTGTTGTCTGTTTCTGACCTTTGGTCACTCTATTGACCATAACGTTTTCTACAGATATCTAAATGTCATTTCGTAAATTGGAGTAGAAAGTAGACATCCATACCTTTCCAACGATATATCATATGAAAGGTTTCGATATCGTTTGGTCATGTTTTGAGGCGCTTAAAGTTGAAGCTGATGCATTGTTGCACCCAAACCGATGTTCACTCGCCCTACGCAGAGCGGACACCTGATTGATTTTTCAATCCACCCTACACCCACCCAAAATCCGCCCTACGTAGAGCGGTTTGTGCGAAAACTTTTTGGAAACTTTCCAAAACGACATAGCTTCAATCAGACATCATATATATATGCCTCTTTGATCTTAGGTCATCAAAATAACTCAAAAAATCATATTTTTAATTGAGAGCATTTTCAAAGATAGCTTTTTTATCAAGAACTCATCTTTGATCACCCAAATCATTTTCCATAAGCATAAATCATCATTTAAGCATCATCCAAGATATCTAGGATGTGCTAGTGCATAGGTCTTTATCAACACACATGCTATGGTAAGTTGAACACTAATTTCATCTAATCTTAGTGTTTTTACATATCTATTTATCTCATTGATTACTTGTATATGCTTAGATTAATTTCTTATTACAAGATTGAGAATATGTGTTGTATGTTTGGGTGTAGTATTTTGATAGCTTTATAGGATTGTTTAATCTATGTTTAGCTAAGTTTTATGACATGTCATTTAGCTCTTGATATTTAGGATTGATTCAATTGTCATATCATCATCCTAGATAAGCATCTAAGGTTCCCTAGCCTTGTTTGTTGTTTGAATATCATCATATTCTCACATAGGTTGCATTAACTCTTCATTGAGAATTAAGACTTAAGGCTAAGATTGCTTAGGCCTCAAGCAATTTGGACTAGAGCCACTTTTAAAGGCCCGCGTGGTAGAAGTGAGGGGTTATTGACCGGAGTATTAGACGAAGTCTACATAGGTTGTAAACTCCATTTCAATTAGTAGATTTCGAGGTTCGAGTGTGGCTTACTAAACAGCCCGTGGTTTTTCCCAGTGGTTGGGTTTCCATGTATATATCAAGTGTTATTCAATTTCCGCACCATATTCCACTTGCTATATATATTGACTATTAGAGGTATTTTTGTAATCTTGATTATACACGAAAATTGGGTAAAATTAGTTAACCCCCCCCCCCCCCCCCCTCTAGATTAATATATCGAACACACCGTTAATTTGTTTCAATTGGTATCAGAGCGGGTTCCTGTAGGGAAAAATACGGTCAACGCAGTGGAAGCGAGACTAAAAACAAGTTTAGTATATTTTAAAATTTTTCCTTTGATGAACCTTAACCCTTTAAATTAATTAAACATATATATAAACTAACAAAAGTAGAATATCTTTTGTCGCGTGATCCGATTGACTTACGTCGATGGTAATCCGCAAGATCTTCAATCCTAGCACGAACGTGAATCACTTAGAAGCGTGGTCTCCCTTTTCTTTGAATTGTGTACCTGAGAATGGATAAACAAAATCTCCTTTTCTTAACGTTAGTCACAAAACATCCAAAAGACTACAAAGATTATTCCGGTCACTTTTGAGTTCTCAATCTAATGATCGAAACTCGCATGAACCTTATTCGAAGTTGTACACACAAGCCTATTGATATATAAGCAATTAGTGTACTATCGAAAATAGAATAATCTCTTCTCTCTTGTGTCTTGGCCGAAAAAATCAAACACTTGTCTATGAGAATTAGAAGAAGAAGAAGTTGATCAAGTGAATCAAGTGAGAGCTCCAGGTGGCCGAACCCTATAATGTGTATTATATAGGGTGGCCGAATTCTTCTTCTCTTTCAACTAGGGTTGGCCGAATTCTCCTCTTGATTTCAATTAGGGTTGGCCGAATTCTCTACTAAAGAGAGTTTGTGCTTTACCCTAATTACTATCAACTTTAGAATCCTAACCCTAATTCAACTCATAAGTGTTTTATTCTTAATAAAAGACTTCCCTATTTGATTAAATAAATAAACCTTATTATTTATTTTCTTACCAAATAAGTATTTTACTTTTAGTATACTACTACCAATAGTATAACTCTAGGAAACATATTTCCTGATCAGAAAAAGATTTTGTTCTTTAATTAAATAATTAATTAATAAATTAATTAATTCTCATTTAATCAAACAATAAAATAAAATAATATATTAGACTAATAAATTAGCCTTGCTGCCCCACATACTTATATATGGGCCAAATATTATTTTCTTATTTTATTTAATCCATTGGACTTTAAATAAAAAGCCCACATGTGAACCAGACCCATTCTTACTAAAAGAAACAAGCCCATATGCCTTTCATTAATATATTAATATAATTGATCAGCCCATTAAATAAATAATGTGCAAATTATATTCTTAATATATTAAATGCAATTCTAGATGGACCCATAAATTGGTCCGGTATAATATATCAAGTGATCCATGCAAGTCCGTGTGGATTGAGGATCTTGGCGGGCTATCTGAATTTAAGCTTCAATAGACATAACCTAATCACAATCAACAAATGATTCACTTAGGTCCGATCCATTAATTTTAATTCATTTCACTAAAGAGCTAAAATTGAACTCTTAAATAAAGATAGAATAAGAAGATGTTCCTTATTCATACTCTAGACAATCATATTGGAGATAGTGTATCCTCGTGATTAATATCAGTAATCGCCAAGAGTTCATAGACCGCCTATAACTCTCCAAGTTACCATATTTACTCATATGACCACATTTTAAACTTGGATACTTTGACTTGTTCAGAAGCCATGTTTTCAATAGTCACTATCGAAAACTCAACGTTGAGATTTAATATCCAATTACCTCAAAACATCCATATGATGATATTATACTTTCATTTAATAAATGGAGCCACGATGTCTATATCTATAAATGAAGTCCTCTATCAATTAACAAATGAATATCACCAAACTATCGAGGATAGACTATGCTATATAATTGTACTCATTGATAACTCAAATGATACCACTTGCAACCATAAGTCCATCATTTATCTCAGGATTAAGATAGACTCTCTGATTGTCCTGATAATGAAAAGACTATTATCTATTGACGGTTCTAGATAAAACTTTTCATTGTGATCCAGTTCAATGCACCCAGTGCACTAGATTCTTTTACTCGAAGACCCTCCGATGATTTCAGACTCATCATAACTCATTTGATCCCACTCAAATGCTAGCAAAAGAATTCTACAACTTTAACAAGATAAAGGTGCCCAACCTTTAACTTAAGTTGTGAACATTATTCAAGACTAACTAAAGAATTGTGTCTTCCTCATACATATCCAGATGTACGAACAATTCTTCTTTTCTCATAGTCTTTAGACCTTATGATTATTTACTTTGACAATTATAATATTAAACTATAAATGCTATAAGATTTGTTAAACCAGAAATCACTTTATTAATATGAAAAAGATTGTCAATTACAATATTACACTCTTGCTATTGAGCAATATTACACTCTTGCTATTGAGCATAATCCTAACAGTTCCTAGATACACTTAGGTGATCCTAGCTCATTTTTGGTGTGTTTTGCATTTGTGTGATTTTTGCTCATTCATACATTTTGCATACATTTCATTTCATTCATTATATACAATGAGTGGATACGGTGGCAACCATGGGGGGGGGGGGGGGGGGGGGGTTTCAATCACACGACCTCATCTTCTCACCGGTGTGAATTATGCCTCATGGAAAGGCAAGATGGAAGCATACTTGTGTCAAATCTATGATAGGGCATGGATGGCTATTGAATATGGGTATGCGCCTCCTATGATGACTCCCACGGATGGAGGAGAAGAAGTACTCAAGCCTAAGGCTCAGTGGTCCACTGAAGAGTTTGACACTTTAAAATGGAATAGGAAGGCATGGCACGCTCTTCTATGTGCAGTTGATGAAAATCAGTACAAACTGATTCAGAACACTAGGATAGCCAAGGAGGCATGGGATATTCTAGAGGTTGCACACGAAGGAACCGATGTTGTCAAGGATTCCAAGCTACAAGTCCTTCAAATGCAATTTAGTTGATTAAGATGGAGGAGAACGAATGCTTCAATGACTTTGAAGTCAAGTTGATGGATATTGTCAATCAAAGCCATCAACTCGGTGATCCTTATTTGGATAGGAGAGTTAAGCAGAAAATTATGAGGTCTCTCCCCGTTAGGTTTGAATCAAAAGTTACGGCTTTAGAAGAAAATTATGGATATAAGGACATGAAGCTGAGGGAGGTAATTGGAAGACTCCTTGCTTATGAATCTAGGAAAGCTCCTAGTATTACACCTCCTAAAAAGCAAAAAGTGGATTGCTTTGAAAGCCTCCAAGGTTGAGAAGGAGGAAAAGGTGACTCGAACGAAGACATGGCTTTGTTGCTAAGAAGATTCAAGAAATTCGTCAAGTTCGAGAAAAAAGGCTTTTGATCTAAAGGCCAAGACTTGAAGAAAAATGCTCCCTTCAAGAGTTTTGAGCCTAGGCAAGAGAATAGTGAAAAGAAAGGGGTCCAATGTTATGAGTGTGGCGGTATATGACACTTGTCACCCGATTATGGGAATTTGAAGAACAAGATGGCAAAAGTGATGGCCGCCACTTGGAGTGAAAGTGATGACTCCGGAGAGGGAGACAAGTCATCAAGTGATGATGAGCTTACCATCAACTACACGGCATTTGGAGCCACTTGTGTAGAAGATAAAGTTGTTGGTAAGAATGCCTTAACTAGTGATCCCATAGAAGAAAGAGATGAATAAGTAGCTCTAGAGGAGATAGGTGTAGCTACTCATTAACTCAAGAGACCAAGGTGAAGGTCTTAATGAGGGAAATGACTCCATAGGTGAGATGGAAAGTGTAGGAGATAACTCAAGTGAAGATGACTCCTCATCTAACTCTACAAATGTAAATATAGAGAAAACGGATGTTCATGACTTTATAGTCAAGTGTGAAAGTTCATTGAAGAAGAACAATAGAAAATTGAAGATGTTAGAGGATGAAAATCTAGAGCTTTCAACACATAATGACCACTTAAGTAAACAAGTGGAAAGATCCAAGATGATTGAAGAAAAGATAAAAGATGAGTTAGCATTGTCTAAAAGGAATGAAGAAGGGTTGAAGAGGGAGCTTGATGAAGATAAAGAGTCTTTGACTAGGATAACTTCAAGCACGAAGAAGCTTAACCACATACTTAGTGTTGGAAAGAACCCTTGTGATAAGAGAGGTATTGGGTATGAAGATAGCAATGAGATCTCTACTCCAACCAAGACCGTCTTTGTCAAGAGTTTGGGCAAGATAAAAGCCTCGCCGGTGCATACTCCTAGGAAGAAAATCGATCTAGGATAATGTTTAAGAAGTGCACAAGTGAAGGAAGCCCCAAGGAGACAACCTTAAGCTCATCGCATTAGAGTCTCTCAAGTCAACATTCCTCATCAAATGACTCTAAATGAAAAGAGGCCAATCATGCAAAATGAACCAAGGAAGCAAGCTAGACCGGTTTAACAACAAAGAAGGATTGAACCCAATCAACCACAAAGTCATGGGAAGGCTCCTATGCATGCTCAAGGACATAGTATGATTTCTAAATTTATCCCTACATGTCACTTTTGTGGCATTGATGGTCACATTAGACCAAATTGCTTTCATTTCATTAAATTATGTGGAGTCAAAAGCACGATTGAAAAGAGAATGACAAGAGCTAGAATGCATGTTAATAGGAAGGAAAAAATTCATATTCATGATTCTATAATTTCTAGAACTCTTGAACCATTAACCACTAGGAAGAAAAAAGTTATACCTTAGTGGATAATGAAAAATGAACCCTCCTGCTACGAGACAAACTTGTCTCACATAAGTTCAACTAAGTCCAATGGACTTGGGAGATCTATAGGACCTCATGACCTTCATTGATGAAGGTTGGTGATGACCCCATATTGGGAACTCAAGTAAAGAGAGCTATTGCATACTTGTTGCATGCAAATATTTGAAAAATCTTATGCTTCTTTGTTCATTGCTTGAGTAAGCTTGGTTGCACATATGTATATATGTTTTCTATTAAATAAGTGTGAACCATGCTTGTTTACAATCTATGTCATATTTATGTTCAAACATACATTTTTGAACTAGGAGATTTACATAGAAAGTATGATTTGAATGACCTATAGTTATCTCCATGACATAATGATTCTTTTATAATATGCTAATGTCAAATGAAAAAGCATGAAATTCACAAAACATGCTCAAATGAAAAGCATGAATTGATGATTGCATATTCTTAAAATGCAAAACTTGTTTGAAAAAGCTTATGAGACTCAAAATGAATAAAGGATCTTGTATCTGTTCAAAGGAATTTAAATTCCAAATGTCTCTCTTTCTTTATTAGTTGAACATGACTACTATCATATGGGTTTCATTCCCGGAAAAATCAAATAGGGTGTAAGGTCGCTCATGCCATGTTTCGCTTATAAAGTTGGATATAGTTGCTCGTATATTGAAAACAATAAATTCTCTATATCTTTGCTTCTCCCATGACAATGGTGAAATTGGTTTGAATTCTTATTAGAAACCTTTGTTATTTGCTTTGTCAAATACCATTGTATTTTGGACTTGAATACTACATGTCTTGTATGCAAAGCATTTTTAATTTACACATTTTCATAAAAATAAATCTCCTTGTTTCTCTCCAATTAATTTAGTTGCATAAAGTGGCTTATATGATTATGCAAGTATATAGTTTTCTACTATCTCTCTTTGCTAAGTGACCCGGTTGTGGACTACTCTTTTGCCTATATCATGACAAAAAGGGGGAGTTGAATGGTGGTAAGGGGGAGTGGAATTGCAAATTGTGGTAGCAATTGTGCATGTTGGGGAGACAATACATTGAGGGGGAGTAACCCTTTGAGGGGGAGCATTGCATTCATTATACATTGCATGATGTTATACTTAAATTTCTAGAATGCAAATGCTTGTTTATGCTCTCACTTGATTAATCTCATATATGTACTTGTATTGGAAAGTATAGAAACTTTACTTTCAGGGATTGATTGTTCTACAAGAGATTGAAGACTTCAAGATTTTTTTTAAATATCTCTTTGTAAAGTAATCATTGTTGACCCGTAGTTTCTATTATGTTGTGAGAAATCAATGTGAGTGGTGGTTTTATCACGAAATAGCCAAATGAGGAGATTGTAAGGATTCCTATTTGTTGATTGGCTTATTTCGTGGAAAAAAACACATTTTGGGTTCTTTGTAAGGGTAGATTAGGCTCTCAAGACCTCAAGAGAAGAAGCACCAAAGGTAAATCTTTAAGTGCTTGATTTGCTTTAAAGAGATTTAGTGCACACACACACATTCCATGTATATCCATACTTTGTGTATATTGTGTGTCTTTATGTGTGTACAATCATGTTTATATAATATCTCTTCTTGCATATTTTGTTGATTGCATCTAGTTCATTGAAATGCCATGACATGTTTAAGCATTAGGATGCAAAGCCATGAATTATTTTCATGCATATTTAAGTGATTGTATCTTGTTCATTGAAATGCCATGACATGTTTAGGCATTAGGATGCATTCACTTCCCACACTTGCACTTCATGATTAGTCTTTGAAACTAAATATACCACGGTGTGTATAAAGCTATCTAGAGGGGGGGTGAATAGATTTTACGCTTTTTACCCAATTTTTCGTGTTAGTCAAAATTACGAAATTACCCTCAAGATAATATAAACAAGCAAGTGTAATATGGTGCGGAAATTAAATTAACACTTGAATTTTTACGTGGAAACCCTCACGGGAAAAACCACGGGCTATGTAAGTAAGCCACACTCGAACCTCGAATCCACTAAATGTGCAAACGATTACAACCTAATCCCGGAAGTAATCACACACCTACCTAATCCCGGTATGAGTGAACCTAGTCCAATTTGCTTGCGATCTAAGCAACCTAATCCCGATTGCTACACACAAGACTTAGCTTCTCTTGAAGAGAATACAACCCTAAGTGAATATATGAAAATATCCAAAATGCAACATAGAGCAAGGGAAACCCTATATGCTTATCTAAGATGATTAATATGCAATTAAGAACAATCCTAGATATCAAAACTAAATGACATGTCAAATAGTTAAGCTAATCAATATCAAGTATAAAACCTAATATGCTAGCACAATACAACTTCTCAAACATACATCATACTAATCTCAATTTTGTATCTAGAGCATACAAAATAACAATCAAGTAATTAATTGAGATTTGCTAGATAAATTAAACACAAAATATGTAAGATATTAGTGAAAAGCTTACCAAGCAAAGTATGATGAAGATTCCATGCTAGATGACATCTAGATGATCTAAGATGATGCTAGATGATGATTGATGATCATGAAATTGTGTTTGAGTAATTAAAAATGAGTTCTTTGTGTATTTTTCTTCTCTTGAAAAATATCCTAAGTATGAAGCATGAATAAGAACTCTTGTGAATGACCTAAAATCAAGTTAGCATATATATAGAGGCCATAAGTGAAGTGAGGTCGTTTTGAAAACTCGCCAGAAAATCACTCTGTGCGCTGGTGGACCAGCGCACAAGCCAATTTTGGCTTGAGCGCTTGACGACAGGCGCAGCTACCAGCGCCAGTCCAGCGGCGCCATACTGGGCGATCGGCGCTGGTGGCCGGCGCTGGTCCACACCAGCGCACGACCAGCGGCGCGCCACTGGGCGATTTGCGCCGGTGAGCGGCGTTGGTCGACCGGCGCTGGTGGACCAGCGCACAGCCCCAAAATTTGCATCCCACATGCAATCATGCAAGGGGTGCAAAGTCAAACAAGATGCATCCTAAAAGCCTAAATGCTATGATGTTTTCAACACAAGATGCAATCATAAAATCAAGCAAGAAGAGATGTAAATAATCATTTATGCACAACAAAAAGAAACACAACATACAAAGATTAAACATATGCATGAGTTGTGAGTGTGTGCAACTATCTCTTCAAGACAAGAAAGCACTTAGAATATTACCTTTGGTGCTTGTCAATAATGAGGTCTTCAAAGGGCCTAATGCACTAATAACAACATCTAAACTACCCTTACAAAGAATCCCCATTTATGGTTTGATCACGAAATAAGCCAATTAAAAACAACGGGAATCCTTACAGTCTTAAGTGTGGTGTAATTCGTTTCCATTTGTGTGATCGAAAACGTTCACGCTTGCACAATGGTGTGCATGTCTTAGCGTGATGGTTGACCACTTGAGAAGGTCTTATTCTTCTCTAGGATAAGTGGTAGCTTTGGTTTGGTTGTTTGGAGTAAAGTGTCTGGTTTTAAAAGATTGGATTTCAATGTTTTAAATGTTTTTCAAAACTAACCTTTGTATGGTCTTGTGACCATAACTTTTTATAAAAAGATTTAAATTGAGTTTTGTAAAATTCTAGACAAACTAGACACCCATACCTTTCCAACGGTATATTATTCATAATATTTTATGACCGTTTGGATTGGTTTTGAAATCTCCAAAGTGACCACCAAAACAGGGCAACTATGTTGTTATCCGTTTCTGACCTTTGGTCACTCTATTGACCATAACTTTTTCTACAGACCACTAAATGTCATTTTGTAATTGAAGTAGAAAGTAGACATCCATACCTTTCCAACGATATATTATACGAAAGGTTTCGATTTCGTTTGGTCATGTTTTGAGACGTTTGAAGTTGAAGCTGATGCATTGTTGCACCCAAACCGCTGTTCACTCACCTTACGCAGAGCGGGCACCTGATTGATTTTTCAATCCGCCCTACACCCGCCCAAAATCCACCTTATGTAGAGCGGTTTGCACGAAAACTTTTTGAAAACTTTTCAAAACGACATAGCTTCAATTGGACATCATATATATATGCCTCTTTGATCTTAGGTCATCAAAATAACTCAAAAAATCATATTTTTAATTGAGAGCATTTTCAAACAGAGCTTTTTCATCAAGAACTCATCTTTGATCACCCAAATCATTTTCCATATGCATAAATCATCATTTAAGCATCATCCATGATATATAGGATGTGCTAGTGCATAGGTCTTCATCAACACACATGCTATGGTAAGTTGAACACTAATTTCATCTAATCTTAGTGTTTTTACATATCTATTTATCTCATTGATTACTTGTATATGCTTAGATTAATTTCTTATTACAAGATTGAGATTATGTGTTGTATGTTTGGGTGTTGTATTTTGATAGCTTCATAGGATTGCTTAATCTATGTTTAGCTAAGCTTTATGACATGTCATTTAGCTCTTGATATTTAGGATTGATTCAATTGTCAAATTATCATCCTAGATGAGCATCTAAGGTTCCCTAGTCTTGTTTGTTGTTTGAATATCATCATATATTCACATAGGTTGCATTATCTTTTCATTGAGAATTAAGACTTGAGGCTAAGATTGCTTAGGCCTCAAGCAATTTGGACTAGAGCCACTTTTAAAGGCCCGTGTGGTAGAAGTGGGAGGTTATTGACCGGAGTGTTAGACGAGGTCTACATAGGTTGTAAATTCCATTTCAATTAGTGGATTTCGAGGTTCGAGTGTGGCGCACTAAACAGCCCGTGGTTTTTCCCAGTGGTTGGGTTTCCACGTATATATCAAGTGTTATTTAATTTCCGCACCATATTACACTTGCTATATTATATTGACTATTAGGGGTATTTTCGTAATCTTGACTATACACGAAAATTGGGTAAAATTAGTTAAAATCAATTCACCCCCCTTTAGATTAATATATCGAACACACCATTAATTTGTTTCAGCTATCAACTAGTCGCAATTGCTATGTAGGGATCGTCCCCCTCTCGTCAGCTCTAATCAAAAACACGTTGACCATCAACATAAGACAGAGCTTTACAACATCACATTGCTCAGTCCACTTACCATGTCTAACCATTGCCTTCAATTCCTCAAAACCAACTACCTCACGAAAGTATCTTTGGTGAATGACATTCTCTGTCTCTACAAATTGCATCGTGTCGGGCACGACTCCAAACTTTAAGTCGGTGATAAGGCAAAACTCAACTTTAGAAAAACAAGCATTGACCTTGCCTAACATAAACTACATCTCATCGTTGTTTCCATCATGGTGTATCTCCCGCAAAAGCAACTTATGCACAATCACACCAGAAAATTGCAACTCTTGGTGCATAAGTAAGAAATGTCCAACACATGAGTTGATAAACCTCTATTTTTGAACCCTTTTATCTTATACTCTGTTAAATGCACTATCAATAGTATCCAGAATCTCAATGTGGTTGTGTTAAGTAATTGTTGCATTGTACCAATCAGCCTCTCGAGTCTTCAACTGTCTCTTCAAACTCACCATCTGCATACAGTAACAAAAAAAATTCAATGGCCAACATATAAAACATAATATGGATTAAGTCTCAAATTATTAAACTATCTCGGATTGAAGTTAACAAAAGTCTCAGATTTAAGTTAAAAAGTCTTGGATTCAACTTCAAAAAGTCTCAGATTAATGCTAACAAAGTCTCAAATTCTATATAAAAAAGTCTTCGAAACGCGAATTTCATCAAATTCCTTCGTCTCGTTGCCAAAATCTCATCGTTCATGTTGCCGTCGTCCCCAGTGGGCTGTCGTCATCACCCTTTCCCTATCTTCAACTGAAACCATATGACAACTTGTTTTTTTTTTATCATATGCTTTAGTCAAACAACAAAAGGTAACAGTTAAAGGTCACGGGTGTTAAAGGGTGATTTTGGAATAAAACAACAATAGGTGCTAAAAAAAAGTTAAATTATTAACTTGGTGATAATTTTACAATCTGCCTTGGACACAGTGTTATTAATTTAAGTGAAAATTGCCAAAACTGACTACTCTAATTATGGGAAATTCTTTTTTAACCATATGCATAATTTTAATTGTTAATAGCCACTTTTTTGAGAAATTACTGGAAAGCCCTCATATAAAAACATCCCCAAAACACTCTCTCTCCTTTTTTTTCTCTCTGTCTCCTTCTCTCTCCTCTGCTCTCTCTCCCGATCTCTCTCTCTCTCTCTCCTCGATCTCCCTCGCCGGCGTGTGCTGTGGGTAGCCGAGCATCGACGAAGGTGTCACCGAGCGACGGCGACCTTCTAGTCCGTCGCTGGTTGGTCGTTCGTCGCTGGTGGACGCTGGTGGGTGCTGGACGTGGGCGTGGGCGTGGGCGTGGGCGACGGGCGACGGTCATGCGTTGCCTCCTTGCCGTCCGTTGCTGCTTCACCAGCGACGAATCAATCCCCCTTCGCCGGCGGGATGATCTGCAGGAAAAGGGAAAAAAAAAAACCCTAATGTTTGAGGAAGAAGAAGAGGAAGAAGAAGAAAGGGAAAATTGCAATTTAGTCCAGATTTCAAGTTTGGACATTTCAATTTTAGGCATGATTTCAAGTTTTGATATTTCAATTTAGGCATGATTTCAAGTTTGGACATTTCAAATTACCCATGATTTCAAGTTTGCTTCGAGATTTAAAATAAAACTATTTTCAAGGGTACTCTGGTAATTTACGGACATATACCGAAAGTTTTTTTTAAAAAAGTGGCTATTAACAATTAAAATTTCAAAAGTGGTTATTAAGGAAAGTTTGATGTTTCAAGTGGCTACATTTGAATTTCTCTCTTAATTTAAAGCACCCATAATGAGAGAAGTAGAGAATGTCGAGAATTAGAAAATGAGTAAGTAAGGGGAATAGTATTTACACACGAAAAAAAAAAAGTTACTTTTGCAAGAATTTTAAAAACGGGTTATTTTATAACTTGACCCGTCAAATAAGTTAGTTCTCAATACACCATTTTTATATCCATTCTTTTAATTTTGAAAAAAAATATATATATATATATATACAAATAAGTAAAACGAAAAAAAAAAAAAAAAAAAAAAATAATGGGAGGAGCCACCCCCCAGATTTTGGGAGGAGACGATGCTTTCTTCTTGCTTTTTATGGAGACATCTGTTGCAATGTTGCATCCATCTTTTCTGTTCTATGATTTCAAACTTGGGTTTTGGGAAAAGGCCACGTCTTCTCCTAACTTTTCTATTAGGTTTTTATTTATTTTTATTAATTTTTAAATTTAATTTTCTTAGTAAATTTTTTTATAAAATTAATAGTATCTTTTAATTAAAATATTAATAATTTAATTTAAAGTTAGTGTTGGAATTTTGAAAATGTCTAATTTGGGGTGTATTTAGAGGTACTTCAAAATTATGAACCGGGCCGGGCGGGCCCTTTTGACAGCTCCGCTCTAGAGAGTTAATAAACTTGAGATTACGTGCATCAAAAATTTCAACACCCAAAACTTTTTTCCCGTATTCAGCACAGTTTAAAACGAAAGAAGTTTCACAAGACACATAAAAATACACAGAGAGGCTCTGCTTCAGAGTGTCGGGGAGCGACGGCCGACGAGAGAAGGTAAATTACTAAATTTCTCCTCTATTTGTGGTTTCAATTTTCATTTCTAGGGTTTCTTGTTTTCTGATTTTTATGTTTTCACTTAATTTATATGCATTGTTGAAGATCTGAAGATGTTAATAGTAATTCCATTCAAAGGAGAAATCTTTCTTTATTATGTAATTTGTCAAATTACATAATAATTCCATTCCACATTTGGCTTCCACATTTGGTTGCTATTCGAAGCCAATTGTGGAAGCATATTCATTCAGGCATATATTTTCTTGACAGCCAAACGGAGAGTTAGAAATAGCTGCCTTTTGTTAATATTTGATATTTTTACTGTGTTAAGCCAAATTTTCTTTTTTATTTATTATCTTTTTTTTTTTTTTTTTTTTTTGAAAGTTCTTTTTTATTTTATATCAAAGTTAAGTAATGATAATAATAATTTTAGAGATCGATTTATAGTTTTTTTACGAAACCTGTTAGTTCCAAAGTAATGAAAAATAAGTTAATTATATTTTAATTTAAGCTATTTCTTGGCTATGAAATGGAGACGTACTCCTATAAGGTTTCATTGCTTATACCTCTGTTTACTTTGTTAGAATTGGATCCAGCACACTGTGCACCCCTATTAAATAATTTTGCTTTTATTAATTTTCCGCCAAAAAAATTATTTTACGTAGTTGTTATAAATTTGGAATTGAGAATGTTTCCCTCTTTAGAAATGACAAAGAAAACCCTAAACCCTTGAATTTCATTTTCAGCAATACACAATAACAACTCTTTAATTCTGAGTTCTCCTTTACTTTTCTCTGTTATTTCTAATTATTTTCATATATATGCTGTAAGTTTTTTAACAATCTATCTCTCGTTTTGGGTGTTACTCACACTTGTACATTCATTGATTCTCTTCATATATATATATATATATATATATATATATAGATATATATTTCAATTGTTTGGGTTTCTCTAACTGTCGTGTCTAATTCTTGTAGAATTATATTAACTGAGTAATGAAATTAACTCAATTTTTTTTTTTTTTTTTTTTGATCTGATTGTATTCACTACCATGTTTATGTTTTAATGTTTGAATCTTTTAAGTTTAGAAGTTGTGGTCAGAATCAAAGGTGGTGAGGAATGTAGAGTAGTTACAATGCAAATCTCTAATTTGTATATTATGTAGTTTCATAGTAACTTATGAAAGATATAGTGTATTTAATTTACTTTATGAAGTTATTATTCAGTATTGGAATCTCTGTTTATTTAAAATCCACTTGAGCTGAATTTTTAATACTTTATCTGAGATCTTTGTTCATTTGGATTTTTGTTTTTGCAGATTCTAATTTGAATCAATTACTGAAGGATAAAAGAAACACTTCTAAATTTTTGTTATATTCTTCAACTAATCTTTCTAGAATCTTCCCTATGAGTGTTCCTCCGAAAAGATCTCATGAAGAGGGTGGTCATTCCTCCTCTTCAAAATACCCACACGAAGATATGGGCGTATATCCGAAACTGTCATCTACAGGGGCTTCAAATGAATACAACCATCCCCACTATGAGACAGGGCAAGATAGGATTGTGAAGATTCCCCGGACTGATGCTCGTGATTCGGACAGAAGATCGCCTTTGAATTCCATATATCGAATGCCATCCTCATCTACACATGATTCACATATGGATTCTCATCCACCTGCCTCGGAAAGCAGGATGGAATCAAGGGATTCCAAGGACAATACAAGAATGGAAGCCAGGGAGTTTTATGGCGAAGCAAAGAGGGATACTCAAAGTGTTAAAGGTGACAAGGACACAAGGTATGACAATAGAGGTGATGACAATAAAGAAGTGAAATATGATAGGGAGAGTTATAATGATGTAAAGGGTGATCCAAAGATAGAAAAGGAAGGCTACGGGGCTTTGAACTGGAAAGAATCGAAGGAATACCTTCGAGGAAAAAGATATTCTGAATCGCCAAGTGGCAGTATGGATCAATGGCATCCGTTGCGTGGTAATTCCCAAGGCCCATCTGAGGTTGGGAAAGATATTTCAGCAACGAAAGAGAGGGATTATGCAGAAGGATATGAGGCTACTGGGGAGAACAGAATTGATTCAAAAGGTGAGGATCAATTTAAAGAAAAAGATAGGAAAAGGAAAGATTTAAAGCACCGGGATTGGGGAGATAGAGATAAGGAAAGAAGTGACCGTAGGAGTGGTATGCAAGTTGGTAATAGCAGTAGTGATTACAAAGAATCCGCAAGGGAAGAGAGAGAATCAGAGAAGTGGGAGAGGGACAGGAAGGATCTTTCAAAAGACAAGGAGAAACTAAAAGAAAGGGAAAAAGATCATATTAAGAGAGAGCCATGGAATGGAGTCGAGAAAGAGGGTTTGCACAATGAGAAGGAGTTGGGAGAAGGATCTGCTAAAGTGCTGCTGCCAGAGCAGGAGAATTCAGCATTGGAGCAGAAAAAACAGAAAGAGTTTGACAGCTGGAAAAATGTTGAGAAGGAAGCTAGAGATAGGAGGAGAGATAGAGAGGTTGATATGGAAGGAGATAGACCCGAAAAGCGCAGTAGGTGCTACGACAAAGAATCTGATGATGGATGTGCCGATGGTGAAGGTACTACAGAAAGGGAAAGGGAAGTTTTTAATTATGGAGTTCAACAGCGTAAGAGGATGCTCCGGCCAAGAGGCAGCCCTCAAGTGGGAACTCGTGAGCCTCGTTTTAGATCCCGTCCTCAGGATAATGAAGGGTGTGTTTTATGTTCTTATGCTTGCTGTTTAAATTCAAGTAAATTTAGATAATGATTTATATTGATAGAATGTTGGTTATGCCCTGATGTTCTACTTACCCTGTTACTGCTATAATATCTAATTTTGTCTTTACATATTTCTTCTTCTGTAGTTCTATTGCTGGGTGTTAATGTTTCCTCTCTCTTTTCCTCTAAACTTAATTTTTCTTTAAATTTTGTTTCATGAGTTTCTACTATGTAATGCTAGGGAATCATTAATGTGTTACAACATACAATATATCCTATTCTTATTGATATTAACATTACAACTTGTCTTTCTGCCAACTACTAGATTTTATCAATAACTCTTTGTGTATTATCTGTGTAAATAATTGACACATGGTTTTGGGAATGCAATTAGTTAGAACAATTTCTAAGAAGGGTTGTATTCATGGAATTATTATCCTTAATAACTTTGATTTTAGGTTTAACATTGCTGAGACTTGAGAATGATGTATTAAGATTTTTTATTTTACACTCTTGAATCAATTACCATTGTCTGGTCATATAATGCTACTAGAATAGTAAGGGCAAGCACTTGGGTTGGACTATGACTGTGAGAGGTGCCACTTTGTGCAAAAATTTTCTTAAGGGTAGGAACAACAAGTAGAAACAAATCCCAAAACACCCTTCTAGGGCCCTAAGGCGAGACCATTGTTTTCTTCCTTTCTTCCCCCTTCTTTTGACCTTCACTTCTATTCACACCTCTAGTAAATTCTCTGCCATTGTGAGTTGTGTGTTTTTTTAGGTTTACTGTTTTATGTTATTATATATGCTCAGAAAAATATAGAAATATCATGTATACGCCTTGGTGTATATTTTTGTCCTATAATAATAATTATTTGTTATTTGTTATATTGTGGGGCGGGGATACTGTATTCTGCAAGATAAGTTGTTGCAGAAGATGGTTTTTGGAGCTCTCCAAAAGGGTTTTTTGGCCTCCTATATTCACTACTAATTAACTTTTTTAATCTCAGTTTTTTTTATAATAATATGTTATTTTCATATAGAAAGTACATCTTTAATATTCTTAAAGTTAATTTTACTTTTAATTGTTTTATTCTTGTTGGTTAACTGCTTTTGGGATCGCCCCAATTGCATGTTTTGAGTTATTAATTAGACAGGAAATCCACATTCTCACTCTAGGCGAGTCGGAGCTTCTTTTGTCTTTATCCCGTCTATTTTGCCTTACTGGCTACTGCAGAAATTTTTGCTAAGAGCACCCATGTTATGGATGTATAAGGGTTTGTTATCAATTAAGTGACTCTCTGTCATGCATCTTTTGGGAATGTGGTCTGATTTTGTACTTTCTAATGTTAATATCACATATGCTCAACTAAAGTATAAGTTATTGGTAAGCTTCCTAGTTCACATTTTTTTTCGTCGGAATTATTAGCTAGAAGAAGGTTCCTATTTTACATTTACATCACTTCAGCCATTATTGAGACTATTGGAAATACTGAAATGATGATTTCCCCTTTCTATGCCGCTTTTTTTTTTTTTTCCTATCTGTCTAATTACCATATAGGTTGAAGGGGTTAGCTGTAAGCTTCATTCGACACAATATCTGCACTTCTTGACCAATTGGCTCGAGTTAATAGGTTAATACTCATTATTAAATATTCAAGCATAAACTTCACTGAGATAATTTTTTTTTTATTTTTAAATGTATGGTTATCATTTATGCTAAATTTCCACCAGAAGTCCTAGTTACTGCTAATAATCTTTATTAAAATGTAATTTGTATGAATGTAAATGAATTTGGATGTAGGTTATGCCAGTGTACTTGCATTTCTTGTTTGCTGAAACTCTTTTTTACTCTCTCTCTGTCTGTCTGTCTCTCTCTCTCGTTTTTTAGGTGGCTCATCACTCACTAATCTTATTTTCGCTTTCTTTGTTTTGCAGATCTCAAGGTAATCTATGAAATCCCCCTTTGTTCAGCTTGAACATTATTTGCTCATTTGGGTGGCAGGGATTTTCAAGATATGTTTTAACTTTGTATGATGCGTGTGTGTATAAAAAATGTGCATTGGTATAAAAAGTTTGCCACACAGTGAGCTGATATATTTTTTTTTTTTTTGAGGGGTTGAGTTCTATTTTCATTTTAAAATTCCGAGGTGGTGCTTACCAAAGTCAATTTCTCTTGCTGGTTAGACACAGATATTTCTTTCAAATGTGTCTCCATGTTTACTGTGTGCATTCACCATAGTATAATCTTAAATCAGCAATTCAGCATATGAATTGATAGAGATGAGCTCTTCCTGCATTCTGGGAAGGTGGTGTAATTAATTTGTTTTTGCCTTAGCCTGGTAGGAGAAGCTTGATGCAAATAGAGTCCCAATAATAGAAAGAGAAAATGTGAACTCCATTGATCTCTAATAAATTCAAACAGCCCTTTGAACTTAAAATCTTCAGCTTGGAACTATTGGGATGTGACTTTTTCCCGATTTGAAATTTTACCAATGGTTGGACTGAAGTCCCTCTATGATGAAGCAGGAAAATATTTGTTCACTGCATGGTTTTGCTTGCATAGATTATATACAATTTTTTCTCATCTTTCTTGTTTTTTGTAAAATATATATATATATATATATATATAGATTCTTTCATCTCTTGTTTTGTTTTCATAATAACTTATAGTGTGTGAAGTTTTGAACAATTGCTACGTGGTGTTATTGATGTGATTTGTGATGAAGCAGAAATTTATTTGGTCACTGCATGGTTTGGAGTTAGATGATTTTTTTTTGGGTAACTGTTACGTTTTAATTTTGCTCATGGTTCAGGTAAATCTGAAGTATCTTCTGTTGTTTACAAAGTTGGTGAATGCATGCAAGAACTGATAAAGCTATGGAAAGAATTTGAAGCATCACAAGCTGATAAGAATGGTGAAAGTTCTAATAGCGGTCCCACTCTTGAAGTTAGGATACCTGCTGAGCATGTTACAGCTACAAATCGTCAAGTAAGCAAGCTACTTCATGTTAATCTGAAACGACTCAGGCCTCTGTTAACATTTAGTATGTGATTTGTGTTTATGAAGTCTTTCCTCGTTTCTTTCTTTCTTCTTCCTTTTTTGGGTGTAAATATTTTGGATGTGTCTTTATGCGTACTTCTTTAAATTTCTTTTAATCCATGGTATGGAGATCTTGATCGTCATATGTTTGAAATTTCTAAATTTTCCCTGTTTAAATCAATGTTTTAAACTGTTGAATATTGTAATGAAAATCCATAATGTTCTATAATGTTGATGTTTTTTTTTTTTTTTTTTTTTTTTTTTTTTTTTTGAGTCTGTTTCTGAAAAGGCAGGTGTTGTGCTAGCCCTCTTGGTTGGATTGATCTGCCAGTAAAAAGAAGCGACGTCTTTTGTCCCTTTTTTTGGACGTTTTAAACTTTGTTATTGTTTTATTTGAATGACAACTTGGCCTCTTTTCCATGTATAATTAAGTTTCAATAGAAAGTTATGGCAACTTTATAAGTAGTGCATTATAGCTTTATACATTTCATGTTTTTAGTGTGGACATGTATTGTAAGCACTGGCAGCTGCTATGCTATTACCATACTTCTCAGATCTTTAAGCTCATTATGTTCAGGTCAGAGGCGGCCAGCTATGGGGTACAGATATATACACAGATGACTCTGATCTTGTTGCTGGTATGTGATGCTTTGAAGCAGAGTTAATTAATCTTTCTTGGATTTGAGAGTGTATAAAATGTAATATTGATCTCAGCATCTTGTTTTCCAGTTCTCATGCACACTGGTTATTGCCGTCCCACTGCATCTCCACCTCCACCAGCTATTCAAGAGTTGCGTGCCACAATCCGAGTACTATCTCCTCAAGATTGTGAGTTCATATTTTCTTGTAGCTCCTTTTATCAACTTTGACTGCTGAATATTTAGAGTTGAAAGTGTTAAGCACTTAAGCTTGTGGGGTTTTACTCTTTTTTTTTTTATTTATTTATTTTTAAATGATAATCTAAGTTCAGTTGGTGTATTGCAATATTAGAATGTGGGGTAATCAGCTAAAATTATTATACAGTGTTCGCTAGTGATAGAGAATACATGTGATGCTCTCATGAGTTTGGAAGTTGAGTCATAATTAGTATAAAGAATGTGCGCTTTTTTTTTTTTTTTTTTTTTTTTTTTTTGATAGAAAATAAAAAACTTTATTAAAAAAGAAGAGAGCACGAAAGTGAACCAGTAGTCCACCCAACACAACAAGCTGGACAAAAATAAAAATTACAATGAACTCAATCAAAAAACAACAGCCTTCCAATCCAACATGATGAAAAATAGAGAATTGTGCTTTTTAGATATTATTAGGCTTTTTTTTTTTTTCTCTAGGAAACTGAAATATTTATTAGGCTTTGATAAATGAGAATTTTGAGTGTGTTGATTCAGTGCAGGTGTCTTTCTCCTCTACTCTGCTCTCTATTCATTGTCTCTCTCTACATCCTTTGTTTTTCTTGCATTCACATATTCTTGATCTTTATTATCTGCTTTCTCTTTCCCTGTATGCTGTTTGGCTGTGCTCTTTAATTGCTTCTCAATTGTCCTAGTTTCCTTATAAACTTTGTAAACCTACTATCATTACCCAACCATTATCCTCCAGATCTTACTCAACCTTAGCAGCCCTGAATATTAGAGTGCTCTGTTACTGTTTATGGATACAGTAACTTACTGAAAAATCTGGTGTTTTGGACCCTTGAATTGGGACACACGTCCCAAACTTTATTGAATAATTTTTATGTGGAGTATTTAAGAGTGCTGTACAACTTCTTGATAAAATTACTTATAAATATTGATAGTTATTTTACTTTCTATGATTTTATAGATAAACGTTCTGTTTTAGTTAGTATAACATTAAAAATGTACAAATGAACATATATATAACCATGTCTTTGTGTCTAGATTTTTTGTAGTTACCATGTCAAACACTCCATGTCTATAAGTAATGGAAATGGAATGTTGAGGATAGGTGTCAGTAATATATGCTTTTAGACAGAAGCAACTTTATGTCCTTTTTTGCTATTGATTTTAGCCCTTTGACTGTTACTTCCAGTTAGTTAATGTTGAGAAGCAATGTGCTGCTATATATATTTGTATCTTCTTTTTAATATTTTCTAGTTGGCTTTACCATTAATAGTTGAAAAGGCAGTGTGGACCTGGGCAGACAACAAAAACATATTCTGAAACTTACTAGTTGCATTTCATGGCTATCCTATTAGTAGTTCGTTTTTTATGTTTGTGGTTCTGCAATTTTTGTTATAACTCATGCTATTCTTTGTGTTATCCTCCTCAAACTTTTGTCATAGGTTACACATCTGAACAACGAAATAATGTTCGTTCACGTGCATGGGGAGCAGGAAGTGGTTGTAGTTACCGTGTCGAGAGGTGCTGCGTTGTGAAGGTGACAAGTACCTTGGTTATCTATGCATTTTCTGCAGCAGATATATAATTAATTATGTGTTAGAGATTTGATGGTTGTATAATTTATGAAGTTTTTACAAGTCTTTATATATATATATATATAGATTCTAGTTTTATTGGACTTTAAATACTTGATTAATATTATTTAATCTTTGCTAAGAGTCCAGTTATTATTATATTATTATTAATCTGTAGTAACAGCTGTGTGCAGAATCAGTATGACGTTTTATTTTTTCACATTTTGATTGTCATGTGTGTATTTTAATTGCAGAAAGGAGGCGGAACCATTGATCTGGAGCCTTGTCTTACACATTCGTCTACAGTGGAGCCTACCCTTGCTCCGGTGGCAGTTGAAAGGACAATGACCACAAGAGCTGCAGCTTCGGTATGGCCTGACATTTTTTTGTTAAATTAACTTTTGGATTTATGTTTGTGGTTGTCTTTATTATCCTCTTTCTCAGTGTTCTAGTAGGCGCTAGGCACCAGTCGTATGGTAGACTGGCACCTAGCGCCTAGACTGCCTAGGTGGTGAAGCTGAATTAGCTAAAACGATGTCGGTTTGGAAAAAAAAAATTATAAAAAAATTGCCCCCGCCTAGGCTGATTACTAGAACCATGCTCTTTCTTATGCAAGTCTTTCATGAAGCTTCACTTTGGAAACCCTTCATATTGACTTTTGATATATTGAACATGTAAAACATTTGACTTAGTGGACTCTCAAAATTCATTTAGCATGCTGCAAGTGACAAGCCATCTGGCGTAAATGAAGCCACTGTTTAAAATTTATATTAGAATTTGGTTGTGGTTTCTATATTTTCGTCTTCAATTCGATCCCTGTTTTCCTCTCCGTCTTTTGCAAAATCCTGATTCCATTTGGGTGCACCATGAGAACTGTGATCAGATGATGGACATTTGTAATTTCCTCAAGTTCTCCCGTTTTGCAACTTCAGTATGGGGTGTGAACTTTAAAGGTTTTTCTGAAGGTATTTAGTTATAGGTGGTTAAAAAATTATATCTTAGTGGAAATAAAAATTTATTTGATAACCGGCCATACATTGGCCGTATCGTTGTATAGTTTTTTGTAAATTTGCATGAATTGTAAGAATATGCTTGTAGTTAGAATTGTTTTTGCTTATACTTTCAATCAATAATTTGAGTTACTATTGTCATATATACTCTATGGGATACAATTTAGAAATTATATTAGAGGCTTCCTTATCTTGGAGGTGGAAATGACTTAGGTTGTTGGAAAAAGAACTTTGTACAACTAAGTTGAGGGCATAATGGGTGATAGCTGGTCTACGTCTTAACTCTACTTGCACGGTTGCATGTGATATATTGATTAGTAGTTGCCCATTCTACTGATTTAATGATTTCTAAATTTTTTTTGTAATGTTCTAATTATTTTGTCTATTGGTAAAATAATTTAGATATTATAATTATGGTACGATGGCGTTATCGAACATCTAATGTTTTTCTTTTCGATGCTATCATTTATGGTTAGATTAGATGCAACACTTTTGTTATTTAAATATTGTTCGTGTTTCTTTACATAATTGCAATTGATTTTTAAAATTTGATTTTTCAGATTACTGTCATAATTATAATACTGAATTACTATGTTCTCATTGCAATCAACTCCAAAGGAAAATTTTGTTTTGGACCATATTTTTTGTTGATATCATTATGTTTGTGTGTGGCACACTTGTGTGACTGCATGCTTTCTGTGTTCTAAATAACAATCTTAACTGATAGCTTTCACTCTTCAGAATGCTTTGCGTCAACAAAGGTTTGTGCGAGAAGTAACAATACAGTACAACCTCTGCAATGAACCCTGGTACTAACTCTTTTTGACATTTTCTTGCATTAATGTCTTTGTATTTTCATGGGAGATGAGTATATTCTTGGAAATGGTTATTGATCGTCATTGTGCATGAAGAAGTTGCTGCCCACATGCTTATTGATGTGTTTATATGAGTGATGCATATGTGATACTAGGATTATTCCAAAGATTTCCAATTCCCTTTGTATCCCTTTTTAATTATAGGATGATTGCTATTCTGTTTGATACGTTAATGCTCCATGAACAATGTTTTTTCTTCCTCCACACTCTGGATTAATAGCCTATTCCAGAGATTGTTTCTTTCTTACTTTTTTCCTTGGATGGAAATTATAATTGAAATGAAAGTTGGTTACCATTCAATTATATTCTCTTGATTTTGATGCAGCATTAGGATTGTGTTTGCTTTCATGCTTGTGCATTTGATAAATGTGAATTAGTAACCCATCCTACGGCCTAAGACTGACAAGTAGATAACACCACAGTTAGTATTCATTTACAACTCAGTGATGCAATGAAGGTGTTTGCAATGGTCTTGTATATATTTCTTTATGTTCTAGTTTGTATCTGTTATTGTATAATTTCATTTCTTCTATTTTTTTTAAATGTATTATACCTTTTTTATCCCATTAATTCTGAAGTGTTTTGCTGTGCTAATTGATTTTGAATGTTTGCAAACTCTTTCAGGATTAAGTACAGTATAAGTATTGTCGCCGATAAAGGTCTGAAAAAGCCCCTTTATACGTCTGCACGTTTGAAAAAGGGAGAAGTTCTGTATTTAGAAACACATTCATGCAGGTATCCCGTATATCTTCTTCCTGATTCTTTACCAGCTTGATTGTTTCTCGCTAGGTTTTAGGATACGTGATACCTTGTTTTGATAGAGTTTTGTATCAGTCACTATTGCTTCTTTATTTTGCCTTTTATTTGTGTTATTGTTCTTTAGCCTTTTCATTAGTAACGTATCAAATGGTGGAAAAAAAGTCAGACTTTTTGGCTTGTTCATACCTTGAGAAGGTGGGTTTTAGATTTAAGATGATGAGACATTCAGGGAAATTGCCAGGTTGAAAGAATAAGTTAGGCATTATTTTATTTTATATTTTTATTTTTAGGCATAACATTCTGCATAACATTCTGCATTCTGCTCATTCTATTTAGTCTTTAATTGCAAGTGCATTTTACACTTCATATCTTCCCATTATGGAAATGATTGCACAAAGTTATTTCTCTTGCTGTTTGTGTATTTATGAACTGATATATAGTTACACCATACAGTTTCCTCATGGATTTGCTGTAACTTCTGGAAGTATGTGTGACAACTTGCCGGTGCATTTATTTTCTAATATTTTGAGTTATTATCTGAAGGTATGAACTCTGCTTTACTGGAGAGAAGATGGTCAAAGCTATGCCAGCATCTCAGTCACATGATGCAGATACAGATAAGTCTCAAAATCACCATGCACACTCCATAAATGGTGAAAAGAATGATGGTGATAATGTTATGATTGACGTTTTTCGTTGGGCTCGCTGTAAGAAACCCCTGCCTCAGAAAGTAATGCGTTCTATTGGGATCCCACTACCCCTTGAACATGTGGAGGTACTTGATTTCAGCATATTCTATTTCAATATCATGCTTGTTTAGAACTTATATAATGCTGCTTCTTTAGAACTTGGAAGGTTCTCCGTTGCTGCCACAAAGTAGAAAGTCTTTATTTTTTAGTTTTGCATTTTTTGCTTTTACTTGGTTAATATGCAAAGCCGCTCTGCCCATCTCTGCCAATACCACATCGGATGACACGTGGGGCTTAGCCACCTATTTAAATCGCTCTTTTTATGTCTTATCTAGTTAAACCGCTGTCTGGGAAGCACCCATGTGTACATGCATACCTCTTGCATAAGATGCATTCAGGGGTTGCCCACCCAATGTGTTTTTTTTTTTTTTTTTCCTCATGCTCCCCACCCTACCTACTACCCCCACCCACAAACACAAACGGCTCCTTGTATGTGTGCTTCATGATTCAATGAAGGATTTATTATAAATGCATAGGTGGGTCTATTTTGGAATATAACTGACTTATACTTGATGTTTGTTAAGCGGAAACTGAAACTTAGAAAGTTTTACAGTCAAAATTATACATGTAGTTTGTGTGTGTGTGTGTGTGTGTGTGTTATTGGCTTAAACTTTAGAGTAAGGAGTTGAATTCATAAAGCAGAATTCAAGAAATGTGAGATTCAGCCATTGAGGAACCTTAACAAATATTGCACTATGCTAACCTCTTTATGTTATTATATTATACGTGGCATTTCTAAATGTGTCATAGATCCTCAATGTCATAAAGTTTTGTTTCTGTTTTATTTTCTGTGGGATGCTTCTCTAATTTGGACAATGAAATTATATGCAATATATCTTTTGACATGGGGAGGTTAACTTGTTTTAACTATCATGTTTATTTCGTAGAAAACACGTGTCTGATGTCTGTTAGCCTTTATGCATGGTAGGTTAATTATTTGTTAGAAAAAGAAAAGATGCCACTCATTGGATTTGTATGTGAACAGGTAATAGAAGAGAATATTGACTGGGAGGAGGTGCAGTGGTCACAAACTGGCGTTTGGATAGCCGGCAAAGAATACACCCTTGCTCGGGTGCATTTTTTATCTTTGAATTAACAATTTAGTTGTGTCAACATGTAATATGTACAACTATTATCTTTATTTCATATACAAAACAAAGAATGCAATTGTTGAATTACATAGATGTGTTATTTCCTTTTTAACGTTAAAATCGGCAAATTTTCGACTGTAATTGGGACTTCATTTTTATTTTTTTGCTTTATTTGGACGTTACTTCTTTTTCTCTACTGATTCAAATTAACCAAGAAAGTATATTCTGTGGTCAACTGGGGATTTATGCAGTTATGCTGTTTTTACTGATACTGTCAGGATGATAAATTTAAATGATGGTTAATAAAATGAACCTAGAAAAACTAGTGATATTTTCATAAAAACTAACTCATAAACACTTGTTTTTCTTTTGGGTTAAGTCCGAGTAAAAGCTTTTCACCAGTGGCGTAAAAGGCTAAAAGTGTTTGAAGTATTATAAATCGACTTCACAAATATTCTGATTGCATTTGATATGATGGTGACCCCGGATGGTGACCCCGGTTCGGTTTCGGACCGAAACTGGCGGTTTCGGGCCGAAACTGGCCACCTAAACCGAAACCGAAACTAGAAAACCGGTTTGGTGACCGGTTTCAAACCAACGATTTTTCGGTTTTGGTTTTGGTTTCGGTTTTTTCCGGTTTTGGTTTTGGTTTATTTATTAATTTATTATTATTATTATAATATATCATAAAGATTGTTTGTATGATTAAAATCTTGACAAATAATAATAAAATCTTGTATTTATTAAATATAAAATCATAAAGTTGTAAATAAAAAAACATTTACAAACATTTTCATTGAAGTATTTAAGTATCACAATGTTTAGAAGAAAAAAATTGACATTTATTAATAAATACAACTTTACAATTTCACAAAAAAAAAAAAAAAAAAAAAAAATTACAAATTGGCCTTGAAGGCTTGAATTCAAATATACAATATTACAATGTAACAAAGTTAAAATTAAAAAATTAAAAATTAAAAAATTAAAAAATTAAAAAAATAAAATAAAATACCGGCCTTGCACTTAATTTTTTATCACAATTAAGCTGAATACGTATCCTCCACCAATGTAGAGGAATCAAAGGCCACGTAGTTCTTTTACCTTTAATTACTTGCTCAGTGTTGGAGGTTGGAAGTTGGAACGGAATCTATTCGCTGCCTTCCATTCCCGTGGTTTGGTCATCTTCGAAGAAGTTGTTCACTATCTCCGACCGGAGTTCTTGTTGTCTATATTTTGCCTTCATCCAATCATCAACACAAGCCTGGATGTAAAGTGATTGTGGAGACATAACCGACCATCTTGGGTCCAAAATATTTCCACTTGCACTAAATTCTTGTTCCACAGCAACGGTAAAAACCGGCGTTCCAAGAATTTGTTTAGCAATAATAGCCAAAATTAGATAATCTTATTGATGACTCTTCCACCAATCCTGGAGACTAAATGTATCATCTGAAAATTGATGAGTGTCTTCTAAATACCGGTCAAGCTTAAAGACAGATGAGGATGAAGAAGATGTTCGTAATTTTTTGGATCTTTGGGAAAACAGTCGATCCCCTAAACCCCTTAATTGAAATTTTGCGGAAGAACTACTACCATCAGATGTGGGTTGGGGTTGTGAAACCGGTACATTCTAAGACTGACCATATATTCTAAGATATTTATCGTATAATTCATAAAGCAAAGTCTTAACGGAATCACAACAATTAAGAACATCAACTTCTAATCCTAAACATTTGTAATAATTAGCTAAATATTCCTGCAAACATTCTAATTTAAAGCGTGGATCAAAACACGGTGTAAGCAAGTAAATATTTGGAATCTCCCCATAATACTGACACCATTTTGTTTTCATGGCAGTAACACATGGATTCAATTGAACATCGAATTCACAGTCACTAAATGCACCAGCAACATTAACACTTTGAACAAGAAATAAATGAGTAATAGAATAGTAAACACCAGATAAAGCATTGGTAGCATCATTAAAAACACGTAACAATTCAAGAATTTTTATACATACATCACAATGGTTCAATTGAAGAGAAATTGAAGGAACATTATAATTAATAAATGAAACTAATAAATCCTTATATTTAACACTTTCACAAAACAACTTATAAGTTGAATTCCAACGAGTGGTAATATCTCGAGAAAATTTTTTGGGACGCATATTATTCTGAGAGCAATATTTTAACTATTGTTTCTGGATTTTGCTATGCCTCCAGATATAGTTAATACTATCTCTAATTGGTCTAATAAAAGCAGAAAACTCTGTTAATCCAGTTTGAACACACAAATTTAAAACATGGCATGCACAACGTTGATGAAATAATTTACCTCCAAAATAGGGATTGCACAAATCTTGTAACATAGGAATAGCTGCGGTATTGCTTGTAGCATTATCAAAGCCAATAGCAAAAATTTTGTTTAGGATATTATACTCTTGAAAAACAATTATACTCTTGAAAAACGATTTTAAGGAGTCGAAAAATATTTTGAGCCGAATGCGAGTCATCAAAAACATGAAATGTAAGAATTCTTTTTTGCATTTCCCAGTCATTGTCCATATAATGACATGTGACACCCAAATATGAATGACTACCAAAATTGTCGGTCCATATGTTCGCACATACAGAAACGCGACCTTGAAATTTTTCAAAAAATGTTTTCAATATGTTTTTTTCTTTTTTGTAAATGGCATTTAGTGTACGCGTGAGAGTGGATCTAAGAACACGTTGCATTGCAGGATTTAATGCATTTTGACAGTAATTAACAAAACCTACTTTCTCACCAAAACCAAAAGGTAAGTGTTCAATTGCAACAATTAATGCTAATTGTTTTCTATTTTTTTCAGACGTGTAATGAAATAATTGATTAGAAGAGGTTGCGTACTTGGCAATTTGGGCTTGGTTATTTGCCATCGCGTATTCGGACGGGTGATTTTTTCTGATATGGGTCCAGAACGTGCCATATCCGAAGTTTCTTCCAACCCTGTATGTTTTGGTGTAGTGATTGCACTGGATGTGCCAAAATGTATCATCTAACTTAGTTTTCTTCATATGCACTTTGAAGAGTTCGGACTTCATCGGCTTTTCTTCTTCACGTTCACCTGCAAAAAAATCATCCGAAGGGGGTGGGGGGTTAGATATATTTTCATTAGTATTGGAGGTATTGTGAGTGGGGTCGAGTCCGTCGAACTCGGGAATTATTAGAGGGGGATTAGGACTAGAAGGGTGATCGGATCCAAATCGATCTTGAAGGTACTGGTGGTAAGCCACATCATCGTAAGTGACATCATCACCAATGTGTTCCAACAAGTTTTGCAATGGACCCTGTCCTCTCCCCAAATTTCTTGAACCATCTCCCCCACTTGCCATTGAAAAATTAATAATAATAAAATATAGATATATATAAAGAAAATATTGTTGGAATAATAGTGGTAACAAAGTAAAAAAAAAAAAAAAAAATAGATGATTGAAAAAAATATATTGTTGGAATAAGAGTTGTAAGCAAGTAAAAATATATATATATGAATGAAAAAATATATTATTGGAATAATAGTGGTAAGCAAGTAAAAAAATATATATATAAATGAAAAAAATATATTGTTGGAATAATAGTGGTAAAAAATAGAAGAAATAAATATTGTATGCTAGAAAAAAAATAGAATAAATAATTTATATATGAAATGAGAATTAAAGGAAATTGTAAATGTAAAGAGAATTCAGAATTTGAGATTGAGAGAGATTGAGAGAAGTTGAGAGAATGAGAGTGGTGTGAAGAAAAATAGAGTGTTGGTGGGTATTTATAGTTTAGAAGAAAGGGGTGGCTTTACAAATAGAAAAACTTAAGTGGTGCAAAAAAAAAACAAATTACCTGGCCGTTGGGCAAATCAGAACGGTCGTCTGATGCTGCCCAATGGCCAAATTTCACTTTTTTTTTCAAGTCTTATGCCACGTGTCAGTCAGTGATTCGTCACTTTTTTTTCTTTTTTTTTTTTTCCTCCAACGGTTGCAAGCAACGGCCTTTTTTTTAGAGACGTTGCCACGTGGCAGCTTCTGATTGGTTGATTTTTTTTTTAAAAAATTTTTTATTCAAAACTGTCGGTTTTGGTCGGTTTTTGTTTTTTTTATTTTAAGACGCTACCACGTGGCAGCGTCTAATTGGTTGATTTTTTTTTAAATTTTTTTTATTCAAAACCGGCGGTTTAACCGCGGATAAAACCGACGGTTTTGGCTAGTTTTGCACTACCTAAACCGAAACCGAAACCGTATGGACCAGTTTCCAACCGGTTTTTAAACCAACGGTTTCGATTTTCGGTTTTGGGTTTCGGGACCGGTTTGTACCGTACGGTTCCGGTTAAACCACTGACAAAACTAATGGTTCAACTGGAACCGTGGTCACCACTAATTTGATATGTATAATTAACTTAGAATAATTTATATATATATATATATATATATATAAATATATACAGTCTTTCTATTGTCAGTTCGTCCTGACAATAAATATATCTGGACAAAGAATGTAGACCATAGATTATGGAGAAGTTTTGATAAATGCATACACTTTAAGTCAAAGTATGTAAATCCAGTGATCCACATTCTTTGTCCTGATATCAGGACGAACTGATAATAAAAAATCTGTATATATATATATATATATATACAGTCTTTCTATTGACAATTCATCATGACATAAAATATATCAGGACGAAGAATGTGGACCATAGATTATGGAGAAGTTTTGATAAGTGCATACACTTTGAGTCAAATTATGTAAATCTAATGGTCCACATTCTTTGTCCTGATATATTTTATATCACGATGAACTAACAATAGAAAAATTGTATATATATACATATATATATAGTCTTTCTGATATTAGTTCGAACTGATATAAAATATATCAGTTCCTTGCATGTGGGTCATTGGATTTAAAAGATACTTTGACAAGTGCATACAACCAAGTCAAGGCATTTAAATCCAATGGCCCACATGCAAGGAACTGATATATCTTATATCAGTTCTATATCAGTTCGAACTGATAATAGAAAAATTGTATATATATATATATACCACCTGGGGTGGCAGCGATACAAATTTGGTATATTGTCAGATTGAATGTGCGTTTTCACCATTATCAATTATGATTCTAATGGTTGATAAGATAAGGTTGGTCCAGTGGTATACTCATCACACGGCTACACTATGGAGTTGTGGGTTCAAGTCATATCCTTTTTCCTAAATCCCGAATTATTGTAATATTTAAAAATATATATATTATGATTCTAACTCTTTACTTTGGCAATATAAATCTTGTCATAATTAATATAATTGTACGCTTGGCGCTTTAAATTTTAAAAAATCTTAACAAATTATAAACTTTAAACAAGTTCTAAACACAAATAGAAATAAAATCATTTTAAAGTTTGAAATAAAAATATAGGGGCTGTTTATTTTTTTCACTATAAGACTTATTGCCTCTTATATCTTAAATTAAGATAAATCATTTTGTGTATTTTTCCAACTTATATCTTATTTTAAAATATATATGTTTTTTAGAAAAAGTGAATTTTTTTTATACTTTTATCTTATTCAAAAAGTGATGCAATAAAGTTTTTTAGTAAATTTCCACAAATATCCTATAACAATTCATACATTTATAATTTTATCCGCACATAATAAAATCTTAAAAATCAATTTTCCAAAAATTCCTAAATTTGAAGAATTTGAAGAAACCTTAATACAACCTAATCAATTTTATATTTGTAATAAGTCATCCAAAATGAAAAAAACAAATATATCATAGGATCTTAATTTATAAGACTTATCCATATGTCTAACAAATTAAAGTCTTATAAGACTTTAGATAAAAAAACAAATAACCCCATAGTCTTAACAAATTACACCAGCGCTCAATTTCTCAATGTTCATTAATCATTAGTATAAAACAAAATAAAGTGGTTCGATATAAATTGAGCCTTATATTTTGACAGATCTAATAGATTTGATGGATTTTTATATGGAAATCCAAGATTTGATACGATCCAATGGATTTCAAAATTAGAATCCAATCTGATCCAACTAAGTCCTCAAATCTAATGGATTGGATCGGATCCAATTGGATTGGATTGGATCCTACACAACCCTACAATAATTTTTCTTTTATTAATTTTCCTCTTTAAAAAATATATATTTTGCGTAGTTGTCATAAATTTGGAATTTGTGATCGTTTCCCTCTTCTGAAACGACAAAGAAAACCCTAAACCCTAGAATTTCAATATCAACTCTTTAATTGTGAGTTCTCTTTTACTTTTCTCTGCTATTTCTAATAATTTTCATATATATGCTGTAAGTTTGTCAACAATCTATCTCTCGTTTTGGGTGTTACTCGCTCTTGTACATTCATTGATTCTCTTCATATAATTGTTTTTTCAATTGTTTGGGTTTCTCTAACTGTCGTGTTTAATTCTTGTAGAATTATATTAACTGAGTAAGAAATTGACTCAATTTTCTGTTTTGATCTGATTGTATTCACAGCCGTGTTTATGTTTTAATGTTTGAATCTTTGAAGTTTAGGAGTTGTAGTCAAAAGGTGGTGAGGAATATAAAGTAGATACAATGCCAATCTCTAATTTGTATATATCTGTAGTTTCATAGGATCTGAAATCTAAAGGAACTTTCTCTAGCCTTAGAGAAAATGTATAATTCCGAACACCAATGATGGAAAGCATAAAAGAAATCACTGCAAATTTGATTCAATTAAGAGGATAAAACCATATTATATAAAGTTAGTAAAGAATGAACCTTGGTTACCCGGGAGATTACATTGGCTAATAATGTTTGCCTGGGAATGGTGAATCTATCTATCTAAATAAAATTTGTAATTATTCGTTCTCGTTTCTCTGAGGAATTGATAATATTTGTAGTAACCTTCTCGTTGCTTCTTAGCTTTCAGTATTTAGAAGTTCTGATGATTCATGACTATATTTTCTGCCAATGTGGTTGTCTTTGCTTTACTATTACTTTTGCTTTTTAAGCCCTGTTGTTTATGGGTGCTTTAATTGCTATTGGACATGAAATTTTGTAATTTATGAGAATTAAGTGATTATGGGCTTTAATTTTATTTTTTGAATGAAGACAGTTGGAATCAAAAGTTCAAAATTGTTGATATGTGTTGAAAATTAAAGCATGTCTATTGATTTTAGTGCACAAATGAATTATGTCGATGAGGATGGTACTTCGGGCTCAGGGGATGATACGAACATGTTAGATGGACACAGCAAGCGTCAGCCTGTGACACCATCAAGTTCTGGTCGTCGCAAGAGAAGTCGCAAAACTGCTGGTGATGCCATTGTGGATGCTATGCTGGAAATAGCTGCCGCTTCAAAAATGAGGGCAGCTGCAATTATGAAGAATGAGGAGAGATTTTCAATAAGCAGATGCATTAAAGTTTTGGATGAGATGCAAGGTGTTGATCAACGAATTTACTTTCTTGCCTTGGACTTATTTGAGAACCCAAATGCCAGGGAAATCTTTATATCTCTTAAGAGTGAGAAACGGTTGCTATGGTTGCAGGGCAAGTGTAGTGTTTCTTCTGGTTGAATAGTTCAACTAACATAATCAATTGTGTACTTTTTAGTTCTGAACCTGTGGTCATGGTCTATGTGATCATTGTACAGCAGAGGAACTCTTACAATTGTAATTAGTTGACTGTTTGATGGCTGTTTCATTAGCTTAACGATTTAAAATGATAATTAGAGGTTCCGCTTTTCATTTCTCTGTTTATTATTATTTTTTTTTCTTTTTTTTTTTTTATATGCGGTTTATTATTTCTTTTTTTTGAAGCACATAAGTTTTATTAGAATACTTTTAAGGAGTGACCCATTGTTTATATCATTATTTAGTTTCGCTTTGTTATATATACTGCATTTAATTCTATTTCTACAGATACTTCAGCCAGCATGGATGATTTTGACATAGAATTGGATGAGATGGAATTAGTTGCGGCAGCTGCTGGCTACTATTATTATAATAGTATAACTAAGCGACCTCAACGAGGTATGTCACTTAGTGGAAATGGATTTATGACTCAAGTGCTGGAAGGACATGATGATGTGTGTCGGGAAATGTTTCGGATGGATAAACATATATTTCACAAACTATGTGACATACTTCGACAGAGAAGCATGTTACGCGATACTTCTGGTGTTATGATAGAGGAGCAGCTAGCAATATTTCTAAATATCGTGGGTCATAATGAGCGTAATAGAGTAATCCAAGAGCGGTTTCAGCATTCAGGTGAAACCATAAGCCGGTATTTCAATAATGTGTTGAAGGCAATCAAGTCCCTCTCGCGTGAATTCTTACAGCCACCACCTTTCAGCACTCCTGCAGAAATTCTCAATAGTAAAAGATTTGATCCATATTTTAAGGTTTACATTGACACTTGTTTTATTTTTCCTACTGCAGCTTATGTTCATTATGTTCGTCATCTCACTTATAATTATTTCCATCCAGGATTGTATTGGGGTCATAGATGGCATGCACATCCCTGCACATGTCCCAGCCAAAGATCAATCTCAATTTCGCAATAAGAAAGGCTTATTATCACAAAATGTGTTGGCAGCTTGCACTTTTGACCTACAGTTCATATTTGTTTACCCAGGCTGGGAAGGCTCTGCTCCAGATTCACGTGTCCTAAGAGCGGTTCTAGATGACCCAAATCAGAATTTCCCTCAGATTCCTGAAGGTTCTCCCCAAATATAAATATACAGAAGCATGCAATTTCTTGTATATAAACTTATCATATATTTCTTATTATATAACATATGAAAGCTCTACTTATGCATCTAGTCTGCAATATTTCAGGTAAGTATTACCTCGTTGACATGGGCTATGCAAACACTCAAGGATTTATTGCTCCATATGTAGGAGTCCGGTCTCACCTGCATGAATTCATAGGTGCCAATCAATTGCCTAGAAATGCAAAGGAACTTTTCAATCATCGGCATTCATCTCTAAGAAATGTGATTCAGAGGTGTTTTGATGTGTTGAAAACTCGATTTCCTATTCTAAAAGTCGCTCCTCAGTATGCATTTCATATACAAAGGGATATAGTTATAGCAGCGTGTGTTATTCATAATTTCATCCGGCGTGAGGAAAGAAATGATTGGTTGTTTAGTGCCATTGAGGGGGTGGTAGCTGAAGAGTTGCCTGATGATGATCAGTTTGACATGCAGTTAGCTTGTTCAATGCAGGAGCAAATTGCATCAGCATCACGAGATTCAATTGCAACGGGTATGTGGAACGACTTCATAAACAAATGGGATGAATGGTGATTGCTGATGCTGTATAGAATTTTGTTATCTTAAATTTGGTATATATTCCTTAACACCACAAAGCTTAATGTTTCTATTGTGATGGTGAAAGTCCCTTTGACGCAGAATTTTTGAAGGAATTGCAAAAATTTTGGGATGAATTATTGCTATGTTGTTTTTGTCACCTATTTTTAAGCTAGCATTCCAGTTTGATGATCCTATTCATGGTTTAAGAGTTTGCATTAATGATTAAGATATAGTTTACTTGAGATTAAAGTCAGCAATAGAGATGTTAATTTCCAGGCAGATTGATGATGTTCATTTGTTGTTGAAGATTGTCAAGGTGTTTTGTGTTGAATAGGTTACAATAAATGAATCAAGTTGGTGGTGTTTGTGTTCTACAATCATTTTCACTTTCGGTCTTAGAGTCTGTTTGGAAGAGCTTCTTTAAATAGATATTTTAGGAGTAGATCTTTTAAAGTATACCTTCTACGAGTAGAACTTTTAATGGGAAGATGTTAGTCGTTTGATTGTCAATTAGAAAAAGCTTTTTTAAATGGTAGGATTACCAAAATATTCAAAAACTATTTTAAATGATAGGGTTATATTAGTGCTTGTTTGGTTGGGCGTTCTACTGGCTCAAAAGGTCTACGAACCTCTACTTGAGTTTTTTAGAGTTGTTTTTTTGGGCTTTTGAAATTGTCTATTTTAAATTCAGTAGAGGCTAGTAAAGTTTAAACCTCTACTAGACAAAAGCACCTCCCTAGGAGCTTTTCTAAATAGACCTTTTAAAAAAAGAAGTATTTGATTTATATATCCCTAATTTGTTATTATTAACATGGAATACCCTTATTAAAATAAAACCCTGGAACCTTTTTATATTCTTTATTCTTTTCTCTCTACATATATGTTATTTTCTTTGCTCTACACTTACTGGAAGATTGGTATGTATAATATTTCTTCATTATTATTTTTATTGTTTATTTGTTTATCTTAATGTTTGTTCTACTGGCTTTGATTCAATTTTTTATTTCTTTTTAATGCATTTGATTATTTTATTTTTTGTCAAAAGTTTTGAAATATTGTCCATGTTTATGTATATTCATTACCAAGTTGTTTGATTATTGTCCCATGAAGTTTTGAGCTTTGAATTTCCTTTTCGGTTTTTTTTTTTTTTTTTTTTTTTTTCTGGATTATTTTGTAAGGGTTTATCGCATAGTAGTTTGAGTATTTGAGACTTGTGTTTTCTTCTGTACGGTGTCATATTTCAAATGACTAATGTAAATTTTGGCATCAAATAACTATACTTTTACAAGCATTAATTCTTGAAATGAAACCTGCAGACTTCAATGATTTATTGTTGATCGAAAAAAGAGAATTAATAATAGCTTTGAATCTTCCAAAAAAACTGATGATCATCTCTGAGAGTTTGAGATTGCAAGCTTATACTTAGAAATTTTTTCCAATATCACAGAGTTTCACCAAAATAATTTTCGAGGAAGAGAGTCAAATAATTACTATCTCAATAAATGATATAACAATTTGAGATCTTATTTCATGTGTTGTAAATAGTGCAGCCAGTGACAACTCACAAAGCCAAGGGAGCCCACAATTGACTCCAAAAAAAATTGATTTTTGTTCCGTAAAATCATATATATATATATATATATATATCTTAAATTCATTTTTTTGGTTGGTTTCGGCTTTTCACAACTACCAAGTGATAATCAAGAAGAAAATGCTACTCAAGATGTTTATGAGGAGTGATATTCTAATCGTGAAATAGGCAAAGAACGTGATAGTATTGTGACTCTTCTCATGCTTCGATGATAACTTATTTAATTTTGTTTTTTTTTTTTCCATTTAACTTTTTACCTTTTTATGAGATATTGATCATTTTCCTTTTATTTAATCTTTGACAGTGCTTTAACTTTGTTAAAAAATTAATATTTTTTGGTTATTATTTTAATCTTTTAAGTTTATATGGTGAAAGTTTTGAATTTTATTATTATTGTGCAATAGAAAATGTAGTTAATATGTAGAAAATCTTTTAAGTTCAATTATTTTTAGAGTGAATAAATAATATGTTTTTTTCAGTAATTTATTATCTCAGTAGACTTTTTGAGATTTTACAACCAAACGGTCTACTGTTATAAAAGTGTTTTTTTAATTACTAACCAAACAACTATATCTTCTTTTTCAAAAGCTTTATTTCAATTAGATATACTACAAGTAGACCTTTTACGAATAGACGTTTTTCAAAAGCTCAACCAAACAAGGTCTTAGACATTTTGGTGTTATTAACAAAAACTCAAAAAGATCTACTTGAAAAAGCCTAAAGTTTGAGATTCTTTAAGTAGATGTAAAATGATTTTTTTAATCATCTAAAAACTCTACTAACGACAAAAAAAATAATTAAAAAGAGTTTTTTTAATTAAAAAAATAATTAAAAAAACTCTTTTAGTCAGTAGAGAAACTCTTCCAAACGGGCACTTAGACTTTTTATTTTATTTTATTTTATTTGAAGTATTACTAGAATTATTACAATAGGACTATCGAAACCTGTCGAGATCAAACAATACATGTGCGACCCGGATATCTACTCCTATAACGGGAGATAACCATTCCCACACATATGCTTGTAAAATGAGCATGGTGGAATTTGAACCTCTCACCACTTATGTGGAAGGGAGGGGCCCTATCAAGTACCAACTCTGCTAAGAGGTGATGTGCTTCGGTCTTAGCCTCTTGAAGATGAAATCATGTAAAGAAGAAATGTCCTGGATATAGTCTTCATATTTATTATGTCAAGAACAGAAAAATGAGAAGCAAGAAGAGTGTTATGATTTTACAACTTCGACGAAATCTATGTTTGTCTGAGAGAGATTTTTTCAGAGTAAAAGCCTTATCATCGTTCAAACGAAATTTTAATTCTTGAGTTTTATTGGCTTTACTAATCTAATTACAATTCTGGCTATGCCTAGAATTTGGAATTTATGAACCACAACTAAAATTTTAATATTACTGAATTAATGACATATATTACGGACTTCTTTACAGTTAGATAAACTGGTTAGAAAATTAGTATCTGTGAGAAGATTTTAATTAATCAAATCACATATTCACATTATTTTAGTTAAAAGGGAAAGTTTCTCTTGAATTTATAAATTAATAAAGTAATTTAAGGCGTATTAAACATGGTTGTTATTGTCAGAGTTGCAAACACTTGCAATCCAATGCGAATACTATCCCACATCGAAAGTTGAGAGAGACAAAGCACGCTTTATAATACTACGGATGCTGTTTACATATCACGACCTTACTTGAACAGGATCTGTTCTATAGGCTCGTACCTCTGTATCCTTGAGTTCTAAGGAGACAGGATATCAAGTCTGGTGGATGAATAATGACCGTGTGATCAGAGCGTGATTATTGGTCTCACCCATCTTCGGATGAGTGGCGCTGCAGAGGATCGTTCTCAGTCAGTCACCTGATTGGGTTGGTCACATGGTTGTCTGACAGACTCTAAGATCTATTTACATCGTACCATTTTTTTTTTTTTTTTTTTGGCTTTTCTTCTATCAGAACAAACGTCAACGGTGGTCTTTTATTCAATACAATTATACAAACATACACGAAGATAATCTCTGGTTAATCTCACATCAAATGATCATCTACATCAATTGTCAAAATTGAGTTAATTAAAGTTACATTTGTAAGCAATATTATTTTAGAATTGGGAGGACAATATCCCCAATAAAGCCATTCTAACAGATATCAAATGTTTATACATCTCCTTTACTTTTTCTTCAAAGGGTTTGATCTCTTTTTCCAATTCCTCACACCTTCTCTTCAATTCCTCAAGATCATCACTTGTTGTATTTCTACCCTTTATTTGATTCCTCAAATAGTGAGCCGCCTTCACCGTCTGATGCAACTCAGTCAGCATCATGGACGATCCAGATTTTTGATGCTCCCTGATTTGCTTTTGGAGTTGTTGCAATGAACATGACCAATAAGTTGATGAACTCACTGACTGAGTCTGCTGTAGTAGTGGCCTCAAGCCACGCTTTGATTTGAATGAGAGAGCTGTTCCAAGAATTTCACAGACCATTGACGTGACAGCCTTGGACCCACCTAAGATTTCAGCTAGTTTTGAATCTGATGATGAAGATTGAGCTAGCTTTTGACTGAAAAATCTCTTGAAGGGTCTCTTAGTTTCCGTAGCATTATGGCATGAATCCAACAAGTGTTTTGCACGTGCTAAGGTGGTTGGATGAGGCTGTCCTGATTCCAGCAAACGCGAGACTACTTTTAATGACTCCTCATAGTTTCGAATTGTATCTATCTTCTCTGTCAACTGGTTGCATGTATCGAGCAATTTTACATTGAAATCAAGGTAGTCGTCTATGATTTTTCTGTCTGAAGGTTGACACGTAGTAGTAAAATCTGAAAGAGAATTTAAGGTGATTTGTTGGGTGGTGGTGGCTGCGTCGACGAGAGCGTGTAACAACCCATTAGCGTTATGTGATATAATAATAATATGTTGGAGGGTGTGGTCGAGTTGGTGGCCAAATGTGGTTGTTACCGGTAAAGGCGCGACTGCCGACGAAGCCGAGAGCCTCTTGAGGGAGATTGATGACGACAATGTTGTCCTCATGTTTCTTCAAAGGTCGTGTACTTGTGTTAGTGTGTGTGAGCAAAACCCAAGAGATGCTCTTGTCTCTTTATATGTAAAGAAGACTAGCTAGAAGAGAGGTGCTGCATGCATGCATGCATTTGAGCACGTGTTAAAAGGTGAGTAGGTAAAAAGAGAAACAAAGTGGTGTTGTGAACTTGTGATTGGTGTCTATTTCTAGGGAGTTGCATTCTTGTAGGTTCTTGTGCCCTTGATTCCTTTAAAGTGGGTTCAATCATGGATGGCAGAGACATATAAACTAATAATTTTATGTGGTGATGATTGATGATCGATGGTTGTGAGCTGTACTTAGATACCGTGGTTCATCAAGAATGTACCACGTACCATCGGTGTAAGACCCACTACTTCCAAGTATCCAACCCATATTTATATATCGTTCCACTCACTTTTAAACAACAAATTTTTGTAATGTGCTTCGAGTTTGGAAATCAAATTCCAATATTTTTTATTTTTTTAAGGAAAATATCATTTTGCCCCTTGAACTTTACCCTATTAGAAAAGTAAGGACAGAGTTTGCTCATATTGGCCATTAATCCCCTAAAATGAAAAGAATATATAATATACCCTTTTTGTCACCTTTTCCGTTCCATCGGTGTAAGACCCACTACTTCCAAGTATCCAACCCATATTTATATATCGTTCCACTCACTTTTAAACAACACCTTTTTGTAATGTGCTTCGAATTTGGAAATCAAATTCCAATATTTTTTATTTTTTTAAGGAAAATATCGTTTTGCCCCTTGACCTTTACCCTATTAGAAAAGTGAGGACAAGGTTTGCTCATATTAGCCATTAATCCCCTAAGATGAAAAGAATGTATAATATACCCTTTTTGTCACCTTTTCTGTTCAAAATGACGTTGACTGTTTAAATCAAATGGGTAATATTGTAAAAGTAAATAATTAAAAAAAAAAAATTAATTAATTTGCCAAAGGTCCAGAATGAAGCAAACTCTTCTCTCTCTCCCAAAATCCCTTCATCTTCAATCTTCATCACCCTTCCAACCCAGAAAAGCTAGATCCTTATCTTTATCAACAAAATCAAACCAAAATCAATAAAAAAAAAATCAAACCAAATATCAAACCATTCATAATCATCATCTTCTAAATCATTCCCAACACGTAAACCCTAACCTAATCAACAACAACTCACACCCAACCCTAGCCACCACCCTAACCCACCGAAATCACCAACTACTATCCAGTCGATCGTTCTCCTCCCAACCGGAGATCGAAGCCAACCAAACCAGCTCTTCTCGCCACCGATCCCTTTCTCTTTCTTCCCATCTCTTTTCTCCTCCTTCTTTCCCTTGATAGAGGGGTGGCCATTGTGGTGCTCAATCTCCTGTGGTTGATCTCGGTTTTGGGGTTTCTTATTTGGGTTTGGTTTGAGATAGTGGTGGTGGTATGTTCTGGGGTTTGGTTTGGTTGAAGGTTTGATTCGGTTTGCTGTGTGTATGCATGTGGGTTGATGGTGATGGTGGTGGTGTGTTAGTGGTTTGGGTTTTGGGTTTGCTTTGGGGTTCTAATTTGCTACGTTTGGGTAAGGGTGGTGCGTTTTTGGGTTGATTGATGGTGGATGGTTCTGGGTCAATGGTGGTCGATTGATGGGGGTGATGCGTTTCTGGGTTTTGGGTTCTGGGTTTCGTGATGATTGTTGATGGACTGGGTTTCCAGATCCACAAATTGCGTTTGGCTATGGTTTCAGTGTGTTTGGTGGTGGTGGTGTGATAGTGTTGATGGTGGTGGTGTGTTAGTGGTGATGGTTGTGGCGATGGTGGTGGAGATCTATAATTTTCCACATCACCAGATCAAAGAGATGGATCTATCTCCATATATCTTCAATTTATTTTTATTTTTTTTATTTTTGTGTTATTTGATAAAAAGATGGATCTGGGATTGGATCTCAGTTTTTTTTGTTTAAAATTCTTTTTTACTTTTAATTTCTATTTTGTAAAAATTAAAATTAACTAAAAAATAAATTAATTTTAATATCTCTGCAGAAATAAAATTAATTAAAATATTATTATTAAATATGTTTATAAATGAGTATAATAAATATTATTATTAAATATTTTTAATAGCTCACCATCTTTTTTTTTCAATTATGATTTTTTTAATTTTCTTTTTTATTTTCTTTTACTTAAATATATTTTTTACTTAATAAATATCTTGAGGGTTAATGGTCATTTTCTGAATGGCATTGAAGGGTAAAATCGTCTTTTAATCCACTGTATTAGCTTTTCCATTGAAAAAGCTAACATAAGGGGTTCTTTGATCATTATTTCGATTTTAGGGGGGAGATTGGCCAATATGGACAAATCCTATCCTCACCTTTCTAATAGGATAAATATCAAGGAACAAAACGATCTTTTCCCTTTTTTTAACAATTAAAAATAATTCGGAATTCGAGGGATATGGAAACTATTCAAACCCACAAACTCAATAGTACATATGTGAGAGGCATGTTACAATATAACAAAAACATAAGAAAAGTGAAAAGAAATAAATAAAAAGATATAGGTATTCTTGTGTGTGGATTTGGTTAAGCCGATATATATCCAAAACCTTAAAGCTTTAAGAGTTAACCTATTAAAAACTAGATTAAGAGAGTGGTGGTAAGGTGACCTTGGGGCAAGAGCAAGAATCAAGATCCATTCACAAGATTTTTGGAAATCCAAAATCTGACATGGTGTCGTGAGAGTCCTTCCACATGGCTTGCACATATTACTTCCATTGATTATGTTGTCTCCATGTTTTTTTTTTTTTTTTTTTTTTTTGAGGAAAGGGCACCTGAAAATCTGGAAAACCAGATCCAGGGCAAGGTTACAACCATTACTGGGACTCCACAAATAAAACCACTCAGGCACCAGCCCAGAACAGAGTCCCACTACAGGGAGAAAAAAACGCCCACACACAGGTGGGATTACATCCAAACCATAAAACAAAACAAACAGAAAAATAAACAAACGAGCCGAAAGCAGTCCGGAGGAGAGACCATGTCGCCGGAGAAGACCCACCAGGACGCCGCCGACCAAGCAACGACGTCGGAGATGCCCGATCGAAACCCCAAACCACCATGCCTATCAAACCCCCACCAGTATCGACCGCGTCACCGCAAAGCATAAACCGACCAAGCTTAACACCAAGACCAGGGAAGGAGGACTCCGAAGCTGCCGGCGGTGTCCCGATGGAGAGGACGGGGTCGGACGAACCTCAGGACCACCGATCGACTGCTCACGCCGAATCACACCAGATCTGGCTAGATCCAGGAGGATCGGCCGATCTAACAGCTGCCGTCTTCAACTGGACAAAACGTCTTGCACGGAGGCGCGAGAAAGACTTCCAGGCGAAGGACAGGGCCGTCGTAGCAGCTGCCGGTGACCCCCTGCTGGACGGGAAAGCCGAGCATGGGAAAGAAGCAGATCGCCCGCCGGGGCGACATCGCCGCCAACTCCCGCAACCACAGCGAGAAACCGGCGACGGGAAGCTAAGGCGGTTAGGGTCTTGAGTTGAGAGAAAAGAAGAGAGATATTTTTAAGAGAGAGGTTTCAGGTATTGTTGTCTCCATGTTTGCCACGACCTTCCTTTCTTAATTTCTTTTTACTTTAAATAAGCTTTCTACACTTCTACCAGATTGGCCTTTTCTTTTTCTAGTAATTTAAATTAAGATAATATCTACCAGAAAATCTTGCATGCATTATAACCACTAATGTTATGACACATTTACATGAAGGACCAATGGGATTAAATTTGCATGCCATTTGATTTCAGCTGTTGGATGCACCGGATGCAGATCTGCATCAATCTACAAATGCTAATTTAATTGCTGCTAAATCCTTCTGTTTTGGCTTTAATTTATTTCTATCCAACCCCATGGTTTATTCATATTTTTGACACTTAATTTGTAATCTTTTCGGATTGGGATCCTCTAATAATATAATTTATATTAAGTTTTTAATGATTCTTTAATTGAGTCATTCATTATCATATTCATTTGTAATCGTGACGTTCTCTTTATATTATTTTCTTTTCTTTAACTACCTAGCACAACCTTATAGAACTTTTTAAAAACTTTAAATAAATAGTTGCACATTTCCGTCTTTTAGTCCAAGTGATGTGCACGGCGCATCTCCCTTTCCACATTAATGGTGAGAGATTCGAGTCCCACTGTATGTATTTTACAAATATGTAGATCAAATAAAATGAATTGAAGGCTAAGGGCGCGTTTGTTAACGTTTTCAGAAACTGTTTTTTGTTTCCTGAGTCACAAAAACAGGAAAAACCCGTTTGGTAGGATGATTTCAAAAAACTGTTTTATAAAACATTGAGAACAGTTTTCAGTTTTAATGAATAAAAAATTGAGAACTCTGAGAACAACAATTTGTTGTTTTCAATATTCTTGAAAACTTTTTTTTAGCAATAAAATTTACTCAAACCAAATCCATCTTTTGGATCTTCATAGATCTATATCAAAAAGATGATGATAATTTCGATAGGTTTGATGATGAAAATTAAATTTATTTATTATTTAATTTTAATTTTTTTTAGTTTTAATGTTTAATTAGTTTAATATCACTTTTTCATTATTTATAATATTAATCTTTTAAAAATGATTTTAAAAATATTATACTAAACACGTTTTTTATGTTTTGATTCTCCGAATATCATTTTTAACCATTGCTACCAAACGCGTTTTCGAATTCAAAAAATCCAAAAAATCAAAAAATCAGTTTTTCAAAAACTTCAGATTACAAGAAAACAAAAACTGAAAAACAAAAACGTTACCAAACGCCCCCTAAGTACTTGAATATAAATGTTTTCATCTAACAAGTTTAATAGTACCGGTTGATAATCAATAACATTTGCATTTAATTGTTTGAGTACGATTGACAACAATTGAGTTGAATCATTTAATTAACATGAATAAAGATCATATGATCGGACTAAATTAGATTTCTTACTTAATGTTAGAGTTAATAAACAAAACGATTGTTGACGGTGAAATTTGGATTGCCACACACACAACAATTATATTAACTTAAAGTAAAATGAGAAAATAATCAATGCATGCAAGAGACAGATTTTTACGTGGAAAACCCTTGAATGGGAAAAAACCACGGCGCCCTAGAGGGCAGAAAAATAGTACTAGTCTTATTGCTTCGTTACACACTCAGATCTCTCATACGATTGCTCTCTTCTCCCTCTCTCTAAGTTTTCGAACCCCTTCCTCATGGGATAGATGGTTCTATTTATACATGTCTAATTAGGGTTTCCCATTGTTTTTAGCCGCGTTGGTGGTAGGTTTCCTTCTTTGATTCGTACTAGGATTCCCATGTTTGTCACGGACCTGGATATTTCTCTTATCTCTTTTCCTCTTTACGACTCCTTGTTGCCATGGGTCTTCTAAAGTTTAGGGTTGATTTCTGTGTTTCTGCTGAGTCGGTTCGGGCCCAGTACGCTGATGCAGCGAGCACCTTCACTCTTGGGTTTTGTCCTTTGGCGACCACGTTTCTACCTGTGGCGAGTATATATCTAGTTCTGGCGACCACACCTTTGACTTTATTGATTTAAGGCATCAACATTCTGGCTTGCCACATTTTCTCCCTTGACCTGGACAATGAGTGACGTGGCAACCTTCTCTTCATCATTTATTGACTCCTTTGGTGACGTGTCTACTTGGCGAATTTATACATACAACAACGATTGTACTGAGCAATCAAATTGTCAGTCACCAGCTCATAAGACTTCCGCTCACTCACCAGATAACTCTACAAGGCAACAACTAATCAATTCATCAGAAGGTAGCACTACAATACTAGCCAATTCAGTGAGCATGAATCATAAAGCAACTCTATCATGATGATTCAGCGTGATCATCATGATCAATCATCATCAGATGATTAGCTACTTTTTACGGGAAAAAGGGATAACAGAATTGTAACAGAATGTCCATGTGGCAACCATATCAACAACCTTATCTCTAAGGATCAGAAGAGGCATGCAACTTGCATGACTGTATAAAAACGGGCAAGAGCTCTATCTGTATTCATTCAACAAAATATCAATAAAACTCTCTCAAGTTTTCTCTGAAGCATCAATGGCTTCAACTTCTTATTTACTCTATTTTTGTCAGGTGTGTGGAAAAACGTGACATGTTGCTATGAACTGCTATCATCTTTTTGATAGGAACTTTCAGAGCAATAATCAAAACCAAAATACTTAGTACAATGGTAACAACACTCAGTTCAACGGCAACAACATAGTAGCCCTGACTATTGCTCCACATCAAGCCAACTTCCACCAGTCAACTGCCTATTATGCCACACCTGAAATTGTTTGTGACCCAGCCTGGTACGCCGATAGTGGTGTCACAAATCACGTCACTTATGACCTTTCCAATCTCTCACTACAAGAAATTCGATCATCGACTACGGGCGATGTCTGTTGTGGATGTGTATCCACTACGGACATCGCCCGTTTTAACGTCCGTCATCTGTGAAGGTGTGATAGAAAATGACGCATTTCGAATACGGACAATGTTCGTGATAAATAAGTTTGTCTACAACGGGCAATGCTCGTGGTCGATACGTTACTAACAACGGGCATTGTCCGTGATCAATGCGTTACTGACAATGGGTATTACCGATGATCGATGAGTATTCTTTTTTTTTTTTATATAAAAAAATACAAATTTAATTTATTGATTTTATACGTAGTCTGTTTAGTGCAAATAGTGCAAATAATTGGAAGATTAAACTCCAAAGCATTCAATATAAAATTCCACAAGCATTCAATATATATGTTAAAATTAATAAATCCATAATCATTCAATTAAAAATCTTCAAGTATTAACATTACATTCACCTACAAACATTCACCCACAAACATTCATTTAATTAAAAAGTCTACTAATCTTAACAATAAGTTCACCCATACATATATTCACCTAAATCTTAATAATTAATGATGTATTTGATAGCCAAACAATATGTGTGCCTCTAGCATCTTCAAGAATTTCTATATCACTAGTAGGGCACATCAAAGGTACCTTGTTAACTAATATCTTCTTCACACAAACTCTCTGGCCCTTATCCATTTGCATGCAACCAACTTGTATAGAATTATGAAAAACAACTTTTAGTAAGAGAATTTTATGAAACTTTTATGGATATGTTTGGTTTGCAATAGCATAATTTTTTTTAATCTAAACTGTTCTAGCCGGATACCACATCAACCAAGCTAAGATTGAGGCCACTAAGTTGGAACAAATTTTCCTATTAGTAATATCTCTATAAATTAGGAATCAAAATTTTGTTTTGTAACATGTTTTCCAAAAATAATGTGGTCATAAATCAAATCTTTGTTTGAATGTCTTTAGTCAGTCTAAAGTTTTGTAATGGAATATTATTAGAAAGGAAAAAGGAAGGCATGGCATTGTCATATAAACAGTTCAAGAAATGAAGCAAAAGAATTGTGTGTTATGTTCATCAAGATTGTCTAATGTTGATATAGCATTCCCTCAAAACTCAATATTAAAATACTTTTAACTTCAGTACTTACAATCTAGTAATGACATCAATCTCTCCAGTGCATCCCTTCTTCTGGTGTTCTGCACAGAGTTGAGCTACCAACTCGGTGCTGTTTAGAGTCTTTCGTGAGAAAGCATCAATAGCATGAAACCTTTTCCTAGAAATCTTCCATGCTAGCTCATCCACTTCCTTTGCCATCACCATCTCAGGCCATCTGCCTCCATGCAAAACTCTGCTGTCATCACACACAAGGCGTCATGGAGGGACCTTTCAGCCTCGTCAAGCACATGGCGGCTGCCAAAACATATCAACATAACATAATGTAACATGTCCAAGGGGAATCTCAACTTTGAATTCAAGCAATAATAATAATAATAATAAGTAATACGTTATTGCTAACAAGTAGAAAAGATCTACAATATCCACAACAAGGATGTCTAAAATAAATCATCCAAAAGAAACGGTAGACAAACAACAAACCAATTATACTTGTATATAATTTCATTCCCCAAGACAAACATACATACCAAAGAAAAAGACACCCACTGATGCAACAGAATACCAGAAAATATCACACAGGAGAAAAATTACAAAAAAGAATGTTAAGATAACATACCTTACATCTCTCAATACTATTGTACATGCCTAACCCAATTTCACACCAGAAATGTGGATTAACTTGTACTCACCTATCATGATTTCCTCAAATTTGTAAAAGATCTACACAATGTCAAGCAGAGATATATGCAACGGGCCGAAAGAGCATACGGCATATATGTTTAAGCTCTAATTAAACATGCTATATACTATTAGTAAGAAGATGAAAGATTCTAATAGGGGCATTCATTTCAACACAGCCCGTGGTAAGTAAAACAATTATCTACTACGGGCTCATAGCTGCCCGTGGTAAGTAAAACATATCCATCACGGGCATACAAGGGCCCATTGTGGAAAAGCTTTTAAGAGATTATTAACCACGAGCATTTAAGGGCCCATGGTTGTTAATACTTATCAAACACGGGCCCAGTATACCCACTGTAGATGTTCAGTTATAGATAACACAATTTATTGTAGTGTCTCTCTACACTTTGAATATCAAAGTAGTGACAGACTTACTGTTGGAAATAGACAACAACTTAAGATATCTCATATTGGTAAGACTTTTCTTCCATCACACAACCAATCATCTAAGTTGCTGATGTTAGATCATATTCTATGTGTGTCATCTATTGCCAAAAATTTACTTAGCATATCTAAATTTACACAAGATAACAACTGTTATGTTGAGTTCTACTACAGTTTTTGCATTCTAAAGGATAAGAGTACCAAGGAAATATTGCTTCGAGGCAAACTTGAAAATGGATTATACAAGCTTAACTTGATTGGAGCTCTACAAAGATCAGATAACCAATGTTTAAGGAATAAATCTTTTACTGCTTTTTCAATTTTTTCAAAGAATAACACAGTTAGCAAACCTTGTAGATATGGTTTGAAAGTTGACATTTCCTGTAATCAAAATCATTTAAATGAAAATATGTAGTGTTTAAAGTTAGGCCATCCTGCTCTGTTGGTCTTGAGATAAGTATTAAGTAGTTTACATCTGAAGTATAATAATGCTTATTTTAAATTATGTGATGCATGTAAGTTGGGGAAATTGCATCAACTTCCCTTTCAATCTTCGAGCTACAAAGCCAATAATCCTCTAGAATTAGTATATACAGATGTTTAAGGTCCCTCACCATTGCCATCTATGGAAGGACATCGCTACTATATCTTATTTGTGGATTCTTTTTCGAGATACAGTTAGTTATACCCTCTAAAGCTAAAATCAGAAGTGTCAGGTGTCTTTCTTCAAGTCAAGAAACATGCAGAGCATCAATTTAATAATAAATCGAAGTGTTTACAGGCAGACATGAGAACTGAATATAAACCACTAATTCCTTTTCTCACCAAGCTTGGTATACACTTTCGAACTTCGTGTGCTTATACACATCAGCAAAACGAAGTGCCTAAGAGAAAGCATCGACATGTGGTAGAGTCAGGATTCACTCTTCTAGCACAAGCCAACATGTCTCTATCATTTTGGGTTGAAGCCTTCCAAATGGTTGTTTTGCTAATAAACAACTTACCAACCTCAGTTCTCAAATTGAAATCTCCCTATGAGGTCTTGTTCAAAAGGTTGCCAAGCTATAATTACTTTAAAGTTTTTGGATGCACAACCTTTCCTTATCTCAAACCATACTCACATCAGAAGTTCAATTTCCACACTTTCAAGTGTGTGTTTATTGGATACAACCTAACTCAAAAGGGATACAAATACTTAGATTCCTCTGGTAGAATCTATGTATCTCAAAATGTTGTGCTCGATGACTTTGAATTTCCTTACAGAATTCTTTTTCCTTCAAAGGATTCAACCATAGCTCAATCCGTGAGCTTACGAACATCAGTTTTGATAGATACTTTACCACTCTCGGTTCCAGCTTCTTCTAAAAGTTTTTCTCAAAATCAACCTTCTACAGATATGTGCTCTAACTCTCCTTCACGAATTCCGTTAGGCATAGATGCCTCAGTTGTTCCCTTCCACATTGATCTCTCCCAACCTACTCCTTAATCAGTATCATTACACCTTATGACAACCAAGCTCAAATCGGGTGCTATAAAGCACACAGCTTACTCTTCAATTTGTAAGTCAGTTGATGTATCCAAAAATGAAATTAAGCCTCGAAATGTAGCAAAAACTCTCACCAAACCTCAGTGGCATAAAACAATATTGGATGAGTATTCAGCCTTAATGAGAAACAATACTTGGACTTTTGTGTCATATACTGAATCTGGCAACTTAGTAGGCTGCAAGTGGGTTTTTCGAACTAAATACAAGCCAAATGGTTCAGTCCTTAAACATAATGCTAGGTTGGTTGTGAAAAGATTTCACCAAACTCCTAGGATCGATTTTTGGGATACTTTCAGTCCTGTTATACAGGCTGCCACAATTCGTATCATTTTCTCCTTAGCTGTCACTTTCGGTTGGGACATACAACAAGTTGACATCAACAATGCATTTCTCAATAGGGATCTCAAGGAAAGTGTTTATATGGAACAGCCTTCAGGCTTCATTAACATTTATCGACCTTCATTCATGTGCAAGCTCAATAAGGCACTTTATGGCCTAAAGCAAGCACCACGTGCGTGGTTTTCCAAGCTGAATCTTGCTCTACAAAGTTGGGGCTTTGTAGTTTCACTAGCTGATGTATCTTTTTTCATCAAGAGGCATAATGGCAAAGTTATTTTTCTGTTGGTCTATGTGGATGACATACTCCTCACCGATAATGATTCTACTCTTATCAGTCAAACCATTTCCATTCTCAATAAGGCCTTTGCATTGAAGTCTTTGGGATCTATTAGCTATTTCCTTAGCTTTGAAGCTCATAGGTCTTCTGTTGGGCAATTCTTAACACAATTCAAATATGTGCTTGATCTTTTGAAAAAGGCGAACATATTAAACTACAAATCTTGCTCAACTCCATTTTCAGTTAGCACTAAGCTTACCAAGATTGGCAAGCCTTTTTCAGCTTAGTCAGTACTTATCTTCACCCACTGATAACCATTGGCAGGCCTACAAGCATCTTCTACGATATCTAAAATGGATTGCAAATATAGGACTTCATTTTAAACCAGCTGCTTCAATGTCTATTGACGTCTTCAGTGATGCTGATTGGGCATCATGTGTTGATGAACGGAGATCGACTAGTGGTTGTTATGTTTATCTAGGAGGAAATCTTATTGCTTGAAGTTCTAAGAAGCAAAATGTGGTTGCTCGATCCAGCTGTAAAGCTAAATACAAGGCTCTTTCACAATCTGCTACAAAGGCTTTGTGGCTAACCTCTTTGTTCTCCAAACTTGGGTTTCTTTTGGCTCATAGTCCTATTCTTTGGTGTGATAATCAGGGAGTTGGTTCCCTTGCTCAAAACCCTGTCTTTCACGCTCGTACCAAGCACATCGAAATTGATGTGCACTTTATTTGCGAAAATATCTCTTCTGGGACTCTGAGTTCAATATGTACCCATTGAACATCAGTATGCAGATATTTTCACTAAGGCTTTAACTTCCTCTTGTTTTGATTATCTTAGATCCAAGCTGAATCTAGTCATCTCACCCATGTTCAACTTGAAGGGGGATGCTAGAATTAATAAACAAAATGATTGTACTGAACAATCAAATTGTCAATCACCAGCTGACAAGACTTTTGCTCACTCACCAGCTAACTTTACAGGGCAACAACCAATCAATTCATCAGAAGGTAGCACTACAATGCTAGCCTATTCAGTAAGCATGAATCATAAAGCAACTCTATAATGATGATCTGGCGTGATCATCATAATCAATCATCATCAGATGATTAGCTACTTTTGGTGGGAAAAAAGGATAACAGAATTGTAACAGAATGTCCATGTGGCAACCTTATCAATAATCTTATCTCTAAGGATCAGAGGAGGCATGCAACTTGCATGATGACTAAATAAAAATGAGCAAGAGCTCTATCTGTATTCATTCAACAAAATATCAATAGAACTCTCTCAAGTTTTCTCTGAAGCATCAATGGCTTCAACTTCTTCTTTACTCTGTTTTTGAATATTAGTTTAGGCATTTTGTCAAACACATCCCAGCTTTTACTCTTAAATTTGAAATTTGAATAAATCAACAAAAAAGAATATATATTGATCTTTTTGTTTTTTGTTTTTTTTTTTTTGGAAATCTAGAACCAATATGGGTCAGAGGGTTGTCAGAACCTACTAAAATCAAACATTACAACGCGGGCCAGATGTCTATTTATGTAATCAAAATAAGTTGGCTCCCAACAAAGGGAGACGTTTCCCCACACTTATTACGGTTTTATGGGCAATTATGAGACAATATATACAATGTGTCAAGATTTAAAACATTGTGAGATGATGGAGATTGTGAAGTCTTTGGGAATATTGATCGAAGTTAGAATTGTAATATTTAAAAAAGGTTCAAAAATTTTCTAGCACTCTTTACTACCCTACTTTTAAGACTAACACCAACTTAACAACTTCCTAAATGTGTTTTTGACAAAAATATCCTTAAAACACAATCATAAAAATAAGTCTCGCGTTTTTTTTTTCCTAGACTTATTTGGATATTTCTAAGACTTATTTTATAATTTCTGAGACTTATTGGATATTTTTACAAATTCCGAGACCTATTTACACTATTTTAAAATCCCATAGATAACTTGTGTGGAATCTTTTGGACTCGAATACCATTAAGACCCGGGTAATTAGAAGGTTAAAACCTCATATATCTAATTTTTATCTTCTATACCCCTTAGTTATCTAGAAATTAATTATGTATGTTAACTTATTTGGGAGGCCAGCTTAATTCAAATTTGAATTTTCTCAAAATGTGAAAATATGTCATACTACCCTTACTAACAACAAATTTGTAGATTAGTAAATTTAATCAAATATAAATGATATTAATTAGAACATGAAGATTGATGAAACCATCATGCAAGCCTAATGTAACACTAGATAAGTTGGCTAGCAAAGAGAAATTGAATCATCTCGGTGCTTACAGACCAAATCGACAATTTAAAAAACTTAGTACACAGATATTTGAAAATTGTAAAATCGGAGGGGAATTATGCAATTACAATGAATCTTAGAAGTAATATATATAATTATATAGCCATGATTCCATGAATGAAGAAGTGAAGAGATATAATTAGAAGACAATGAAATCTATGAAGTAGACAATATGAGGGACCGTACAACAAATTGTACTCAATCATTGATCCACTACATTAGGGATTAATGCATGTATGTTAAGTGTTAACTTAAAATATTTGCCGACTAATTAAAGACAACTTTAGAATCTATTTCATTTGATTTTCCAACCAAATTGATTCCGACAAAAGTTAGGAAATGAGATCTGGGTTCACTTATTGGCCTCTCTAGTTGCCTTTTTCGTCCCTTGGATACCATATTATAATTAGGAGAAAAATAAAGAGTATTTTATTGATCAACTTCTGTAGACTATGTTTATGAAAGCAGTGACTTGCAGCTAAGAATTGGTTATGAAAGGAGAATTGTTCATCGTATGGATAGGTTATGGTAATGTTATTTGTGATTAAGAATTGTTTTTATTTATTAATTTTTGTGAGAATCATCAATTACATTATATAAATATTTGAGCTCAAATAAATGCTGGTATCATTATACAGTCCAATGCACTTGAATGACAAGATTGTATGTTGATTTTTTTTTATAAAAAAAATAGATATTTAACTTGAACAAAAATATACTATGATAGTATGATTATAGAAAGAACAGCAATTCATCTCTATATTTTAGAATACCTCAGTCCTCTAAATGTTAACAAAAACTTGGGTGTAAATGATTAAGAAATGCATGAAAAGGATTATTGGGATTTAAATCACTCCTTGTTTCATCTCTTCCTCAACTTTTCAGGATCCATATTCCATATACACATCCTTTATTAAAATGAATGGCCCTGATCTGATATAATATATGCTCACCAAGTCACCCTATACTCTCTCGGCCAAATTTTAAAAATTTCTAATTATATGATTTGTTTGAATTTGAATTATTATACAAGGACATTCTGATGTATACCTGTGCACCGGTATAATGTTGCATGTAATTGTATGTGATTGTATATATATAATGTTATCGCATGTGAATTGTGTGTGATCACGCCAAAACAATATTAAATTTTATTGTGATCGCATAAGATCACAATAAAATTAAAAAAAAAAAAAAAAATCTATTTATATGATTTGTTTGGATTTAAGTCATTATATAAGGATATTCTGATGCTGATGCAGGAGATAAACGTGAAAATTTTCTTGAAGATTTTTTATTTTAAAAACATTATTATAATTAATAAATATTATTATGTTTCATTTAATTAGGTAGTTAATTATTTAATGATTTGATTTTTTTAAAATCAAATCTAATTTCCTTATTAAATTTGGTTTAGGAGTCTTAGAAATTTTTTGTTCAGGAATTTAGGAGATTTGGGTTGCTTTCATTATTTAAATTGCTTGTATTAGGTTTTTTCAATTAAACCTGAATGAATAAAAATTGTTTTTAGAGAGAGTAACTCTTTTTGTCCAAATTTCGGTGCCTTTGCGAGGGTCAACAAATTTGAAACCTATTATCCTAGCATCAGAGCACTGTGCACGGATCAATAGAACAATAGTAGAGTTCGCTTCCGATACATTCGTGTATGAATCAACGGATTCAAATCAGTTATCTATTATGTCTATCGATCATTGTGTGCGTGATTTTTCCCCTACATCAAATGTTCACTGGTGCACCGGTAATGTTGCATGTAATTGTATGTGATTGCATATAAATAATGTTATCGTATGTGAATTGCTTATGATCACGCCAAAACAATGTTAAATTTTATTGTGATCGCACATGATCATATGTGAGTTAAATATTTATAGCACGTGGTCTTTTTTTCTTTTACTTTTTACATTTATCTCACAAATTGGGCCATGTGCTACACTCTTATTGGTGGGATCAGTATTTTGGGTACTAATTGGTTGGTACCGAAACATTATTCTTTAGAATTTATGAACCACAGCTAAAATTTTAATATTATTTATTTAATGACATATATTACGGACTTCTTTACAGTTAGATAAACTGGTTGGAAAATTAATATCTGTGAGAAGATTTAATTCATCAAATCACATATTCACATTATCTTAGTTAAAAGGGAAAGTTTCTCTTGAATTTATAAATTGATAAAGTAATTAAAGGCATATTAAAATTTAAACATGGTTGTTATTGTCAGAGTTGCAAATACTTGCAATCCAATGCGAATACTATCCCACATCGAAAGTCCAGAGAAAGAAAGCACGCTGTATATTACTACAGGTACTGCGTACACATCACGACCTTACTTGAACAGGATCTGTTCTATAGGCTCGTACCTCTGTATCCTTGAGTTCTAAGGAGACAGGATATCAAGTCTGGTGGATGAATCATGACCGTGTGATCAGAGCGTGATTATTGGTCTCACCTATCTTCGGATGAGTGGGGCTGCAGAGGATCGTCCTCAGTCAGTCACCTGATTGGGTTGGTCACATGGTTGTCTGACAGACTCTAAAATCTTTTTACATCGTGCCATCTTTTTTTTTTTTTTTTTGGCTTTTCTTCTATCAGAACAAACGTCAACGGTGGTCTTTTATTCAATACAATTATACAAACATACACGAAGATAATCTCTGGTTAATCTCACATCAAATGACCATCTACACATTAGATCAATTGTCAAAATTGAGTTAATTAAAGTTACATTTGTACAAGGAGCAATAATGTTTTAGAATTGGGACGATAATATCCCCAATAAAGCCATTCTAACAGATATCAAATGTTTATACATCTCCTTTACTTTTCCTTCAAATGGTTTCATCTCTTCTTCCAACTCTTCACACCTTCTCTTCAATTCCTCAACATCACTTCTTCTTGTATTTTTGCGCTTTATTTGATTCCTCAAATTGTGAGCCGCCTTCACCGTCTGATGCAACTCAGTCAGCATCATGGACGATCCAGATTTTTGATGCTCCTTGATTTGCTTTTGGAGTTGTTGCAATGAACATGACAAAGATGATGAGCGAGTACTCTGCGGCAGTAATGACAATCGTTGCTTTGATTTGAATGAGAGAGCTATTCCAAGAATTTCACAGACCATTGACGTGACGGCCTTGGACCCACCTAAGATTTCACCTAGTAATGAATCTGATGATGAAGATTGAGCTAGCTTTTGGCCGAAAAATCTCTTAATGGGTCTCTTAGTTTCCATAGCATTATTATGGCATGAATCCAACGAGTGTTTTGCTCGTGCTAATGTGGTTGGATGAGGCTCAATGTTGCCTTGCAGCAAATGCGAGACTACTTGTAATGACTCCACATAGTTTCGGATTGTATCTATCTTCTCTGTTATGTGGTTGCATGTATCGAGCATTTTGTCATTGAAATGAAGGTAGTCGTCTATGATTTTTCTGTCGGAAGCAGGTTGATAAGTAGTAAAACGTGAAAGAGAATTTAAGGTGATTTGTTGGGTGGCTGTGGAGGCATCGACGAGAGCATGTAACAACCCATTAGCGTTTAGTGATTGGAGGGTGTTGTGGAGTTGGTGTCCAAATTGGGTTGTTAACGGTAACGGCGAGACTGCCGACGAAGTTGAGAGCCTCATGAGGGAGATTGTGAGTCTTCTAAGCATTGATGACGATGATGATGTCTTCAAACCCAAGAGATTGTGAATCTTCTTATATGTAAAGAAGAGAGCTGCATGCATTTGAGCACGTACGTGTCAAAGGGGTGAGTAGGTAAAAAGGGAAACAAAGTGGTGTTGTAGTGTTTTGATTAGTGTCTATTTCTAGGGAGAGCAATTGAACTATTGAAGGGGTTGGTTGCCTATTCCTGTAGGTTCTTGTGCCCTTGATTCCTCTAAAGTAGGTTATAATTTTATGTGGTGATGGTTGTGAGCTGTATTTAGATATCGTGGTTCATCAAGAATGTACCACGTACCAGCGGTGTAGGACCCACTACTTCCAAGTATCCAACCCATATTTATATATCGTTTTAATTAACCGCACCTATTTGTAATGTGCTTCGAGTTTGGAAATCAAATTCCTATACACTGCCATATGAGGTTAAGAGAGTGGTGGCCTGGTGTTCACTTTGAAAAAGGTGGCCTTGGGGCAAGAGCAAGAATCAAGATCTATTCACAAGATTTTGGAAAATCCAAAATCTGATTTTGTGTTGTGTGAGTCCTTCCACGTGGCTTGCACATATTACCTCCATTGCATTTATGTTGTCTCCATGTTTGCCACGACCGCTCACAAAATCTTGCATGCATCATAACCACTAATGTTATGACAGATTTACATGAACAACCAATGGGATACAATTTTCATGCCATGTGGTATGTGGTAATGTGGTATGACACATTTACATCATAACCACTGGATGCGCATCTGCATCAGTCTACAGACTACAGATGCTGATTTAATTGCTACTAAATCCTTCTGTTTTGGCTTTATTTCTATCCAACCCCATGGTTTATTCATATATTTGACATTTTGTTATCTTTTTGGATTGGGATCCTCTAATAATATAATTTATATTTAGGGTTGGCAAAATGGGCTGGGTACAGAGGGTTTAGCCCTTATCCGCATGTAGGGACGAAACCAGGATTATGTTTTGGAAGGGGTGCCGTAAAAAAAACATTAATTATTAAAAATGTTGTTTATATTTTAAAACATTATTATTTTTCATTAATTATTTAAAATGAATAAAAAAAAATTATTGAGATAAAATAAGAACAATACTAGATATTCCAAATCATATCTCAACTTGTAATTTAGACAATGTAATTCATATAAATGTGACGAATGAAATAAATCATAACTAATGTATCGATTTGAGACAAGATGAGATTGACCCGATCGTAAAGCCTTTCACACCCACACCATGAGGTTGTAGGTTCGAGTCTCTCTCCCCTCCCCTCATAAAACCTCGAATTCTTGTAATACTTCAACAAAAAAAAAAAAAAAAAGGTATCAATTTGTTAATCAATTGGGCTAAAAAAAATATTTAGAATCAATTATATTCTCTACGTTATTAAGATAAAATTATTAACGGTATAATTTATAAAAGAATTAGAAAATCCAAATATGAAGTAAGGGTAAGAATATAAAAATATGAAAATATAGGGGACAAATTTGTAAAACTATAAAACTTGAGGGGATATGAAACAAGGATTAAAACATAAAACTCTTAATGTTTAGGGGGAAATTTATCAAATTGTATAACTTCAGGGGGGCAGTGGCCCCCTCTCGTACACAGGTGGCTCCGTCCCTGCCCGCATGATGTGGTCCGGGTTTAAACCTGGACCACATCATTAAAAAGCCTACTTTAAGCCCTTTACTATAATCCCATATGAATGTGGGCCGTTTGAGGGTTTTACCCAGGTTAATGATTCTTAATGATTCATTAATTAAGTCATGCATTATCATATTCATTTGTAATCGTGAACATTTTGTCTTTATATTATTTTCTTTTCTTTAAGTACCTAGCACAACCTTATAGAACTTCTTTTTAAAAACTTTAAATAAATAGTTGCACATTTCTACCTTTTAGTCCAGTGGTGTGCACGGTGTACCTCTCTTTCCACGTTAACGATGAGAGATTCGAGTCTCACCATACGCATTTAACAAGCATGTAGATTAAATAAAATGAATTAAATGCTAAATACTTGAATATAAATGTTTTCCTCTGTTGACGGTGATTTTTCGTGGTCACCTAGTCAACGATTCGATTTCGATTTATTTCAATTTATGAATGGGAATGGTTGAAGATATTAAGGATGAAAAGAATAACAAACGAAGATACGTGGTAAAACTCCGATAACCGGAGAAACATCCACGGGTTGTTGCCTTAGCAACAAAGTAAAATCCACTATGAAAAACTATTACAAAATACTGCGCTCAGACCTCTCTTGCTAATTCTCGCGTACCCATTATTTTGTGTGTTACAGTGGTATTTATACATAATGTTACTAGGGTTTGTGGGTGCCGCTAGGGTTTGGTGTTGTGGTGCCCAAGTCTTGGGCGATTCCTCAATCCTAGACGGATTCTATTTCCTTCTTGAGTGCAACATATTTTCTGATTTGTTGAGTCCGAGTTTGGGACTGATTCCTTCTCCTTTATTTACAGGAAACCTATTTGTTTCCTTGTTGAATTCTGGGCAGCCACACCGTTGTTTATTGTGGGGATGCTGGTTGTTGATTCTGCCCATGCGTTTGGAATGCGAATGCTGGTGACTATCTTTTTTATTGAATCCCGAGTATGCCCAAGCAGGCTTTGCTGCCCGAGCCGGTTCTCTTCATTTGTAATTGGGTTACTTTAATCTTTCCCGAGTACGTTACTTCGGGGGGGTTTCTGCCCTTTCGAGTTGACTTCTCTTGACTCCTGCTTACGTGGCTTCTTATGGTGATGACATGTCCTTTACGACGATTTTTACCTATAACAATACCCCCTTAAATATTTGAGCCTACTGTGCCGAGTCAGGTCTTCTCGGGGCAAATATTTAACTTCATATACTTCCCTTTGTTACAACTTGTCTTCATTCGTCGTTTTCTGCATTATATCCTTGTTTGATTCGAAGCATTAAATGGCGTGTCTTAATTACATCCGCACGCATTCGATTTACCACTCATTTCAGAAATCTCTTGATGGTGACGCTTCTGCTCTTCGACGGCTCAAGGCGCTCTCTGGTTGCCACCTGTCTCCTTCTGTTTGGTTGTGGTACAACGCATTTATTAGACATAACCTCTCTGCTCGCCTGTGCGTAGCCCACGTCACAACCCACATCCCTTTGTTTTCCCGCTTCTCCGCGTTTCTCCTAGGGTTTTGGTCTTTTTTGAAATCAATATCTCACCTATATATATTGGCTTGCACTTATTTTCACGTCTCTATTTCTTTCTCCACCATCTTCATGTTTCTTTGAGAGAGAAGTTCACCTGCATCTGTTATTTTTCTGGGTATTTCTGGGAATCTCGTTCTGTTCTCTAACTCGTCTCCAACTCGTCTTCTTGTCTTGCTTTGCCGAGATAATCAGCTTCAACCCCCAGACCTTTTCTTGAAGACTCTTCCTCTGTAGTCCGTGTAACTTCAGTTTTCCGATATATCAAGGTTAGTTCTTATGGATTCTGTAGCTAGGTACCGTCTTTTTACTGTTGGTATGATTGCTATTGAACGAAATGATGCTCTCACTACATCGGTTGTCCACAGGTTATTAGAGGAGCCTCTCTTCGATCAACCGCGTTTCACTAACGCCGACGTTTCTAGAATCTACCATGACAATCTTATTACTTCCGGAGTTCCTCCTACTCCCGAAGTTCATTCTGTTTCTTCTAGTTCTACAACCCCCGAGTCTTACCATCCCGAGGAGTCTTATCATCCCGAGGAGTCTTATCATCCTGAGGAATCTTATCACCCCAAGGTTCAGTCGTATTCATCTATCTCTTACCCTAGTTTTACTCGGCCGTGGTGGAGGCGAATGGGGAAGCATGCTAGTAAACGTAAGGTGTCAAAGGACTCCTATTCCCGAGAGAGTCGTATCGGCTCTCAAAGATTGCATGAGAGTGACGTGGAGGAGGAGGAGCATCGGGTAGCTCGCCTCGTTTTTCCTCCCGAGCAGGCATGCGCTTACGATGTCGAGCCGAATGTGGTTGGTCCCACCGAAGTAGGTAAATACATAAGTCGATTTGACTTGGATACCACCTGTATTCAGTTGAGCCTGACCGAAGGTCGCACGGCATGGAACCCCCCGCTGGGCATAGTGGCGGTTTATGGGGCAATGCTTTCTTGTGGCGTGACCTTTCCACTCCAGCCTTTCATTACATGGTTTCTCGCGGAGGCCCAACTTGCCCCTGCTCAATTGACCCCGAATAGTTACAGGATTTTGATATGCATGTGGCACATGTGGCATCGCATGAAGCGGCCACCTCCTACTTCTCGCGAGATCAGGCATTTCTACTCGTTAAGGCCACTGGGCAAGTTGGGAATTTATTTCCTCTACTCAACTAAGCCCGAACATTGGATTTCTAAGGACGTGGAAGTCCGCGAGCAAGTAGAGTCGACCACCGACGAGAAGATGAAGGGGTTCGTCTGGGGCTTCCCTTCTTCTAACAAATTTTGGAAGAACAGCTGGTTCTTCGTTGGTGGTCATTGGGGCCAATCAGTTTCTTGACCTTGATGAGACCCGAGTGACGTATAAGGTCCCTTGATATTTTTACTCGCCTGAGCGCTGGAACCGAGCGACTCCAACTTATACCGATAGTGAGCTTGTGGCTCTAGCCCAAGCTGCAGTGCGGTCTTTGGAAAAAAGAGGCAAGTCGTACCTCTACAGTGAAAGCAAAATGATAAAAGCTCACCTTTTCCCTCAGATTTCCGCCCATCGACGACGCCGTGAGTTTTTCTTGTTTCTTTTTCCTGTTATTTTTGCCTAACTAATTTTTTGTTTGGTTGGCTTAATAATCACAAGTTCCTTCTTTTCCATTGTACGATGTAGATATCGTTTGTGACGTTCAGACGTGCCGGATGAAATCTGTGGTCGAAGCCAGTCGGAAAGAGGCTTTGTGCCAAGAAGCGGCTGGGATTACGCCTCCAGAAGATGATTCTGGCGAGAGTTCTCTAGAGGATACCCCGGAGGAGGAACATAATAAGGGCGTTCCCGAATACACACCTTAGGAGACTCGCGGTGCTGGTGATGAGGCTGTCCTAGTGTGGGACATGCAAAATCCGGGTGAACCTCCTGCAGACAAGGCAGCCACACAAACAGACGGCGTTGCCTGCTCAAGGCTCAAGGGTAAGGAGAAGGTCGGGGAGCCTTTTGAGCCAGTATCTCTTTCCCATGGGACTCCCTTGCCTCGCTATGTTGTGAATGAGACGAATGATGCGGTGGCCCCCGAGATGCCGGCTCCTCCCAAGTCAATCCCTGTCCCTTCGTCGACGGGTGGTGGTGCTGAGTTGAGACATCCTGACTCGGGTTCTGAAGATCCTGCTGCTGACTTGAATACCCGCGGGAGGCGGTCTGGGAATGAACAGGGCTACTCGCCTAATAATCAGAGTAATCTGAGGGGTCCTGCTTTTGATGAGACGGCTGCTGTATCTCAAGGCACTGACGAGGCCGGGGAACTCTTTGGTGTTGCACCTACTGTGGTTTCGGTTTCTATACCAGCCTCCATGTCTACTTCCCTGAGCTTGGGGTCGATGTTGAAGTGGAAGATCCTGCTGCCGACCTTGACACTCGTAGGAGGCAATCCGAAAAAAGGAAAGCTTCATTTTCTCCTGGGCGCCCTGCCCCGAAGATTCCTCGAGTAGTCGCATATGTTGACTCCTCTTCAGGAGATGAGGAAACTAGCGTCAGTGTCGGAAGGAGGCTTTTTTCAACCCCCCGGGAGATCGTATTGAGTCTCGGGTTAGACCTCTTGCAGGCTCTTCCTCCCAAGCCCAAACATCTACCGTTGTGCCTAATGCTGGTGCCGTAGGTTCAGGGTTCCCGAGTCAAACTGGCGATCCTAACCCCTAGTCTATGTTGAAAGCCATGTCCTCAGGCCATGCTTACATTGGGGAGGATCATTGGAGTCGCTTTAGGGTTGGCGCTCCGTCCGACCGACTCTGCAGCTTCTTGAACAGTGCCTCCTATGTGAGTAACGCTTCAACTATGTATAATTTTATATTTTCTTTTGCTACTGTTGCTTTACTTTGTTATTTACTTGATTTGTTGCAGATGGTGGCCGAGATGTCCGAGGCTTTCCGAACCAATGAAGCCCAGGAAGAGAAAATAAAGCGGCTAGAAGCCCAACTAAAGGAGAGTGAATATCGTCGCGCTTGGGTTAAGTTGGCTTGTCAGGAAAGAGCTAGGTCAAGTCAGGTGCTCTTGGACCAATGCTTGGCACGCCAAATGGAAGCTGAACAAAAGGCGTCTTTCGCTGCTGAGGAGGCCAAAACTTTGCAAGATCAGTTGTCATCCACTCAGGATGCTTTGCTCCAGGCCGAGCAGAACGCTGAAGACGCCAAGTCATATTATGAACGCCGAATCGAAGACTTGGAGCGTCAGGCTTTGACAGTTAAATCCCTATCGAAGGAAGCTAGGCTGGAACTAGAGATACATGGTGTCAATCGTTTCAAGAGATCTCCAGCCTATGATGCTTTGCTTCTTCAGGAATTCCAGCGGGGGATGGTCTCGGCTGGAGAGTTCTTCAAGATGAAGAATAGGGCGACTGACCGGGCTAGGGCCAACTGGAGCCTTTCTATAAAAAAGCATGTGGATACGTCTCTGGAGTCTCTTCGGATCCAGATGAAAGAGTGGCGGGCATATTGTCGAAGTAAAAGTAAGGCGCCACATCCCATGCACCTGGAGGTTCCCACTGCCGATTCCTTCTCCACTTTTCACGCTTGTGAGAAAGCAGGGATTGATGATGAGAACCCTGACTTGGGGCCCATCCCTGGGACTGACTATAGTGCCTGGATGGATGATGAAGAAGAAGATGTGATAGTATGGCCCTCTGACGATAGCCTCTTAAGCGAATATGTAATGGAACCTGACCCGAGCGTCGGCGGGAGCAGCTCACAACCCCCAGCGCCGTCTTCTTGATCTTTTGTTACTTATCATTTTTGTAATGATCTTTATATTCACCTTTACTTATATATATATAAATCTTTATTATTACGTTGTTCCGCTGTTTCTAACTTCCCTTCATGATAAACATATAAACGGGATAAACTAAATCTGTGTTAAGTATAATTTATTTGACAACCTGTACTCGGATGTCTTTAAGCTTATGGATTTTTGGAAATCCCTAGCTTTACTTTGGCCGAGTATTTCATTAACCGGTAGTTAATTAATTAACCGAGTATCTTATTTAACTGGTAATTAATCAATTTAGCCGAGTATCTTATTTAACTGGCATTTAATTAATTCTGCCGAATATCTTATTTAACTGGTATTTGTTTTTCGACCTTTTATTAAGGTTGTTTTTACCTCAACATTACGCCGAGGCTCACACGACCATACGTTAAGGTCCTTGCACAAGTCACCTAGGACGTCTCCCGGTTTTGTCTGTGCAAGGTTTCACCGAATCATTGGGGTAATATGTACCGGCCAACACGGCTGCGCATCTCACTAGCCTTTCTAGCGGCGTTTCGAGCAGTTTTCCAGTTACCCTGGTGCCTAAGTTTTACCTTTTTGCTTAAGGGATGCGTTCGCATCGTTTTAACTAGGCGAGCACGCTACTTTAGCTTTTTCGCCCTTCGAGCACTACTCGTCTGCTCTCTCGCGGCTTCATAGCGCCCGAATTTTATTCTTTCTTGGAGCTTATTTGGTCGGCTTTTGAGTGGCCGCTGTTGGAAGTGTTTGCTCTTTGATCATGGAACTTACCGACTCCACTGAATTAACTTTTTATTAGCAACTGAACTTTATTAGATGATCAACATAGTTATGAAATCAACGAATAAATCTGAAACAATCAATGTGAATCTAAAACTGAACTAAAGCAGAATAAATTGACATAAAATTAGGGATGGTTTCCTTAAGGGTAGAAGATCTTGAGATATTACGCGTTGCATGGTCGGGGTACCAGGCTACCCTCTGGTCGGGCTATCATGTAGGCTCCGTGCCCCGCAATTCCTCTGATAATGTACGGCCCCTCCCATTTATCGGCAAGGGATCCTGCTGATTTGTCTTTGGTGTTCGGGGAAACTCTCCTTAGCACTAAATCTCCGAGCTGGAATCTACGCTCCCGAACATGGGAATTATAGTACCTTGCAGCCCTTTGCTGGTATGCGGCATTTCTTACTTGCCCTGCGTCTCTGACTTCCTCAAGCTCGTCTAGGTTCTGCTGCAGCATGTTTACATTGTGCTCGGGGCTGTATAGCTGAACCCTGGGGGATGTAAAAGTTATTTCTGCTGGGATAACAGCCTCTGTTCCAAATGCTAGTGTAAAAGGAGTCTCCCCTGTGGATGACCTTACGGTTGTTCGGTATGCCCATAGCACCTCGGGTAGTTTATCCGCCCAGCTGCCTTTATTTACCTCCAATTTTGTTTTTAGTGTATGCTTGATCACTTTGTTCACAGCTTCGGTTTGGCCATTGGTTTGAGGGTGAGCAAGTGATGCATAGTAGTTTACAATTTTATACTCTTTGCACATTTCTCTGAACTTGTTGTTGTCGAATTGGGTTCCATTGTCTGTTATGATGATGCTCGGGATCCCGAACCTATATATTATGTTTTTTCTGACAAAGCTGGTGGTGTTTGCCTCGGTGATGTGCACGAGTGCCTCTGCTTCTGCCCATTTGGTAAAGTAGTCCACTGCCACAATGGCGTGCTTTGCACCTCTCTTTGTTCCTGTGGGCATTGGTCCTATTAGATCGAGGCCCCACATGGCAAAAGGCCAAGGTGAGGTTAAGCTTCTGAGTAATTATGGGGGTCGTCGAATGTCGTTTGCTATTCTTTAGCATGTTTCGCAACTCTCCGCGAAACGCTGCGCCTCTGCGAACAGGGTCGGCCAGTAGAATCCTTGTCTAAGTACCTTGTGTGCTAGGCTCTTACCTCCAGTATGGTTCCCGCATACTCCACCGTGAATATCTTTTAGGATTTTTCTGGTTTCTTCGCCGGTAACACACCTTTGTAGTACTTTTGAGAACCCTCTCCTGTATAATTCTCCCCTTAGAATTGTGTACCGAGTTGACCTGTATTTGATGCGTTTAGCTTCCATAGCATCTTCCGATAATACGTTTTTCTCCAAGTACTTTCTGAGCTGGGCTGTCCAGTCACCTAGGCTTGGTCGGATCTCTGTTATTATGACTTCCTTGGGTTCTGCTGTACTCAGTTTAGTCAAGTGTGCCATCGGTATTGCTTTGGACCTGATACTCATGGTGGTTGAAGCTAATTTCGACAAGGCATCTGCTTTTTGGTTCTCTTCCCAAGGAATCTGAAAGATTTTGTACATTTTGAACTTTCTGAGCAACCTCTTTGCGATGTCCAAGTAAGCTATCATGTGCTCTTCCCTTGCCTGGTATTCGTCCAGTACCTGGTTAACCACAACTTGTGAATCACTGTAAATTTCCAACTCATCTGCTCCCAATGCTATACAGACCCTCAAGCCAGCCAACAAAGCTTCATATTCTGCTTAATTGTTGGTTGCTTTGAAATCGAACCTCATGGCACACTCCACAGTGTCTCCTTCCGGGGTTGTTATGACTATTCCTGCCTCGCTGCCATGTGTGTTTGATGACCCGTCTACATGCAACTTCCATTGAAATTCACTCGCCTGTTCATCTTCCATTATCCTCCTTACCTCGGCATCCGGCTCAGTGAATTCTGCTATAAAATCTGACATTGCCTGCCCTTTGATTGCTGCTTTTGGCGTGTACCTGATGTCGAATTCGTTGAGTTCCACTGCCCACTTGGTCAATCTTCCTGATAGCTTCGGCTTTTGGAGGATGAGTTTCAACGGGCAGTTCGTGTATACCTCTATTGTATGCGATTGAAAATATGGCCTCAACTTCCTGGCTGCTGTGATCAGGGCCAGCGCTATTTTCTCAACTGGCGAATACTTGGTTTCGACCGGTAGCAACGCCTTGCTTGTGTAATACACTTGTCTTTGTACTCCCACCTCTAACCGAATCAATACCGAACTTGTTGCCACTTCTGTAACCGAGAGATATAGGTACAGTGTCTCCCCGACCACCGATTTTGAAAGAATGGGTGCTCTTCCTAAATACTCTTTCAACTTCTAAAAGCTGTTTCACATTCTTTACTCCATTCGAGCCCTTTTCTCTTTTTTATTGCTCTGAAGAATAGGGCGCACTTGTCTGTTGATTTGGCTATGAACCGGTTGAGTGATGCAAGACATCCCGTCAGCCTCTGCACATCCTTCAATGTTGTAAGGTTTATGATTTGTATTGGCTTAATTCCATTGCAAAATACTCTATGATTGTATTAGTTGTTGCTTAGGTCATTATTTGAAGAAAGGAAGCTTAAAGAGTGAAGAGCAACGTCTAGTGCAAAAGTCGTCTTTAAGAGGTGAAAAACGTTAAAGGTAAATCTTGACTTCCATCCTCTTGAAAGGCGTTAGCGCGCACACACACAATTCATACTTGTGTGTCCCTGCATCGTGGTTCAAACATTTGGTATAACACATTCACACACTTCATAGCATGCTCATGCATTGATCTTGTATTGACAAACATTGTGAAATTGCATGCTTTGTGACTATCTCCTTGATATGGCATGCTTGTGTGAATATGTGTTTATTTATTTCCGTATTTTGTGTTTAGGACTTGAACATGTTCTTATTTAATGCCTTATTGAGTTCCGGTCGCTTCGGTTACTCATTCATAAGGTTTCGAGTCCAAACAAGTTGACTATGCTACTTTTCGTTCTCATTTGTTGTGTTGAGTTCATCATCAGATTCCGAGATGATTTCTCAACCATTTTTCAAAGTTGAGTAGTCATAGTCGTGCGTGAGGGAGTCACGGTTCGTAATCCGAAAACGGATTCAAAATCGGAGGTCGAATGCTCAAGATATGGGCTGAAGAACCGAAGGAGCGCGCGAGAGAAGTCGGGATCACGTGTGGCCACAAGGCCAGCCCGTGTGGGAGGCCGTGGGCCCCACGGCCAAGGGAGCCCTCTGCTCCCGTGGGCCCCACGCGCCCCCCACGGGGTGGTGACGTGGCGTCTTCTGATTCGCTCATAAAATCTCTCCTTTCCCTTCTTTTAAGCTCACCTCCTTCCCTCCACACTTTCAAGAATTTTGAAGAACACTTTGAAAATTTTCTGCAGAATTCTACAATTTTAGTTTTTCTTGTTTTGATCATATCTCTCTCATACGAACTCGAAATCAATCGATTCAAAAACCAAAATTGTTGGTCTCGAAGAGAGCTACAAACCCCAAGCATTTTCAGAGGCAGCTGACTTCACCATTTTTCTCAGCTGATGCTTTTTCAGTACGTGGTCAGTATTTGTATTTCAACTTCTTCCTTTTCGATTTCATCTTTGATCATCTCTTGATTCTTACTATTTGATTGATGAAATTTGTTGAGAAGTATGTTAGATCACTTGCTAGGGTTGTTTGATCATTTGTTAATTGAGTTTTAGCTTTGTGATTTGTTTTGAACATATATGTGCTAAACTTGATTGTATGTGAAATTGATTCTAGAAATTGAATATATGATGTATCTCATATTATTTTCTAGGTTCTATTTCTTGATCTAAGAACTAGGTTTTTAGTGTGATAAATTGAATATTCATACCTTTGTTCTTATTGATTTGCATGTCTTGATTTCTAGATAATTTAGTGATTGTGTGTTGAAATCATATTCTAGACTATCATTGAACATGTACATTTTGCTTGATTGATCATCTAGCTTAATTTGTTTGTGTTTGCATCACTTGCATCACTTTAGATCATAGCCTTGCATTAGGTTGAAGTCTCTAGCAAAGTGAGTGAAGCTTTGTGGATAGAGCAAGGAAGACTTGATTAGAGTCAGGAGGACTCGGATAATCAAGCAAGGGAGTCTTGTCTAGGGTCGGGAGGATCCGGATAGGCAAGCAAGAAATCTTCCTAGAGACGTGAGCGTCTTGGATAGGAAGTTGCTTTCTAGAGGTGTAGGACACATCTTGGATAGGAAGTAGGCTTGGTGATTCACTAGCCCGAGGGTAGATTAGGAGTTGATAGCTTGAGCGGATATCATGAGTGTGTAAGTCCTTTTTCACATAGTGGATTGCTTCGCCGGTGGTTGTGGTATCAACCCGTGGATGTTTCCTCTTTGAGGTTTTACCACGTTAAAACACTTGTGTTCATTTTTTGCTTTTACTTTTCTTTATCTTCCATTTCTTTCATTGATTGCATAGCTTGTAAATTGATTAACTCTTGTATAAGTGAAATCAATTAACTTGTCAAATTTAATCAAGTGTGCATTTTCATTGATATATTCCGCATTAATTTTAATTGGGAGAATTTGGAGTCTATACCTATTCACCCCCCCTCTAGGTATATTTCACTACTACTTAAGGGAAATTTCATTTGGTATCAGAGTGGGTGTCTAGACGCACTTAGATTGATCCTTTCTTTGTAGTGTTTTTTTGTTTGTTTTTGTTTGTGATAAAATCATGATTAAGGAAGTGTATTCCTATGTGGCTTCTTTTGTTGAACATATTGACTTAAATGAGAAAAAGATTAATGATCTTACTTTTGAAAATGAACGTTTATCCAATGTCAATATGTCCCTCAACAAGAAGTTAGAGAATCATGATCTTGGCTCAAAAGAGTTCAATGAACTTAAAGACAAGATCCTAAGTCTAGAATTGAATCTTAAAGATAGCAATGATAGACTTGGTATCTTGAAGCAAGAAATTGAGCAAAGAGATTGTTCTCTTGTTAATGCTAAGAAACTTGAAAATGTGCTTAAATCCAAACTTAATGAGCATTTAAATCAAGAGAAAAAGTATGAACAATGGCTTGATAAATCACATAAAGATGTTTTGTTTAGTGATAACAAAGCGGAAACATATGCCATTGAACTTAGGATGCTTCGTGAGAAACTTGATGAGGCTAATAGGGTGATTAGCAAGATGTCATCTAGTTCTAATAAAGTTGAAACCCTCATTAAAAGTGGAAAGCATCCATGTGACAAAAGAGGTTTGGGTTATATCAATGAGAAGGAGACTCCTTCATCTAACAAATCTACTTTTGTCAAAGCAAGCATTGAATCAATTGTAGGTACACTCTCTCAAGGTAAAGCTATGAAAGCTACCGGAGGTGCCTCTTCATCAACAAGGATGTTTAATGGAATAACTCAACAACATAAGCATCAAGAAGCAACAACCTCAAATGCAAGAGGTGGAGTATCAAGGGTTGCTCTTCAAAGAGGTAAAATTGTGAGAAGACCAAATGCTATGGAAGCAAATGCAAATGGTAAATTTCTCAAATTTATTCCTATTTGTCATCATTGTAATATGATAAGACATATTCGACCTAGATGCTTTGAGTACATTCGGAAATGCAAACTTGATAATGCTTTTCATGATATGTCTTTGAATGGACCTAGGCAATCATCCATGTATGGATATAGAAATAGACCTAGGAAGACCTTGGAAAAGCATGTTGTTGAAAGAGTTATTGATGACTTTCTTGCTAAATCTTGTGTTGTGCCTCACTCTACTATGCATAAGAAAATTGATAATGCTTTGTTTGATATTTTTGAAGATGTGACCAATGAGGTCAAGGTGCATGTTAAAAAGCCTAATATTGAGTCAAAGCATGTTAGAAGTAAGAGTGAGAAGCATGTTGTGAAAAATGTGTGGATTAGAAAAGACACATCTAAATGTAATGTTGCACAATATGCTTTACGTGCCAACTCCTCCTATTCTTAGTACCTAGATAGCGGTTGCTCTAGGAACATGACCGGGAACAAAGAGTTCTTTAAGAATCTTGTTTTAAAGGATGGAGGTTGGGTTACTTTTGGTGATGGTACCAAAAAGCAAGTTCTTGGCAAGGGAACAATTTGTATCCCCGGATTGCCTAAACTTCGCAATACTTTGTATGTTGATGGGTTATAAGCTAACTTGATAAGCATTACTCACTTGTGTGAAATTTTTAAAGAAGTTAGCTTTAACAAAGATGTATGCACTATAATTGATAAAAAGGGCGATGTCGTCCTAAGAGTCAAAAGGTCTATAGACAATTGCTTGATTTGTGGCATCAACGTTTGGGTCACATGAATTTTAAAGATTTGAAAAAGCTTGAAAAACATGGCATTGTTAGAGGTCTTCCTAATCTTGATAAAAAGCTTGAAGTGGTTTGTGAACCTTGCCAATTAGGTAAGCAAACCAAAGTGCCTCATAAGAAAAATTCTTACATAGCTACCAAGAGACCTTTAGAACTTGTGCATATGGACCTAATGGGGCCAATTCAAACCGAGAGCATTAATGGCAAAAAATACATTTTTGTATGCGTTGATGACTTCTATAGGTTTACTTGGGTTTATTTTCTTAGAAACAAGACCAAGGCTTTTGATTACTTTAAAAAGTATTGTAATCAAGTTCAAAATGAAAAAGGTCTTGATATCAAGAAAATATGTCGCATTAGGAGTGATCATGGGACGGAATTTGAAAATGCAAAATTTAGTGAGTTTTGTGATGGTTTAGGGATTTCTCATAAGTTCTCCGCACCTAGAACTCCTCAACAAAATGGTGTTGTTGAGAGGAAAAATTGTGTCTTGCAAGAGATGGCTAGGGTCATGCTCAATAGCAAGAAAGTCCCTAGAAACCTATGGGCCGAGGCGGTCAATACCGCTTGTTATGTGTCAAATCGTGTTTTCAAAAGGCCCGGCACAAAACAAACGTCCTATGAGCTTTGGAAAGACAAGAAGCCTAATGTGAGTTACTTCCACACTTTTGGGAGTAAATGTTATATTTTGAATGATAGAGATCACTTAGGAAAGTTTGATGCAAAAAGTGATGTTGGTCTCTTTCTTGGGTATGCTATTAATAGTCGTGCATATAGAGTCTTTAACTTGACTACTAAGACTATCATGGAGTCTATCAATGTGAAGATAGATGATCTTAGCATGCTTAATTTGTGTGATGATAATGGTGTCAATGAACCTAAAGAAAACATGTTGAATGACACTAAAACACCTATTGATGTGGCTAGTAGTGTTTCTAGTCAAGATGATGAAAATGATAGTCATGTTGAAGTTGTAAGTCACGGGTTGGAAAATGCTTTAAATGATAATCAACAAAATGACCAAGTTGTTGAACATTCTCACCCAAGACTTAGAAACTTACACTATCAAGAAGACATCATAGGTGATTTAAATAAAGGGGTTAGAACAATAAATCAAATTGCTAACCAAATATCCTATGCTTGCTACACTTCTCAAATTGAACCCAAAAACATTAATGAAGCAATTGTTGATGAATATTGGGTTGGGGCTATGCAAGATGAACTTAATCAATTTGAGAGGAATGAAGTGTGGTCCTTAGTTCCTAGACCCAAAGATATAAATGTAATTGGCACTAAATGGGTGTTTAGGAATAAGACCGATGAAAGTGGCAAGATTGTGAGGAATAAAGCTAGACTAGTGGCTCAAGGTTACACTCAAGTGGAGGGTGTTGACTTTGATGAGACGTTTGCCCCGGTTGCTCGTCTCGAGTCCATTAGACTTTTGTTGTCCATTGCATGCATTAAAAAAATCAAATTATTTCAAATGGATGTCAAAAGTGCTTTCCTCAATAGATACCTTCAAGAAGAAGTGTATGTTGAACAACCTAAGGGTTTTGTAGACTCACACTCTCCTAATCATGTGTTTAAATTGAAAAAGGCTCTCTATGGCCTTAAACAAGCTCCAAGAGCTTGGTATGATAGGTTGACTCAATATCTTATTAACAACCAATATAGGAGAGGTGGCATTGATAGAACTTTGTTTATCAAACATCATGATCATGATATTTTTGTTGCACAAATATATGTTGATGACATTGTTTTTGGGTCTACTAATAAAACCAAGGTTGATGAATTTGTTAGTGTTATGTCAAGTGAATTTGAAATGAGTATGATGGGTGAGTTGAATTATTTTCTAGGTATGCAAGTAAAGCAAACTAGCATGGGCATAATGTTGAATCAATCTAAATATGCTAAAAATCTAGTTAAGAGATTTGGCCTAGAAAATGGAAAAGATTTTGAAACTCCCATGAGCACCACTTTAAAACTTGACAAAGATGAAAAAGGGAAAAGTGTTGACCAAAGCCTTTATAGAAGCATGATAGGTAGTCTACTTTACCTAACGGCTAGTAGACCAAATATTTGCTTTAGTGTTGGCTTGTGTGCTAGATTCCAAGCAAATCCCAAGGAATCTCACTTAAAAGCCATCAAGAGGATCATTAGGTACATCAAAGGTACTCATAGTCTTGGTCTATTCTATTCATTTGATACCAATGATATCCTTGTAGGCTATTGTGATGCGGATTGGGCGGGAAACATAGATGACCGAAAAAGCACATCGGGCAGTTGCTTTTATGTTGGTAATAACTTGGTTTCTTGGTCAAGTAAGAAACAAAATTCAGTTTCCCTTTCCTCTTCCGAAGCCGAATACATTGCGGCCAAAAGTGCTTGCACACAATTACTTTGGATGAAACAAATCCTTAAGGATTATGAGATAGAACAAGGAAAAATGACACTTTATTGTGATAACTTAAGTGCCAATAACATCTCTAAAAATCCGGTTCAACACTCCCGTACTAAACACATAGACATTGGGCATCATTTCATTAGAGATCTAGTTGAACATTCTATTGTTACTCTAGAGCATTTGCCTACTAAAAATCAACTTGCGGACTTATTCACTAAGCCCTTGGACAAAGAGAGGTTTAAAACTCTTAGAATGTCCATTGGCATGATTTGTGTTGATTGATGTCTTTGTGTGATTGTGAGTGGCTTGATGAGCAAAACTTTTATTGAATATCATTGTCTTTAAGAGCTACTCATTTGAGAAGTAATGATCTTTAACAAGTATCTTTTATTGTTTTTAGATCATGCACTTGAGCTTGAAAATCTTATTTTTGAAAAGTGCACTAATGCTTCTCTTGTATGTTTTTAGTTTTTGAGTTTTTGTGGTTGAATATGTATAGATAATGGATGCATCTAGAAGTTTATTGTTAAGTACATGATAGATGACCTATGGTATGTATCCATTTTGCTTCGGAACTACATAGTAATCAACGAGCACCCTCATGGAAAGGGCTACACACCTTGGTTGTGAAGCCACCCAATGTAGGAAAGGGCTACGCCATTGTGATGAGTGAAAGCCGCCATGAGGAGTATATGTTTTTGTAAGTAAAATCAAAGAAGTGTTGAAATGAATCATTTAAAAAAAAAAAATCTTTGATTCAAGCCTAAAACAAAACAAAAAGGCTTATGGTGTATAGTTGAGAATTGTGAAAAAGCTCGGGTTGACAAATAGAAACGGGAAAACGAGCCACATGCACACACACGCTCATATGTTGATATCTATTCATTTTAAAAGCAAAAAACCGGATGAATATCGGCTTGACCTATTTTTGGAAAGGCTTTAGATGGATAGGTGTGGATAGAGTTTGCATGTTGATATCACAATTACTCCTACTATATATTTGAGAATCATTCACACACACACACATTTTGCTTATGTGCTTGATTCATTAGCAATGTGAGAATATTTTTGAGAGATTAATGAAAATCTATGATTCTCTCTTGGACTTTAACAAGTTATGAAATATTTTCTCTTATAGCTTGATTGTGTGATTGTGTGATTGTGTGATGTCCCTTGTGAACAAATCTACTTGTTAATAATATATGGAGCATATGTTAAATGGGAGCTTTAGTTTATTCAACTTTCGCTTTCTATACGATTTGTTTGCTTAATATCTCGTTATTTATCTCTTGTGTCCCTTGTCTATTCCTTGACAAAAAGGGGGAAAAAATGTATACCTCACCATGTTTGATATTGGGGAGATTTTGTATACTTCACACTTTATGTGGAAAATGTTCCAATTGTGTGAATCATATTCCTCTTTGTGTTTAATTGTGACTTTAACTTAAGGGGGAGAATTCTTGTCTTAAGGGGGAGAAAGAATTCTTTCTTGATAATGTTAAGGATAGTTGGTCCTTGGGAATTGGGAAATGCTTTAATATGAACATATTTTATTCACTTGAGATAATGCATTTGTGTATGAGATAAGGGATATCTTCTATGTTTGTTGTTTGGTTAACTAACTCACCATTCTTCTTTAGAGAAGATCTCTTTTTGGTTGCTATTTTCTCTCATAGGTACTTTGAAGACCGAAAGAGGAATTCTTGAAGACTTGAAGACTTTTTAGTCTAGGAATTTCTTTGTAATGTGAGATTGAGAGTATGCTATCATTTTGAGTTTATTTGAGTGAAACATTGTATGGTGAGGTTGAGTGCTTTTGCCATGGAATAGCCAAAGGGGGAGATTGTAAGGTTTATGATTTGTATTGGCCTAATTCCATTGCAAAACACTCTATGATTGTATTAGTTGTTGCTTAGGTCATTATTTGAAGAAAGGAAGCTTAAAGAGTGAAGAGCAACGTCTAGTGCAAAAGTCGTCTTCAAGAGGTGAAAAACGTCAAAGGTAAATCTTGACTTCCATCCTCTTGCAAGGCGTTAGCGCACACACACACAATTCATACTTGTGTGTCCCTGCATCGTGGTTCAAACATTTGATATAACACATTCACACACTTCATAGCATGCTCATGCATTGATCTTGTATTGACAAACATTGTGAAATTGCATGCTTTGTGACTATCTCCTTGATATGGCATGCTTGTGTGAATATGTGTTTATTTGTTTCCATATTTTGTGTTTAGGACTTGAACATGTTCTTATTTAATGCCTTATTGAGTTCCGGTCGTTTCGGTTACTCATTCATAAGGTTTCGAGTCCAAACAAGTTGACTATGCTACTTTTCGTTCTCATTTGTTGTGTTGAGTTCATCATCAGATTCCGAGATGATTTCTCAACCATTTTTCAAAGTTGAGTAGTCATAGTCGTGTGTGAGGGAGTCATGGTTCGTAATCCAAAAACGGATTCAAAATCGGAGGTCGGATGCTCAAGATATGGGCTGAAGAACCGAAGGAGCTCGCGAGAGAAGTCGGGATCACGTGTGGCCACAAGGCCAGCCCGTGTGGGAGGCCGTGGGCCCCACGGCCAAGGGAGCCCTCTGCTCCCGTGGGCCCCACGCGCCCCCCACGGGGTGGTGATGTGGCGACTTCTGATTCGCTCGTAAAATCTCTCATTTCCCTCCTTTTAAGCTCACCTCCTTCCTTCCACACTTTCAAGAATTTTGAAGAACACTTTGAAAATTTTCTGTAGAATTCTACAATTTTAGTTTTTCTTGTTTTGATCATATCTCTCTCATACGAACTTGAAATCAATCGATTCAAAAACCAAAATTGTTGGTCTCGAAGAGAGCTACAAACCCCAAGTATTTCCAGAGGCAGCTGACTTCACCATTTTTCTCAGCTGATGCTTTTTCAGTACGTGGTCAGTATTTGTATTTCAACTTCTTCCTTTTCGATTTCATCTTTGATCATCTCTTGATTCTTACTATTTGATTGGTGAAATTTGTTGAGAAGTATGTTAGATCACTTGCTAGGGTTGTTTGATCATTTGTTAATTGAGTTTTAGCTTTGTGATTTGTTTTGAACATATATGTGCTAAACTTGATTGTATGTGAAATTGATTCTAGAAATTGAATATATGATGTATCTCATATTATTTTCTAGGTTCTATTTCTTGATCTAAGAACTAGGTTTTTAGTGTGATAAATTGAATATTCATACCTTTGTTCTTATTGATTTGCATGTCTTGATTTCTAGATAATTTAGTGATTGTGTGTTGAAATCATATTCTAGACTATCATTGAACATGTACATTTTGCTTGATTGATCATCTAGCTTAATTTGTTTGTGTTTGCATCACTTGCATCACTTTAGATCATAGCCTTGCATTAGGTTGAAGTCTCTAGCAAAGTGAGTGAAGCTTTGTGGATAGAGCAAGGAAGACTTGATTAGAGTCAGGAGGACTCGGATAATCAAGCAAGGGAGTCTTGTCTAGGGTCGGGAGGATCCGGATAGGCAAGCAAGTGAATGTACACAAACGAAGTTAAATTGCTTAAAGCATACCTAGAGGGGGGGTGAATAGGTTTTTACACCTTTTTTCAAACCCTTGAACAAACATCCGTTTGTCCCTCAAGGTAGCCTTACACACAACACAATAATCCAAGATAGACATACATAGACATAACGATGACACAATCATAAGAGAAATGTCTAAGTATATCAACAAGTCATGTGAGGTAAAATATCAAATAATCATAACAACAAAATAAGCTTGTATTTCATAAAATGTTCAATGTGTTACAAGAGTGAGCAAAATGTTACTAAACAAATATTACAATATACAAAAGAATCAAAGATACAAATTGATCTATAGAATGAATACTCTAATCACACTATACAAAGACTTGGTACACAATACATCACAAGTGAATATTATGAATCAAGACAATAAAATATACAATTAAAATATAAGAGAAGAGATAGAAAGAATTAACACAAGGGATTTTTTAACGTGGTAAAACCTCCAAGGAGGAAACATCCACGGGTTGAACTACAACCATTGGGTACTATATTATTGGAAAGTAAACAAAGAACATTCACAAAGTGACCAATCTTTAGCTCACCCAACCTAGTGAAGTCTAAGCCTACCCAACCCTATTGGAAAGTATGAAATCCCTCAATGATGCGGAACCACCATATATTGGACAACACACTCAACCAACATCGATGGTAGATTAGAAATTTCTCAAGAGTGCATACACATCCCGTGTACCCCGCTCTATCGGAGTCTATGTCTAACCATACGCCTAGGCCTACCAATATGTTAGCCAACTCCCTAACCAAGGCACTCTTGCCTCTAGGGAGCCTCCCATGCATGACTATCCGAGTCCTCCCGACTTTAGCCATGACTTCTTGCTTACCTATCCGAGTCATCCCGACTCTAGGCAAGACTTCTTGCTTGGCTATCCGAGTCATCCCGACTCTAACCAAGACTTCATGCCTTTTACAAGGACTTCCTAGTGTGATCATGTGAATGCAAATGATGCAAACATTCATTTCAACATAGAACATGTGATCAATACATTCTATGGCACAAATAGACCTAAACATGTGAAAACACAATTAATCAAGTCTAGATGCAAAAATACATGAATAGAAACCTAAGCATGTGAAACACCTAACACATACACTCAAAGTCTCATTCACACACATAACACTTGAATCACAAAATGTTCATTAAGTCCTAATTCAAGATGCTATCTATATACAATCAAAGGCTAGATATATGAGATTAAAATCAATCAATATACTAGACAAAAATATAGAGCAAGGTTTTGAGATTTACATCAATCAAAACCTATATTCTCTAAATCACAAACAAATACACAAATCCTTGATTTCTTCAATCAAAGGACCAAATCAAATCTCAAAGTCATTTTAACACAAAATTAATTCAATTAAGTATCAAACAACCTAAGATGCCATTCTAATCACAATACAACTCACAAACAAATGTAAAACCTAGAATCATAAAATCTAGTCAACATAAGTCCATAAATTGAGTTTCAATTGGAATGATAATCAAGCTACCTTTTCAAATAGCTTTCATAAAACAATAACATAGATATAGAAGAAGAAACCCCAAGCATTTGGAAGGTCAAATAACAAGAAATCCCTAAGATGAGACCATTACCTCGGATTATGAAGCTGGTTCGGAATTCAGTGGTCAACCACTGGAAATCACAATCAAACAGCTACCAAACCACTTGGAGATGTTAGAGGACTCAAATACAAACACTCTCCAACTTGAATCACTCAAATCCGACTCCGGATGAGGAAGATATGGTGTTTTGAAGTTTGGAAAAATTGGAGAGAATGCCTTACGGGAAAACTGAAATGTTTCAACTTCGAAATTCAAAATGAGAGAGAGAGGGAAGAAATAGGAGGAGAGAGAAGGGAGTTTTCGACCAATCACGTGGTGCCATGTCACCCCCAGGCCGTGGGGGGCGTGTGGCCCACACGGGAGCAGAAGGTGCTCCAGGCCGTGGGGCCCACGGCCTCAACCACGGCTAGCCCATGTGGCCCACGGCCTGGGCTGTCCTCTCCCGCGCACCCTCGGTTCGTCGGCCCGTATCTCGAGCGTCCAAACTTCGAATTTGAATCCGTTTTCGGATTACGAACCGTGACTCTCTCACGCACGAAAACGACTATAAAACTTTGAAAAACGGTTGAGAAATCATCTCGGAAATCATCGATGAAGTCAACACAACGTAAGAGAACGTAAAGTGGCATAGTCAACACGTTTGGACTCGAAACCTTATGAATGAGTAACCGAAATGACCGGAACTCAATAAGGCATTGAATAAGAACATGTTCAAGTCCTAAACACAAAATACGGAAACATACAAACATAAATACACACACATATGCTAGTTTCCGGACATAGTCCTAGAAAATGCAAAACACAAAGTTTATTAACTAAATGTGAATGCATGAGCATATTTTGCCAAGTGTGTGAAAGTGAAATGTAAATGAAATAAAATCATGAAGGGACACACAAGAATGATATGTGTGAGTGTGTGCCTAGCCTTGTAAGAGATAAGAGGTCATGTATACCTTTGTAGACCGATAATGTCCGAAACTCTTAAAAGCCGGCAACTTGAACGAATAATGGTTGAGACGTCCTTCGTCTTCGAAATCCTTCATTTACTAACCACTAAACATTACAAGTAAAACACGTTTTGATATGGAATTAATGCCAACACTAATTATCAACCTAACAGCAAGAAATCTTCCTAGAGACGTGAGCGTCTTGGATAGGAAGTTGCTTTCTAGAGGTGTAGGACACATCTCGGATAGGAAGTAGGCTTGGTGATTCACTAGCCCGAGGGTAGATTAGGAGTTGATAGCTTGAGCGGATATCATGAGTGTGTAAGTCCTTTTTCACATAGTGGATTGCTTCGCCGGTGGTTGTGGTATTAACCCGTGGATGTTTCCTCTTTGAGGTTTTACCACGTTAAAACACTTGTGTTCATTTTTTGCTTTTACTTTTCTTTTTCTTCCATTTCTTTCATTGATTGCATATCTTGTAAATTGATTAACTCTTGTATAAGTGAAATCAATTAATTTGTCAAATTTAATCAAGTGTGCATTTTCATTGATATATTCCGCATTAATTTTTAATTGGGAGAATTTGGAGCCTATACCTATTCACCCCCCCTCTAGGTATATTTCACTACTACTTAAGGGAAATTTCTTCTAAAGCTTTAATCTTCTCGGGATTTACCTCAATTCCTCTTTGGTGCACTTGAAACCCTAAAACCTCCCTGACAGTACTCCGAACACACATTTACTTGGGTTGAGCTACATCTTGTACCTTCTCAGGACATCAAAGATTTCCTTCAAATCTTCTGAATGTCTTTCCGCCGTGGTGCTTTTGGTCAACATGTCGTCCACATAGACCTCCATGTTTCTCCCAATCTGCCGAGCGAATATCCTGTTTACCAACCTCTGGTACGTCGCCCTAGCATTCTTTAATTCGAATGGCATCACCTTGTAGCAATACAATCCCTGATCCGTGGTGAAAGCTGTTTTTTCTTCATCTGCCTTGTTCATCCGGATCTGATTGTATCCCGAGTAAGCGTCCATGAAACTCAGTAGTTCATGTCCTGCTGTCGCATCTACCAACTGGTTGATCCTTGGTAGTGGGAAGCTATCTTTCGGACAAGCTTTGTTTAAATCCGTGAAATCCACACACATCCTCCATTGATTGTTCTTTTTCTTGACCAATACCACATTGGCCACCCACTCCAGGTATTTGACTTCCCTTATTGACCCTGTAGAAAGTAACTTCTCCACCTCTTTCTTGATTGCAATGCTTCTCTCTGGATTGAACAATCTTCTCTTTTGTACCACTGGGCGGAACCCCGAGTCGATGGAGAGATAATGAGATATCACCTTTATGTCTATCCCGGGCATATCTTTATGACTCCAAGCGAAAACATCCCGGTAATTCCTCAGCAATGTGATGAGTTTGGCTTTGATGTCCCCGCATAGGCTTGCTCCTATCTTCACTGTCTTACTCGGCTCATCTGGGTTTAATATCACTTCTTCGGTTGGCTCATCTTTTTTAGCTTTAGCCTTCTCTAGGGTCTAGTTCAAATTCCTTCGGTTCTTCTGCTTGCTCCTTAGGTTCATTGGTTTGCTCGGCTGATATGGTGTATAATTGATGTACTTCCCTATCCTTGTAAACTAGCAGATTCGCCCTTCACGCCATCTCCTGTGATCCCTTGACCACACCTACCCCATACTCAGTTGGGAATTTCATCATGAGGGAATAAGTTGCCGTTACTGCCTTTGCTTTATTCAAGAATGGTCTGCCAAGCAAGGCATTGTATGGCCAATTCTCTGTATCTACAACCACAAAATCGAGTAACACTGTCTTCTGACAAGGGGCCTTCCCGATCTTCATTGGTAATTTTACTATGCCAAGTGACCTTACCTCTGCCCCGCCAAACCCTCTGAGTGGGGTATGAAAGGCATGTAAGTCTTTTCTATCTAGTCTTAACTAATCGTACACCTCTGCACTTGAGATATCCACTGAGCTTCCATTATCAATCAAGATCCGATGAACCTCCCTGTGCCCAATTCGAGCACTGATGACCAACGCATCATTTGGCTTTATATCTACTCCGTGAGAATCAGCCTCTGTGAAGATGATTGGATCCCAGCCTTCCTTGATCCTTTTCGGATCGGGTTCAATGGAGTTGACGTCAAGGTCTCTTCGGGCTTCTATGGCTTCCCGAATTTCCTAGGTTCTCTCCCTATTACTTTTGCCTGTTGCTGGCCCACCAAAGATGGTGTTGATTGCTCCTTCATCTCCGGCTCTCTTGGGACTCAGCTTCCTTTCCCGTCCACCCTGTCGGCTATCTTTCTGTCCATCTGCCTTCTCAACTTTTTTCAGGACGATATCCTTTAAGTGCCCTTCTCGGATGAGGGTCTCGATGTGATCCCTTAGCTGGAAGCACTTGGATGTTTCGTGTCCGTTCTCTTTATGGAATCTGCAATACTTGGTGGTGTCCCTCCGAGCATAAGTCGACTGCTTAGGTGGCTCTTTGGACATATTCTTTTCTTCCAAGATAGCTAATACCTCCTCCTGGTCTTTCTTCAACGGGGTGTAATTCGTATATCTACCTTGGAATTTTTGGCGCGGTTGATCGGTTTTTGGATCATAAGCCCAGCGGCCATCCCGTCCATCTCGTGCTTTATTCTTTAGCTTGTCACCTTTGTCTGGTGCTCTAGCTTGGTCTTTTGTTTTGGCTCCCTCTGGACGACCTCCATGTACAAAGTAACCTCCCATCGCAATTTCATCCTCCTCGGCTAAGGCATAACCCCCAGCCATGTCCATCATGTCCGCATAACTGGTTAAGCCAGCTCTTCTTAAATCGAAGGATAGCTGGCCGTTCTGAAGGTTGTTGATGAAGGCTACAATGATGGCTTCATCGTTTACACTCCCTATTTTCGACACTTCCTGACCGAACCTTCCAAAGTATTTTTTCAATGACTCGTTTTTTCCCTGTTTGAGCTGGGACAAGTGAGCCACTGATTTCTTCCTGTGTACATTCCTAAGGAACTGCCTTGAGAAAGCTTTGCTTAGTTCACTAAAGCTGCTTATGCTCGCTGCTGGCAATCTACCAAACCATCGAGAACCCAGATCCCCCAGAGTTTGTGGAAAGTTCAAACATAGCAGTGTGTCATTGTGGACGTATTGTGCCATAGCGCTCCTATACCTCCGGACGTGTTCTTTTGGATCGGTATCTTTCTTGAACATCTCTATGGGTGGCATCCTGAATCTCTCTAGGAAAGGCATCCTCAAGACTCCATTGGTGAAAGGGCTTCCGGATTCGTCGTCTGACAACTCATTACGCCCATACCGTCTGACTAAAGCATCCATTTGTCGACGATTATTCTGAACCTCCCGAGTCAAACTCTATATGAGTATGTTCCTGTCTCCTTCCGGTTCCCCCATCGCATTGAAATTCTGACTTATGGTCAGCTTTTGGCTCATTTCCTCCGGATTCACTTCTCTGTGTTCTCGGTTTAGGCCATGCAGCCGAACCATGCCCCTTTGGCGCTTGCGATGATGATTCTAATCACTTTCCTCCGAGGACGATGACCGATCTCTCCGGTGAGTATGCCTCCTGGGACGGTCTCGACCCCTAGCCATTCGATCCTGGTCATACCCTCTGTCAGAATCATTCTCCTCTCTATGCTCCCTACTACCCCTAGCTAGCCTTTCGGACAAAATCTCTGGCCTGTCTATAGGATCTCGTCTTGCTTTTAGGGGTGCGTCAAGCGTTGGTATTACCACCGTGGAACGTAATCTTGTTGCTTGCTAATTTGGGGCGGACAGATTGTGAGGCGACATCAGACCCTCTGTAGTGGAAAGGTCAATCCCTTGCCTTGTTGCGTCTGATATAAGTTGCTGCAGAGAAACACGGAATCGTTGCACAATGTCTTCATTAGTTGTAGGGAAACGTTGGATACCAGCCAGGGCAGCTGATTGGTCTGCTGTTGTTGCGGTTGCATCCGCAGTATTGAGGGTGGTGTCATCCTCCAGCTCGTTATTTGGTAGACCTTGACTGTATTTGGAATCACTACCATCTCCTTCACCAGCCATTGTTTCACAAGTCTTCTGGTCCCTCTCCTTCTAGCGCCAATTGTTGACGGTGATTTTTCGTGGTCACCTAGTTAACGATTCGATTTCGATTTATTTCAATTTATAAATGGGAATGGTTGAAGATATTAAGGATGAAAAGAATAACAAACAAAGATACGTGGTAAAACTCCGATGACCGGAGAAACATCCACGGGTTGTTGCCTTAGCAACAAAGTAAAATCCACTATGAAAAACTATTACAAAATACTGCGCTCAGACCTCTCTTGCTAATTCTCGCGTACCCCTTATTTTGTGTGTTATAGGGGTATTTATACATAATGTTACTAGGGTTTGTGGGTGCCGCTAGGGTTTGGTGTTGTGGTGCCCAAGTCTTGGGCGATTCCCCAATCCTAGATGGATTCTATTTCCTTCTTGAGTGCAACATATTTCCTGATTTGTTGAGTCCGAGTTTGGGACTGATTCCTTCTCCTTTATTTGCGGGAAACCTATTTGTTTCCTTGTTGAATTTTGGGCAGCCATACTGTTGTTTATTGTGGGGATGCTGGTTGTTGATTATGCCCACGTGTTTAGAATGCGAATGTTGGTGACTATCTTTTTTATTGAATCCCGAGTATGCCCGAGCAGGCTTTGCTGCCCGAGCCGGTTCTCTTCTTTTGTAATCGGGTTACTTTAATCTTTCCTGAGTACGTTACTTCGGGGGGGTTTCTCCCATTTCGAGTTGACTTCTCTTGACTCCTGCTTACATGGCTTCTTATGGTGATGACGTGTCCTTTACGACGATTTTTACCTATAACATCCTCTAACAAGTTTATTAGTACCTGTTGATAATTAATAACATTTGCATTTGATTGTTTGAGTACGATTGACAGCAATTGAGTTGAATCCTTTAATTAACATGAATAAAGATTATATGATCGGACTAAATTAGATTTCTTACTTAAATGTGAAATTTGAATAAATCAACAAAACAAAACAAAAATGATCTTTTTTTTTTTTTTTAATTTTTTGAAATCTGGAACCAATATGGGTCAGAGGTCTATCAGAAGTCAGAACCTACCAAAATCAAACGTTACAGTGCGGGCCAAATGTTTACTTCTGTAATCGAAATAAGTCGGCTCCCAACACCGTGAGAGGTTTCCCCACACTTATTACAGTTTTATGGGCAATTATGAGACAATATATACAATGTGTCAATATTTAAAACGTTGTGAGATGATGGGGATTGTGAAGTCTTTGGGAATATTGATCATATATGGTTAGAATTGTAATATTTAAAAAAGGTTCAAAATTTTTCTAGCACTTTTTACTCCCCAACTTTTAAGACTAACACCAACATAATAACTTCCTAAATGTGTTTTTGACAAAAATACCCTTAAAACACAATCACAAAAATAAGTCTCGCGCTTCCTAGACTTATTTTCGTGTTTTCGGGACTTATTTGAGTATTTCTGTGACTTATTTTATAATTTTCAAAACTTATTGAATATTTTTACAAATTCCGAGATTTATTGGGCAAATAACAAAATTTACCAATATTTTTTTATCTTCTTCATCGATTTGACCTCTATTGAAGGTATGTTCCACCTCCATTGATGGAGGTTTTTGAAAGAAAAAAAAAATCAAACAAAAACAGGACTGAACAAGTGATAGAAGAAAGAGGTGAGGGTATTTTTATCCATTAATGCCATTTAAACTCAAATTATTAATCTAGTGCCAATCTCAAAAGTCACTATGGATTTGGTGCTATTTAAACCTATTTACACTACTTAAAAATCCTATAGATAACTTGTGTGAAATCTTTTGGACTCGAATACCATTAATACCTGGGTAATTAGAAGGTAAAAACCTCATATACCTAATTTCCAGCTTCTATAATTATACCCCTTAGTTATTTAGAAATGAATTATGTATGTTAACTTATTTGAGAGGCAAACTTATTTCAAATTTGAATTTTCTTGAAATGTGAAAATATGTCATATTATCCTTAATTACTAACAACAAATTTGTAGATTTGTAAATTTAATCAAGAAGAAATGATATTAATTAGAACATGAAGATTGATGAAACCATCATGCAAGCCTAATGTAACACTAGATAGGTTGGCAAGCAAAGAGAACTTGAATCATCTCGTTGCTTACAAACCAGGTCGTACACAGATATTTGAAAATTGTAATATGCAATTACAGTGAATCTTAGAAGTTATATATATAATTATATATCCATGATTCCATGAATGAAGAAGTGAAGGGATATAATTAGAAGACAATGAAATCTATGTAGTAGACAATAATATGTGGGATACAAAGGTAGCTTCAGCCGTACAACAAATTAAAGACAACTTCAGAATCTATTTCATTTGATTTTCCAACCAAATTGATTCCGACAAAAGTTAGGAAATGAGGTCTGGGTTCACTTATTGGCCTCTCTAGTTGCCTTTTTAGTCCCTTTGAAACCATATTATAATTAGGAGAAAAATAAGAGTATTTTATTGATCAACTTTTCTGTAGACTATTTTATTAATTTTTGTAATCATCATTATATAAATATATATTTGAGATCGATCAAATAAAAGCTGGTATCATTATAGAGTCCAATGCACCTAGACTATGTATCCATTTGGACTATGTATTTTTTTTAAAGCTTTTTATTATTGTTATAATTCAAGCTGCTAACTTGAGAATCATTTACAGTTAGATAAACTTGTTGGAAAATTAAAATATGTGAGAAGATTTTAATTTATCAAATCACATATTCACATTATTAATTATTTTAGTTAAAAGGGAAAGTTTCTCTTGAATTTATAAATTAATAAAGTAATTTAAGGCGTATTAAACATGGTTGTTATTGTCAGAGTTGCAAACACTTGCAATCCAATGCGAATACTATCCCACATCGAAAGTTGAGAGAGACAAAGCACGCTTTATAATACTACGGATGCTGTTTACATATCACGACCTTACTTGAACAGGATCTGTTCTATAGGCTCGTACCTCTGTATCCTTGAGTTCTAAGGAGACAGGATATCAAGTCTGGTGGATGAATAATGACCTTGTGATCAGAGCGTGATTATTGGTCTCACCCATCTTCGGATGAGTGGCGCTGCAGAGGATCGTTCTCAGTCAGTCACCTGATTGGGTTGGTCACATGGTTGTCTGACAGACTCTAAGATCTATTTACATCGTACCATTTTTTTTTTTTTTTTTTTGGCTTTTCTTCTATCAGAACAAACGTCAACGGTGGTCTTTTATTCAATACAATTATACAAACATACACGAAGATAATCTCTGGTTAATCTCACATCAAATGATCATCTACATCAATTGTCAAAATTGAGTTAATTAAAGTTACATTTGTAAGCAATATTATTTTAGAATTGGGAGGACAATATCCCCAATAAAGCCATTCTAACAGATATCAAATGTTTATACATCTCCTTTACTTTTTCTTCAAAGGGTTTGATCTCTTTTTCCAATTCCTCACACCTTCTCTTCAATTCCTCAAGATCATCACTTGTTGTATTTCTACCCTTTATTTGATTCCTCAAATAGTGAGCCGCCTTCACCGTCTGATGCAACTCAGTCAGCATCATGGACGATCCAGATTTTTGATGCTCCCTGATTTGCTTTTGGAGTTGTTGCAATGAACATGACCAATAAGTTGATGAACTCACTGACCGAGTCTGCTGTAGTAGTGGCCTCAAGCCACGCTTTGATTTGAATGAGAGAGCTGTTCCAAGAATTTCACAGACCAATGACGTGACAGCCTTGGACCCACCTAAGATTTCAGCTAGTTTTGAATCTGATGATGAAGATTGAGCTAGCTTTTGACTGAAAAATCTCTTGAAGGGTCTCTTAGTTTCCGTAGCATTATGGCATGAATCCAACAAGTGTTTTGCACGTGCTAAGGTGGTTGGATGAGGCTGTCCTGATTCCAGCAAACGCGAGACTACTTTTAATGACTCCTCATAGTTTCGAATTGTATCTATCTTCTCTGTCAACTGGTTGCATGTATCGAGCATTTTGACATTGAAATCAAGGTAGTCGTCTATGATTTTTCTGTCTGAAGGTTGACACGTAGTAGTAGTAAAATCAGAAAGAGAATTTAAGGTGATTTGTTGGGTAGTGGTGGCTGCGTCGACGAGAGCATGTAACAACCCATTAGCGTTTTGTGAATCGGTCTGTGATTGAATGGTGTTGAGTTGAGAAGTGAGTTGGTGGCCAAATGATGTAGTTGCTGGTAAAGGCGCGACTGCCGAAGAAGCCAAGAGCTTCACAAGAAAGTTGGTGAGACTTCTAAGCATTGATGACGTCTTCATGTTTCTTCAAAGTTTGTGTGTGAAGAGATGCTCTTCTCTCTTTATATGTATAAAGAAAACTAGAAGAGAGGTGCTCAATGCATTTGAGCACACGTGTCAAAGGGTAAAAAGGGAAACAAGTGGAGATGTTGTGTTGTTGATTGGTGTCTATTTGTAGGGAGTAGCAATTGAAGTGGTCCTACTTCTTGTAGAGTTGTAGGTTCTTGTGCCCTTGATTCCTTTAAAGTTATAATTTTATGCGGTGATGATTGTAAGCTGTATGTATTTAGATATCGAGAATGTACCACGTACCCTCGGTGTAGGACCCACCACATCCGACCCATATATTTTGTTCCACTGAGACTGAGTTAACCATAAATATATTTCATATTTGTAATTAGAATATTAATACCTAATCTTTGTTAGACTGAGTGATCACAAAATATTAAATAAAAAAGAGATCGAATTAATGCTGGGATGTAGCAAACACCTAAGAAAAGTGAAAAGAAATAAAAAAGATATAAGTATTCATGTGTTCAATTTTTCTATTGTTAGTTCGAACTGACAAAAGATATATCAGTTCCTTACCTGTAGACCATTAGATTTAAATATTTTGACTTAACTGCATACATTTGTCAAAACATTTTAAATCTAATGATCCACATATAAGGAACTAATATATTTTATATCAGTTCGAACTGATAATAGAAAGACTGTTCATGTGTTTCTATGGATTTGGTTAAGCCAATATATATATACACAGTTTTTCTATTATCAGTTCGTCCTGACAATAAATATATCATGACGAAAAATATGGACCATAGATTATGGAGAAGTTTTGACAAGTATATACATTTTGAGTCAAAGTATGTAAATCTAGTGATCCACATTCTTCGTCTTAATATATTTATTGTCAGGATGAATTGATAGTAGAAAATCTGTTTACATTTATATATATATATATATATATATATATATATATATATCCAAAACTTCAAAGCTTTAAGAAATTAATGTATTATTAAAAAATAGGTTAATTGAGAGTGGTTGTAATTAATTACTTTGAAAACAGTCGGAATCACAAGATTTTGGAAAATCCAAAATCTGACACGCATATGCATGGTGTCGTGACAGCCACCTTCCTTTCTTTATTTCTTTTTACTTTAAATATGCTTTCTTCACTTCTCACTTCTCTCAATTGGACTTTTCTTTTTCTTTTTCTTTTTTTGGTTTTTTTTTTTTTAGTAATTTAAAATTAAGCTACCACAAAATCTTGCATGCATCATAACCACTAACTCATTGACAAATTTACATGAACAAATGCCATGTGGTATGATTGCAGCTGTTAGATGCATCTCTGCATCAGTCTACAAATGCTGATTTAATTGCTGCTAAATCCTTCTGTTTTGGCTTTATTTCTATCCAACCCCATGGTTTATTCATATATTTGACACTTTGTAATCTTTTCGGATTGGGATCCTCTACTAATATAATATAATTTATATTAAGTTTTTAATGATTCTTTAATTGATCGTCATGCATTATCATATTCATTTGCAATCGAGACGTTCTTTGATCTTTATATTCTTTTCTTTTCTTTTCTTTAACTACCTAGATACAACTTCTTTTTAAAAACTTTAAATAAATACTTGCAAATTTCTCATATTAATAAATCACATTAATTACATGCTTAATTACTTTTTGTATTCCAACTCTCCAGAAGCAGCTCCAGTAGCTTGCCCAGGTACACGTCTCACTTTTTGTTATTTCAATGACTGCTGATTATAGTGCTTAAACATGTTAAAGCAGAAAAATATTCAGCTGCTAATCCTTTGGTCTATCTATATTGAATTCCCAGTTGAAATCTAGTACCAAATAGGAAATCTAAGCAGATATGGTATCTATTCTTTTCGTTTTCGTTGTTGTACTGTAATCAGTAATTATTTGATCAAAAATTTGTTGTACTGTAATCAGTAATCAGCAACAAAATTGTGGAATTTGCAGGTTAACAAGCTGAAAGCAAGACCATAGATCTGATGGATAACCAAAGTTTAATAATGTTAAACTTTTATAATAATTTAAATATTTATTGGGAGAATATTTTTAAAGTACAAGTGGAGTTGGATATACAACTTTTTTTTTTCCAAGTAGAGACATTATCAGATTCTTCAAACTTACTTTATTAGGTTAGAATACAAGGACTACAAATTGTGTATAAAGACAAATCCCCAAAAACCCGTTCAATTATACAAAAATGAAAATGAAATGGCATGTACATGAATCAAGGAAGCTGCCTAGACTCTTTTTTTTTTTTTTTTTTTTACCAATTATGCAACTGTGAGGTAATGCTTTTTACCACAGGGTGATATTCTGTGTGCATGTACCTTTTGGCTTTTTCTGAACCGGGTTGCTCAAGCCACTCGTCGTATAAGCTTTTCACAAGAGGATTCTTGAAAGGATTGGTTACCAACACCTATTATTCATTCAACAACCCACCGGTTAAAACATAACTATGATGAAATTTACATGAAACATGTTTGTATATAAAACACTTACATTCTCCATATATATGGTTTCTAACAACTGAATCAATTCCTTTGGAGATTGTCCTGCCTTTGGCTTTATTTGCCCCCCACCATTTAAACAACCTGAAGGGCATGCCATAACCTCCACAAAATCATAATCACATTTTCGCATTTTCACTTTCCTCACAATGTTTTGCAAGTTCTGGAACCCGTAACATATAGCAAATTTCAACACTGTTTTCCCTTCAACCTATGTTCAAATATGGAACAATATGCAACTTAGTTAAACTGAGATCACAGATTTAATTCATCTTATCATAACAATAATTAACAAAACTTATGTTTTGTCGAGAAACTTCTCACATGCCTATAAGATTTGACAAGAAAACTTACTTCCAGAGTTACCTCCCGAAAATCGGAATTCCTTATGGTTTTTAAATTCAGTTGCCCTTCAATTACTCTTCCAAACAGCACTTCAGCAGTATATCGAAAAACTGACTCTGCATAACCTCCGGAGCTCCCAGACACCCCATAAAGATGTCCTTCATCAGCATTTGTAAACCTGCACACCAAATTCTATTTCTATTTAGTAATCACCAACTTTGTGGGGCATACGGAAGATCTCTTGGCTCATTAACAGTAGTTCTTACATTCTATTTAGTGGTGACTCTTCTAAGGCTTTAAAATCCGTTTCTTTTAACTGCAAAACATATAAAAACATCATGCAATTTTAAATATCATATAACAAGGTAAACAACAACAGTGCTCGTAGAAATTACAACAATGAAAGCCCAGTCTCACCTGTATCAAATCTAAGACTTCACCGGTTGTTAAGACTGAATCAACTTCTGTAATCCATAGACCTTCATTCGGACTGGTTTCTTCTTGTGTTTCCATTTTAAAGACAAAGTCGTCCCTGGAAGCCTCGAGCTTCTTATCATAACAGGGCATCACAGTCACATGGTAAATCTCATCAGGCCTAGTAGAAATATTCACAATCAAATTCTCAACATTCATTAAGATTTAGACACAATAGCTACTTAAAACTGCACTTAACTCGAAGCTTAGTTAACATTATTTTTCGAAACTGATAACATAAAGACAGTCTATATACGACCATTAAAATAAATATATAGTTCCAGCATGATTAATAGAATTTTGAGTGATAAAGTGTACCTGAAACCCAACTTGTGGCATAAATGATGTTTAATGGTAGCTCCAATTGTTTGTTGGGGGCTCTTCACGGATGATATATAAGGCAGAATATATGATCCAAGTTGTTTTTCAGCATAGCAAATCCAACCTACAATTAGAGAAAGATATTCTTATAAAATTTTCACACCAATGAGACGGACCTCATTCCACAGCCCTCCAGTTCTACACACAACCACATTTTCACTGTCTCTTTCATTCACATATATAAGGTAAGTTCACGCATCTGTGTGTATTTCAGTGTCTCTGCAATGGAGACATGCCAGGCATTCATGTATAGAGATAATAATTTATATGCCAAATAACATTTGAAATAGTTACCTGGACATGCTGATGAGAGCATGGGCAGTGATGATTTAGACCTTTCATCATCAGTCGCTTGGCTCATTTTGTACCTAGTAATAAACTCATTACAAGTTTCAATAAGTGTTATGTCTCGACTACAGCTTGTATCAAATACAGCCTTAACTCCCAAAGACTTCAATAATGTTGTAAGTTTCTTAAAAACCTGAAAATTAGAAAACAAATTCCAATTATGATATACACATGCAAATCCCATTGCTACGCTTAGACAATCGCCGCTCATTCGAAATCTTCTAACTAATATGTACTATGTTGACACAACACATTCTAATCCCTAGCATCATAATCACTAAAAAAAATACTCAATTGCTCAAATCCTAAAATTCTATCATCTTTAACCAATCGAAGCTTACAAAACCTAGAACAAAACAACAAGAAATTCGATCAGAGTCAAGACCTGAAGAGGAGAGAGCCCAAAATGAACAGCAAGAGAAGCTCTTGACTGAGGAGAGAGCGAAACAATAACGGCCTTCCCTTGATCAATATTCAACAAGAACTCATCCAAACTCTGCTTCTCAAGCATCACAGTCTCTGCTGATGTTATACATCCACTACACATCCAAAAAAACAACTTAAATTCCAAAATTTACATTAGAGCAGTAAAATAGATCAACAAAATGAACTTATTTAAATTATCAACCCACCTGCAAGCTAGACAATCTTTGAGTGATATTTTAACTGGTTCAGTTTGCTTTTTATTGGAAATTAAAACCTAAATTCAGCAAAAACATTAAAAATTTATATTTGCATCATTTAAATAAAAGGGTAGTTATAAAAACTAAATACAAATTAAAAGATGGAAACTTTATTTACCTGGGGTTTATCAGGGTTCTTGGAGGTGGGTTTTTTGAGCGAAACGACGCAGTTTTGAGACGGAGCTATGAAGTCACTGAGATCTCCTATCCTTAGTGTCGGCGAAAACTTCTCCGACATCTCTCTCTTAAACAATCGACAGCTGAAACTGCTCGATTGCCCTGGACCTCTCTGATAAAGCAACAATAGACATGCTTAAATTGGGCATAATTAGTTCTTCTAGCTTATTAACTCAAATGAAAATTAGAGGCAGAGGAGTCCAAAAACCATGAATATGAAACTCATAATCTAGTAGTTATAAATTAACCAATCCATGTGCAGTGACAAAATAAACTTAAAATTCTTTAAAAATTCTACATCATGATGGTAGGTATGAGTAACAAGAAACTAGATCTAGAAATCAAACCAATCAGAATTTACACAATTAGTCCTCATTTCTAATTATAGTATTGCAGGAATACTCAAACAAGCACAAGCACAAGCATCAGTCTCTCTGTTTGCAGTTACAATAGCAAATAATTTTATGTATTTATAAGTTTAGATTACATCTCCTGCATTATATATTTTCAATTCAATTTAGGTAACGTGATATATGAATAAATATGAATAAATGATAAAAAAAAAATATATGTAATTATGTATACAATCATAAAGTGGCATTTTTTTAAAAGTCAAAAACGAATATTTGTATACTTCTGCAGAAACAATGTCGATTGAATTGAAAGTTATCAGCTTTTTAACTGAAATTGAAAATCTATATCTCATATATTAAGAGAACCCAGATGCTGTTTTGAGTGAATTTCTCAGAAAACAAACAGAAAGCGAAGGGAAATCACCTGGTAATTTTTCAACTTTCTACTTTGAATAAAATCTTTTATCTGATAAAAATTCAAATAAAATCATATCACAAGGGAAAACTCAGGACCTTTTTGTAAAATTGACATTAAACACTCTATCACTTAAACAATCATCTGTATCCATTTATTCTCAGTTACGAAAAATGCCAACCACGGTTCTTTAGAAAATAGCTTCTAAAACAGCAAGCAAATCAGCAATACCAGAAACTATACAGCTTATACTTCAGAAACCAGAGAGCAGAGGCAATTATCAACTGGGCTTGCTGATTTTTTTTAATATTTATTACTTACAAAGAATCACGAGAACGAGCTAAAAACCTTTTTTTTTTTTTTTTTTCTTTTTGCCGAAATAAAGAAAAATAGGCTTACGGCGAAGAGTGCAGAGCTGTCAAAACGGGTTCAGGGGTCTGGTTCGACTCAACCTGACACGACAAGAAACCGTTTAATCCTTAAACGACACGACCCGGGCCAATTCCTTGAAACCTGACACGAATAGATAAACATGTTAAACGGGTCGGGTCGGATCTTAACCCAGTACAACGCAGAAAACTTGAAAACCATGATTCTGTATCAGTTCAACATTGTGCAAAGGTTCTTAAATGCATCGTATCATCAAACTACCAAAAACCAATAAAACAGAATGCTAATCCATGTGTTAAAATGAAAAGAACCAGAAAACATACAAGCAAATATGGAAGAACACGGTGGAAACGGGAGACGACGGCGGATACGGGAAAAGGCGACGGAACAAGGGCCGGCCGACGAGTTGAGAGAGGCAGAGACAGTCTGGAGAGGAGAACGTTTGGAGTGAATTCGGTCTGGAGAGAAGAACGATTGGAGTGTATTCGGCTGTGTTTAGAAAGTTAGGGTTTCAATTTTCAAGAGATATCATTAACCTATCTACAATTATATTTATGATACAGTTAAATAGAATATATCTCTTATCAGGACCGTCTAGAATTTATAACTTTAGACGTCCAAGATCCACGGCCTTACGTTAATAAATAATCACACTTAATATAAATATATAGCTCTAATTAAACGTCCTTAACTTATCCTTAATTTATAATTTCAGTATGTCTTAATAGAGAACTACCATATATATTTATATATATAAATTGCCACCTGTATTGTTAATATAGGATGATGGGATGGCAACTTTTGATTTGGTTTGGCTTAGCCGACTCAAATATTCAAAGCAATCTAAGTTTGTTTAGTTTTGTTTATAGTTTGTAATCCGAGACTTTGAATCTCAAGTAAATACAGGAGCAGTCAGCAGTAAATACTCTTCTCTTCTTATTTATTTAATCTTTCATCTGTTCTTATATTTTAGGAGGAATTGCACAAACATCCCCCCAATGTTTGATAAAATTACATGAATATAACAGTTTTGACCATATATGTACAAATTTCCCTCAACATTTGAAAGTTGTTGTACAAACATTCCCTACCGTTAGTCGATGGTTAAACATGTACAAAATCTAAAATACTCTATATTTTTATTTTAAACAAAATAAAAAATTCAAAAATAAGATTAAAAAAATTCAAAAATCTTTTAGAAAATATGAATGTTTCTTAAATTTGAAAGCTAGAAAAAAAAAATTCATCTTAAAAAAAATAAATTGTTTGTGCAATTTCCCCTTGATTTTAAATAAATTTAAAATTTATTTATTATTAAATTGTTTTAAAAACTATTTTTTTTATTTGTAAAGATGATTTTTTTTTTTCTAGATTTTAGATTTAAAATACATTCATGTTATCTAAAACATATTTTTAATATATTTTTTTATCTTTTTTTTAAATATTTTAGTTTATTTAAAATAAAAATAAAAGGGTATTTTAGACTTTTTACACTTTTGATCATTGACTAACGGGTCCATCTAACGACAGGGGATGTTTGTACAACAATTTTCAAATGTTGAAGGAAGTTTGTATGTATATAGCCAAAACTGTCATATTTGTGCAATTTTTATCAAACTTCAGAGGATGTATGTGCAATTCCCCCTATATTTTATGTTTTTTATATTTTACAACATGTTATCGGCACGAATTTATTATTACTAGAACCTAAAGCTCTTGGATTTATTTAATTACTACCAGAACTTAAAATTTCTGGATTTATTTATTATTACCAGAACTTGAAGTTTCTGGATCAAAACCTAAAGTTTTTGGATTTTATTTATTTTTTATGTTTTATTTACTTGCATTTATTTATTTATATGCATTTTATGAGATTGGCATAACAGGCTAACCTATCAAAACATGCAATTCTGGATTTACTTTCTCGCATTTATTTATTTATTTATACATATTTTATGAGATTGGCATAACTAGCCAACCTACCAGAACCTGCAGTTCTGGATTTATTTATTTGCAAATGCTCTTTATTTTAATTATGTGTATATATCTAAAAAATCAAATTTTAAATTTTATCTTATTAGGCCTGAAGTTTTGATTCTAAATGTGATTTTTCAGATAACCATGGCAAAGCTTGCAGATTTGAAATTTGATGAACTTAAAGTTTCCGGGGACAATTACATGTCCTGGGTCATTGATGTTGGATTACGTTTAAAATCTGAAGGCCTGTATTATACTATTGAAGATGGGAGTCAGACAAGCGAACAAGATAAATCCACAGTATTTAACTGTTACGGAACCAGAAGTTCTGTGGCAAGAGTTAAAGGACAGGTATGACCATCAATCAGTTGTATTTCTTCAAACTACTAGGTATGAGTGGCAGCATATGTGGTTCCAAGACTTTAAATCAGTTTAAGAATATAATTCTATTTTGTTTAAAATCACTACACGACTAGAATTGTGTGGTGAAGAGGTAATTGAAAATGATATGTTGGAAAAAAATGTTCACAATTTTCCATGCCTCGAACATGATATTGCAACAAAAATGTTAAGAACGTCGATTATCAAAATATTCAGAACTAATCTTATGCCTTTTGGTTGTAGAGAAAAACGATAAACTGCTGATAAAGAATAATGAATCACACCCGACTAGTTCTACTGCATTCCCAGAAACGAATGCTAATACTGTTGGAGATTATAGTCGCGGTAGCGGTAATGGTCGTAGTCGCAGAAGAGCAATATCATTTAAAAAGATAAATTGAGTGTTATTGAAAAACAAGATGCAATAGACATATGTCTAGTTGACAATGCAATGACATATACAATTTTACAGAATCAAAAATATTTTCCGAATTTGACTTCACTCAAAACAAAGATTAATACCGTATTGGGTCCAGCAGTTTGATAGAAGGCTCTAGAAGAGCCACAATATTGTTACCAAATAATACTAAGATATGTATTAATGATGCTTTGTATTCAAGCAAATCTAGAATAAATCTACTTAGTTTCAGGGATATACATTGTAATGGATATCATATTGAAACTATAAATGATGAGAATATTGAATATTTATACATTACGTCTAATGATTCAGGCCTGAAGCTTATTATAGAAAAGATGCGTGCTTTCTCATCTGGATTATATTATACATTTATAAAAAAAAATGTAGAAAATTTTGCAATTATGAATCAAAAGTTTTTAAATCTAAAAATGTTTATGTTTTGGCATGATTGTCTTGGTCACCTAAGATCTATAATGACATACAGGGCCATTGAAAATTCTCATGGACATCCATTAAATAGTCAAAAGATTATTTTATTCCATGAAAATTTATGTATCGTATGTTCACAAAGGAAATTAGTAATAAAACCATCTTATTCTAAAGTTGGTTTTGAATCCCCATCATTCTTACAAAGAATTCAAGGGGATATATGTAGACTTATTCATCCACCAAGTGGACCATTTCACTATTTTATGGTTCTGGTTGATGCATTTATCATATGGTCACATGTTTGCGTATTATCAACACGTAATGTTGCTTTTGCAAGATTACTTGCACAAATTATCAAGTTTCGGGCACATTTTCCCGATTATCCAATTAAGTCAATATGCCTTGATAATGCTGGTGAATTTACTTCCAAGAAATTTTATGAATATTGCAAAGTAGCTGGGATTGATGTTAAACATCCAGTTCCACATGTCCATACTCATAATGGATTAGCAGAATCACTTATTGAACGTGTCAAGGTAATTGCGAGAACTTTATTATTACGAACACAATTACCAATTTATGTATAGGGACATGCTATTTTACATGCTACTGTATTAATCCGTATTCGACCAACTGTTTATCATCGGTATTCACCATTACAACTTGTACCTGGCGATCAACCAGATATATCTCATCTGCGTACTTTTGGTTGTGTGGTATATGTCCCAATTGTACCAACACAAAGAACTAAAATGGGACCACAAAGGTGTTTGTGAATATATGTTGGTCTTGATTCACCATCAACTATTAGATATGTAGAACCTTTTACCGGTGATCTTTTTACTAAACAATTTGCAGATTGTCATTTTGATGAGACAAATTTCCCATCATCAGGGGAAAGAAAAACTTCTCTTAAAAAGAAAAGTGAACTTTCCTGAAAAGTTACTAGTCTAATTCATTTAGACCCATACACATCTCAATGTGAGAATGAAGTACGCAAGATAGTTCATCTTTAAACAATAGTGAATCAGTTACCAGATGCATTTACAGATGTTACTAGGATAACAAAATCATATATCCCAGCTGTTAATATACCAACACGGGTGATTGTTCCGTAAGAACAATCTAAACAAATGATATCAAAAGAATCATCTATTACACGCCAGAAGCGTAGTAGACCACTTGGTTCAAAAGATGTTGTTTCTCAAAAGAGGAAAATAAATCCACTTTCTCTAAGTTAACTCTAGAAGAGTTAAAGGGCTGTTCGGTAACGTTTTCATTTTTTGTCTTCTGTTTTCTCGTTTTCATTTGATTTTGAGAAATTGATTTTTGTATTTTTCGGATTCAAAAACGCATCTGGTAGCAATTGTTAAAACTATATTCGGAGAATGAAAACATAAGAAACACGTTTGGTAGAATTAATTTTCAAAACTATTTTCAACTAAGTGTAACTATATATTCAAACATTCTATAAAGTTTAATTCAATTTTTTATTCATCATACTTAAAGAGTAATACTAGGCTTTCTAAAAAAATTCTCCCAAATTATTTGATATGTGAATTGTTAACATCCTGTAAATTTTGAGATTATATATCTAGTGATGTAATGTTGACAACTCACATGCCGCATCATTTGGGAAGCCTAACATTACTCATACATAATATATAATATATTAGAGTAATGCTAGCCTTCCCAATTTTTTTTTTCAATTTCTTTCCAAGAAGATGTGGCACATGAGTTGTTAACATCACATCATTCACCATATAATCTTATGATTTACATGAAGTTGACAACTCACATGTCACATAATTTGGAATTTTTTTTTGAAAAGTCTAGCATTACTTAATTTTTTATTATCTTAACTGTCATATAAGGATGGGCATTTCCCCATGGGCCCCCATCCCCCACGGCCCCCCCATGGGGTTTTGGGGGTAAATTTTACCCCCAAATGGATTTTGGGGGTGGGGGTGGGGGTGGGGGTGGGGGCAAACTTTGTCCCCAAATATATTTTGGGGAAAAAAATTATAAATTATAATATTAACATTAACATGAGTCACTAGATAGTGGTTATAATATTAATATTATATTTTACGATTATTTAATATTGTATTTTGGATTTTGTATTATATTTTTATTACTTTTTGGATTGAATATTTTAACAGCGTCAAATTAAAGATTGGAATGTCCGGATTTCAAATTTTGAATTTCGATTTTCGGATTGAAAATTAAAAATTTAGAATTGAAAGTGAAAAGAAATGGGATAAATGGGTTTTGGGGGAGGAGGAGGGGGGACCTGCCCCCAAAACGCCCCCACCCCCAGTCCCCCCAAATGGGTTTTGGGGGAGGTGGTGGGGGTGGGGGTGGGGGTACCCTCCCCTGCCCTATTGGGCCCCCATGCCCATCTCTACTGTCACATGGGTTGGGGTAAAAAATTTGGGATTCTAGGTGGAATGTGTAATAATTTTGAAATATTAATGAAGAAATAAAGTATTTTTTTGTTGCATTTTAATTTTTAATATATAATTTGTTTTAATGATTGAACAAATATACAGTATGTAAGTATGTTAATAAAAAGATTTGAATTGTTAAAAAAAATGATTAAAATGTGTGTCCCATGAAATTAATGAGATGAAAATGCTGAGAACATCATAATGATGTTTTCAATATATCTGGCGTTTAACGCTTTCGATTCGAAAACTCGTTTCGCATGTTCTCAATTTTTTTTTTTTCAAAAACATAACCGGACGCGTTTTGTTTTTTTTGTTTTTTTGTTTTTTTTTTGTAATGCTCTTTTAATTTTTTTTTTTTTTTAAAAAAGCAGGTTCTGGAAACTTAGTTGAACGCCCTTTTAATGTCTCTGAAGAAACACATGTTACTATAGGGTGCGTTTGGTACTCGGGACGGGACAACGTGAAACAACTTTCTCTTATCCCACGTTTGGCCTGTTTTAAGCATGGGACGGGACGGGACGTGACAATGTGAGACAAAAAACACAAAAAATTGTCCCACCCCATACCCTCGGCCAGACTTGTCCCATGCATGGGCAAGTTTCAAAAAGACTCTTTTACCCTTAATACTTCCAAAAATTACAAAAATATCAGATATAAAATAAAACACAAAGCCATAAGAAGATAGAACCAAACATATTTCTCCTAAATTCTTCTATATTCATGAACTTCAACCGAACCGACTAATAGATGTTAAGTAAATACGGTCTACAGATAATCTTGCAGATCTGTTGACCAAATCATTGCCTACATCAACTTTTGAGAAACTGGTATATGGAATTGGCATGTGTCGGCTCAATAAAATACAAGAGTGATTTTTGTAAAGGGTAGCGTTCAATTAGAGGGAGCAAAAGTTTTTGAAGAAAACGGTAATTTTGTACTCTTTTTCTGTTAGGATTTTGAGTCTAGTTGGCATTATTCTACATTTAAATGTTATTTGCTTTGTATTGTTTAATTGTCCTAGTTGTGTGGTTTATCAAGCTTCAAAAGAAGATGGATAACAGTTCAAGCAAAGTGATGCCTTCGTGCGAGGAAAGTGATATTGACTACAAAGGTAATAAGATATCTTTCCTCTTACAAGGCTTAGGCGTGCACACACACAATTCATTCATAAGTGTCCCTGCATCGTAGCGCCAATTAGTATAACACATTCACACATGTTATTAGTATACTCATGCATTGATCTCATATTGTCATATATTCACTACAAGAAAAATGACTTTTAGCAACATTAACAAGACAACGCGCATGCTGCGCGTGTTGCTAAAAGTGAATGCACGTTGCTAAATGTAATTTATCGCAACGTGCAAAAAATGTGTGTTGTAAAAATCACCTATGGCAACGTACAAACGAAGGTTGCCAATAATTGAACACATATCGCAACACACAAAAATTGCACGTTGTCGTAGCTACTTCATTACACTACTCACATTTTGTGCACGTTGCTATAAATATGTTTTTAGTAACTTACGAATGTGCATGTTGTTGAAAACTAATATTTAGCAACACACACATCATGCACGTTGCCGTATGTGTCTTTTTAGCAACATACAAATATGCACGTTGTTGAAAAACGAAATACATATCATGCACGTTGCTGTATGTTTCTTTTTAGCAACATACAAATGTGCACGTTGTTGAAAAGGTAATGTTTAGCAACATGCATTATGGATGTTGTCCTAGGCCTTGCGCGTTGCGAAAAAGTCTAACATTCCGCAACACACATATCATGCACATTGTCGTAGGTTTCTTTTTAACAACTGCTGGCTTGCATGTTGTTAAAAAGCTAATATTTTGCAACTCATTTATCATGCACGTTGTCGTAAGATTCTCTTTAGCAACAACTGATTTGCTTGCGCGTTGCGAAAAGCTAATATTCGGCAACACACATGTCATGCACGTTGTCGTAGGAGACTAATTAGCAACTGATTGCTTGTGCGTTGCGAAAAGTAAATATTCAACAACACATAAGTTATGCACGTCGCCGTATGTGTCTCTTTAGCAATTACTTTCTTGTGCATTGCGAAAAAGACTAAATCCCATAGCAAATATATAATATACATGTTGGCGTATGCGAAAATTATTGATTTGTGCGATGCGAAAACGCTAATATTTGGCAACACACATATTATAGACTTTGTTATCATAAATATTAAAATGTACAACTATCATTAGCAAAGTGATGCAGTTTCCCTTCTCTTTTCTGAAAATGATTTAACTTCTATTTTTTCCCTTTTAACTGTAAAATATGGAGAATTGTCTCATATAATAGGAGTTGCATTATGAGTCGTATATTTGTGATGATTAATATCATTAGATTTCGATAGACCTTTAATCCGATTGTTTTTTTTTATTTCAAATAAAATGATTTAGCTATTATACATGACATGTATAGTTACATGAGTAATTATGATAGAAAATTATTTTATTTTTAAATATTTAACTTTCATAGATCATGGTAGAAATCAAATGACTAACAATTTAACTTGTAAATATATGGAACATTTATAGTAACTAAACTCTTTAATTAAATGATGGGATAAAATTTTGATAATGTTTAATTGTTAATCATAAAAATAATTAAAATGATTATCATAATGAGTTAAATTTATCAAGTAATAAAAATTATTAATTTTTTCACTAAATTATTGAATTAATTTTTTTTTTTTTTTATAACATATGTATGTTATAAATAAATAAGTGTGTTATATCAAAGTTAAACTTACAGCAGAATGGTAAAGTCTCTCATGGGGATGGTGTTTGTCTTAAGTTCAAACCCCCATATGAATAATGTGTGTGTAATTAAAATACAAGGGGTCTGGGGCTAGATAGTGATTGGGCTTAGTGAGGGGTAGCCCAATGGGGTTTAAATTTTGCTTTTTTTTTTTTTCTTTTTTTTTTTCTAAACCTAAGACAACATATAATGCGCGTTGTGAAAATTGTCTAATGCAACCTACAATGCACGTTGCGAAAACTACCTAAGACAACGTACAGAAAAATTATCTAAGACAACGCATGGTAAGACAACATAACGTACGAAAAAATTATCTAAGACAACGCATGGTAAGACAACATACATCAAACGTGCATTGCGGTAAATGTCAATAATAACGCGCATAGTACGTTGTAATTGTTCTATAACTACATACATTGCACGTTGCGAAAAATTTTGGAACTTTTGGCAACAGGCGTATCAACAACATACGCCCGCGCGTTGCCAAAACTTTTCACAACGCATTTTGCGCATTGCAAAAAGCGAAATTTCTTGTAGTGATTGCAGAAATGCATATACTAGGACTATATCTAGGAAATTGCATACTTGTGTGATCTTGTGTTTATTTGTTTGTGTATAAGTGTATTTGGACTTGAATATGTTCTTAAATGATCCCTTGTTGAGTTCCGGTCATTTCAGAAAGTCACTCATTAGATTTCGAGTTCAAACTAGGAAGTTACGAAACTTTACGTTCTCTAACAATGTGTTGTCTTTGTCTTCGTATATCGAGTCGAGTTCACATCAATTTATCAAAGTTTCATAGTCTTCCTCGTGTGTTAGTGAGTTACGGCTTGTAATCCAGAAACGGATTCGAATTCTGAGTTCGGAGGCCAAAGGATGGTCGAAGAACGCGAGGGGTACGAGTGAAGAGAAACAAGAAGAGAGAAGACCACCTTAGGAGGTCTTCCCGTGAAGGCACGTGGCCACCACGGGAAGAAGGCCTCTCGGCCTCCCCGTGGTGACCATGTGCCTCCATGGGGACAGCCAAGGATGGCCCTCCCATTCTCTTTAAATATTCCCTCTCTCTCTCACTTATTTAAAACAAGAAGAAAATTTGCAATTATAGCTGAAATTTTCTCTCCAACGTTTTCATCTTCCAAACACCATATATTTCTCATTCGGACTCCGAATTGAGTGATTCAAGTTGGAGAATCTTTGTAATTAAGTCCCCTACCTTCTTCAAAATATTTTCAGATGTTTGATTACGTTTTGTGGTGATTCTTCACTCAAAACCGAAACTGCACGGGGATTCTTAGGTATTGAACTAAATTTTGTGATTTCATCTTTTATGATCTTCAATTATCTTGGGTTTTTTTCTTCTATATGTATGTGTTACTTTGATGAATGCTACTGAGAAGGATAGCTTCAATTTAAAGCTAATTTGATCATGATTAGATTCTTGAATGTGAGTTAGGTTTTCTAAACCTATGTTTTCACATGCTTGTAAGTTGTATTGTGATTAATTTTGTATCTAGGAATATTTGTGTATTGATTATTGATATTCTAATGATAAATGATTCCTAGTTGTTCTATATTTTCTTGATTGAACATATTTGAAAATAGCACATGTTTGTATGTTTTAGAGCATTGATTGGATTCACTTAATTGATATTTGAATACATACTCTAATTGTTTACTAGAATAATGATTTAATTTCACTTCTCTAGGATTTTCGTTTATGTACTAAATGCTTGTATATGTGCTTCATGAACATGTCTTATATCAAGCTTTAGTTGCATGAATCAAATCTAGGATTAAAGTGTGTTTGGTGATTTGGCACACTCTAGATTTTGGTTTTTCATGTATTAATGACCTAGACTATTTTTGTTGTACACTTTGTTGACTAAGTCTAGTTCTACATGAAGTGTACATAATCCATACATTTCATATGTTCATGCATCATCTTGTGTGATTGCATCATTTGGATTGCAAACTATAATATTATACGTTGTGTGCTCATTGTCTAATTTTAGTTTCCATAGTTCATATTGATCATATGTCCTATGTTGATTGTGTTTGCATCATTTGCATCACATAGACCACTTGCCTTATAAAAGGTAGAAGTCTTGGCTAAGAGTGTGAGGCTCTGAGTAAGCTCAAGCAAGAGAAGTCTTGGTTAAGAGTGTGAGTCTCTAACTAAGTCCGAGCAAAGTCTTGTTTAGGAGTGTGAGGCTTCGGTTAGATAAGCAAGGGAAGTCTTGGCAAGGGGTGTGAGGCTCTGGTAAGTCCGAGCAAGAAAAGTCTCTTGTTGTTGAGTGATTATTCAACATAAGGGAAGTCTTGGCAAGAGGTGTGAAGCCTCTAGTAAGTCCGAGCAAGGATACTCTTTAGAGACATGCGATGTGTCTCGGTTAGAGAGTAGGCAAGTTTCTCTCTAGTGGGAATAGATAGGAGGGATGTGCAATAGATTGTGATATATAAGAGTTGGTCACATTTGAGGGTGTACTCTTGTTTAACTAGTGAAAAACATTTTGCCAGTGGTTGTGGATTCAACCCATGGACGTTTCCTCTTCGGAGGTTTACCACGTTAAAAATATAGTGTGTGAAGTTTCTTTTTCCTTATCTCTTTGTTATTTGTTTAATTTGAATCAAATTAATCTTGAATGTATTTTCATTGATTACATTTTTATGAGACAAGATCTTTGATTGTCTTTGTATCTATTATATGTACTGTACAATTTAAAGATTTATAATGAAAACAAGTACTTGTTGATTTGTGTATTTTTGGTATAACCTCCTCATACAATTCATAGGCTATGTTTGATATATCAATTGAATATGCTTATCAATAGTCTATACATGATTGTTTGTGTTTATTGAGGTGTGATATAAACTATCTAGATGAACAAACTTTTGTTTATTTCAAGGGATTGAAAAAGACCTTAAAACCTATTCACCCCTCCTCCCCCCTATAGTGAGGATTCGTTGGTGGCCCTTCATGTTAGGATTATGCTCAATAGCAAGAGTGTAATGTTGTAATTAACAATCTTTTTCATATTAATAAAGTGATTTCTGGTTTAACAAATCGTATAGCATTTATAGTTTATATTATAATTGTCAAAGTAAATAATCATAAGGTCTAAAGACTATGGGAAAAGAAGAATTGTTCGTACATCTGGATATGTATGTGGTAGACACAATTCTTTAGTTAGTCTTGAATAATGTTCACAACTTAAGTTAAAGGTTGGGCACCTTTATCTTGTTAAAGTTGTAGAATTCTTTTGCTAGCATTTGAGTGGGATCAAATGAGATATGATGAGTCTAAAATCATCGGAGTGTCTTCGAGCAAAAGGATCTAGTGCACTGGGTGCATTGAACTGGATCACAATGAAAAGCTTTATCTAGAACCGTCAATAGATAATAGTCTTTTCATTATCAGGACAATCGGAGAGTCTATCTTAATCCTGAGATAAATGATGGACTTATGGTTGCAAGTGATATCATTTGAGTTATCAATGAGTACGATTATATCGCATAGTCTATCCTCGATAGTTTGGTGATATTCATTTGTTAATCGATAGAGGACTTCATTTATAGATATGGACATCGTGGCTCCATTTAATTAAATGAGAGTATAATATCATCATATGGATGTTTTGAGGTAATTGGATATTAAATCTCAACTTTGAGTTTTCAATAGTGTCTATTGAAAACATGGCTTCTGGACAATTCAAAATATCCAAGTTCAAAACGTGGTCATATGAGTAAATATGGTAACTTGGAGAGTTATAGGCGGTCTATGAACTCTTGGCGATTACTGATATTAATCACGAGGATACACTATCTCCAATATGATTGTCTAGGGTATGAATGAGGAGCATCTTCCTTTTCTATCTTTATTTAAGAGTTCAGTTTTAGCTCTTTAGTGGAATGAGTTAAAATTAATGGATCGGACCTAAGTGAATCATTTGTTGATTGTGATTAGGTAATGTCTATTGAAGCTTAAATTTAGATGGCTCGCCAAGATCCCCAATCCACACGGACTTGCATGGATCACTTGATATATTCTACCGGACCAATTTAAGGGTCCATCTAGAATTGCATTTAATATATTAAGAATATAATTTGCACATTATTTAAGTAATGGGCTGCTCAATTATATTAATATATTAATGAAAGACATGTGGGCTTGTTTCTTTTAGTAAGAATGGGTCTGGTTCACATGTGGGCTTTTTATTTAAAGTCCAATGGATTAAATGAAATAAGAAAATAATGTTAGGCCCAATCTTATACAAGTGGGGCGGCAAGGTTAAAATTTTAACCTAAAATATTATTTTGTTTCATTTGTTTTAATTAAATAAGAATTAATTAATTTATTGATTAATTGTTTAATTAAAGAAACAAATCTTTCCTAAAAGTAAAAGACTTGTTTGACAAGGAAATAAATAAATTAGTTTTATTTATTTAATCAAATAAGGAGTCTTTTTATTTAGTCAAAATAAAAGAATAAAAATCAAGGAGTTGGATTAGGGTTTGAAGTCTATAAAGTTGAAAAGAATTAGGGTTGAATTTTAGTCACCCTATATAAGTGACATGATGAAATTCGGCCAACCCTAATCTTAGACTACATAGAATTCGGCAACCCTAAAGGAAAAAGAAGAAAAAATTCGGCCAACCTATATAAGGGTTCTTATAGGGTTCGGCCACCACAAGTTTTGGTGCTTGAGTTTTTATTTCTTTCTTCTTCTTCTTAATTCTAAGAGAGTTTTTATTCTAAAAAGACAAAAAGGAGTGTGAGATTATTCTTTGATAGTATACTATTGCTTAATCATCAATAAGCTTGTGTATACGATATCGATCTAGGTTCACGCGAGTTTCGATCATTAGATTGAGAACTCAAAAGTGACCGGAATAATTTTTGACATTCTTTTGATTGTTTTGTGACTAACATAGAAAAGAAAGTTTTTGTTTGGTCCATTCACAGGTTTGCAATTCAAAGAAAAGGGAGACCACGCTCCTAGGTGATCCACGTTCGTGCTCGGATTGAAGGTCTTGCGGATTACCATCGACGTAAGTCAATCGGATCACGCGACAAAAGGTAATTTACTTTTGTTAATATATATGCATGTTTATTGATTAAAAGGGTTTAAGGTTCATAAAGGAAAAAATTTTAAAAGTCACTAAATCGTTTTTAGTATCGCTTCCGCTGCGTTTACCACTTTTATTTATTATTTTTCCCCTACACTTCAACCCAAAAAAAAAAAAAAAAAAACCAAAATCCTCACTTACCAGCCAAAGCGCCTACTCACCAAAGGGGGGCCTAGGTGGATTAATCTAGACCTTCCAAAGCATGCCACCCGTGCACCCAATCCAAAGGGATGGTGAGGATCAGGTCAGACCTTTCTCAGCTAAAAGGATGCCCCTTACCTACCACCACTAGATGACCCTATAAATATCCCAACCCGAGAGGAGAAAATGGTTCACAATCTCTTGCACCTAAAAGAGAGTCCTACTTGGCTACTACCCTCATACAAGCACCTCCACATCGGTTATACTACTTGGCTACTACCCTCCTACAAGCACCTCCACATCGGTATATTATTTGGCTACTACCCTCATAATCTCCATATCAGTTGATCTACTTGGCTACTACCCTTCTACTAACACACACACATTGACCACCCCACCGGGGTAACACTCTCATTCACTCCCAACATTTTTTGTGACACTTCCCGAGTGATCTAGAAAGTTGTAAGCTTACGGGCAATGTATGATGTACCAATATACGCACTATTAATAAGGCATTTTACACCTAATCACATTTCCTCTTGTTTTCACTGACTCTTACCACAATTAGGACCGGTCTTAGATCCTAACATCGGTCTCAGCTAAGTCGGACTAGAGAAGTCCTGGTACCCCCATCCCTGAGGGAACCGGGTAAACCTCCTGCCTGGTCCAAACCTACCGCAGAGCACTCGTACTCTATGGTTAACTAGTGTCCCGAAGGTCACACCCGATTTTCAGGATAACAATATTTAAAAAAATAAATTTAAATAAGGGGTGAATTCAAAAAGAGCCAAAAAATTTATGGACTTATTGTTTTTAGCCACAAGTTTATTTTTTATTGTTTTCGTTACTTTTGACCACTTTTTGACAAAAATGCCCTTAAATTTGAAATTTGTGAAAAAAAAAACAAAAAAAAAAAAGAAGATGTCAGTGGATGGGTTGTAAAAAAGAGGCATCATTAACTTGTTAGGGTTGAAACCACCCGTCAGTAAAACGACCAAAAGTAAAAAAGAAAAAAGAGAGAGAAGGGAAGAGAGAGAGAGATCGTCATCGCCTCCAATCGTTGTCGCCGACGCTGCCGCTCGCCATCGTTTCACACCCCTGTCACCGTCGCTACAGGAGAGATAGGAAGAGAAGAGATCGCGTTGCTACTGTTCGCCGTCGCCTCGCACCTCTGTCGCTGTCGCTGTTGTTCACCGTCGGCTCGCCACTCCTCTCCCCGTCGCTGCCGCTGTCGCTGAATCCACCCATCTATTCCTCAAGTTTGCTTCTTATCTCTCTTCCAAAACATATTGAAAATGTCGAATCTATTTTGTGATTTTTTGCTTTGTTTTTTAAGTTTATGGGAAATTTGATTGCTTTTTTGGTTTTGAGAGGGGTGGATCCGTGAATTGGTTGGTTTTGGTGGGTGATATGTGAGTTTTGTGGAATTGGTTGCTTTGTCTTTTTTCTTCATTTAGTTTATTTGCAAATGCATCAGTATATCATGTGAATCCATGATGTCATTTTATTGATTGGTTCATTGAAAATAGATGGATGACTTGAGCCTTCAAGTTAAATGCCTCTAATGATTTTGAATCATGTTATTCATCCTCGTCTTGCGCACTTGGCTTTGATATAGAGAGGTGTTTATACAATATTAGAAAGTTCTAATGATTTTAAGAGACAGAGGGTGTGTGAAAAAATATCCAAAAACATGTTTTACACTCGGCCATTCGCTCTTTTCTTAAATTCAAATTAGTGGGTACTTTGTTCATCCACATGAAGTAAGTAACCAATGACTCAATGAGTGTAAATAGATTTATTAATTTTATTGTCTGCTTGAAATCCTTGATATATATATATGGGAGCTGATATGATTGTAATGTTTGCCAAATGTGAACTTGAACTTATCATCTGTTAAACAGTTACATAATAACATGTGACATGTGAGTTGGGGTGAGACTGTGAAAGGATTTAGTGTTTGATTCCTTGTTTGTGTTTAATTTTGGGCTTCTGTGGGTTGAATTCTGTTTAGTTGCCGAGAAAATGTGGGAGATGGGTAGAGATTTGAGTTTTTTTTTTCCTTCTCAAATTGTACGTTATGTTCCCTTCTAATTTGTTGCTTGTGATTATATACTATAGAATTGTCACATAATTGAGCTTGATACAAGTGTGTGGTATATTATTTGCTTGAATGGAATAAAACAAGAGACAGCATGAAAATTTGTGAGCTTATTTGATTGAGATATTGTTTAAATGATCTTAGCTTGATTTATTATGTGGGTTATTGCTTGCTTTTTCTGATGATTTTGACTTTTCTCTTTGATACTATAAGAAACATTTTGGAGTCTCTTAAATTAGAAGGGTGAAAGAATTTAATTTTTGCATGATTTTCCTTTTAGGCTACATTGAGCTCACTTTCATTTTGTGGGGGTTAAGTGAGTCAGCAAGAGTATATTCATAGGGCATAGGTTTGTTTGTATTTGCAAATTGCAACATGTTTTCAGCAATTAAACAGAGTCTACTTATAATTTAAGATTCATTTATTGGTTTATTTAATAACTTTTTATGGGATGTGTGCGTTAATAAAATGCATGTTTAATTTTGAAGTGGGAGGAGTTTAGGGAGGATATAGAATCTTAAATTGGATTTGTCAAATTGAGAATTCAATTAGAAATTGAAGAGGATTCAAAGGTGAGGCTACAAATTCACAGCTTGTTTCTGGGGTTTTAAATGCTGTGCTGGGCTTTAATGGTTTTTGTAGATTGAATTGGGTGTTTTTACATATAGTTAGTGTGTTTTATGGTTGCCCAGCTTGTTTACATATTGAATTGAGTTTTATGTTCTTACAAATTCACAGCTTGTTTTATGCCCATTTGAGAATTTACATGTTCATGTACGGGTTTTTGATAAGTTTTTTACATTGTTTGATAATTTGATGATTTTTTTTTTCTTAATTGAACTACTTGATTACTATTGGACTACTTGTTTACTATTTTCTTTAATCAAGTAGTTCTATTGATTAATCAACATTGATTCTTGTTTTCACTTTTGTGATTGCTTTAACTGTGCTGTGGCTGTATAGCTACTGTAATAGCATGCTTTATTGCTTTGTACTGCAGTACTGCTATAGTAATGCAACTGCAAATATGTCCGGACTACTGATTGAGATTCCTCCCCGGGGCTGATTTGTAATGCATATGTAATTATAGTGGTCTAAGTCTGGATTATTAGATTGGTAACTGACTTTTAAGGTTTTGGTTTTATTTAGACTCTGTTCTGTTGTTGAATGCATATTATTATATATTAATGTTGAACATAAATGCATAGCGGTGTGTGTTTAACTAGTGATAGAAGCTGTTTTAAAAGACCTTGTGGAAGATCATTCAAGTATTGGATACTTGGATTATGTCTCTCTGGAGAAATGGTAACAGCTTCAAAGTTTTTGAGAAGCACATGTATGCATGAGACAAACAATCAGAAGATTAGGTTTTTGTGTTCTGATTTCACTAGATTGATGCTGAGGTTATACAAGTCAAATCATAGAATGTTTTGTTAGACTTGGTAAAGAAGAGACATCGTAAGTGTGTAGTTATCTTCTTTTTCTTGAACTTTTAGCCAATGAGAACATTAGACGAATTTATCATGGAAAATATCTAATCCTTACCTATACTAAGGTTGCCCAAACTAATGGCTTATTGTGCTTTGAGGTGTTGAAAATTTTCTCCAGATACCGAGCTAAATTATTTTTTATGAAGTATATATATTATCATGTGATCGTGAATAATTATTACATGTTTCTTTATGCTGGACATAATTGGGCTTTCAAGGCTCTTAAATTAGTATCTGCTTTAGCATGAACTGAATCAACAATATACACATTTTATCGATTTCAAATGTGAGGGAAGTCAAGGTTTTTTCTTTTCCCCATTTTGCAGGTATAATTCTGTAATACAAAGTTGGCAACTTGCATTTAGTTGGGAACATGGGGTCGATTTTCAGGTCCAGGATGTAAAAGCACGGGTGCTGACAGAAATGGCTTGGGTGACCATGAAAACCTACGTAGATATTGACTTGGGACCATTTAACGTGACTAATGTGTTTGAGTTCCACAACGGGCGGTGGGCCGGTGGTACATGGTGCATCATCACAGCTCAGTAATGCTAGTTGACGGAGAGGTGGATCAACAGTTTATGCTCGGGTAAAAGAAGAAGAAAGAGGAAGAGATGATGATAACAATTGATAACTTTGATATACTAGAGATACAGCAAATAGTGAAAATATTTTGTTAGCATGAGCAAGATTGCTTGAGTTTTTCTCCTTATGATTTCATTGAAATTGAAAGGAAAAAAAAAAAAGGTCCTTTCAACCTTATTCCCACCTCATTTTTGGTTGATTTGTGGTCAAAAGAGGTCCTTTTTCATTCTCATTTTTATTTTTTATTTTTTTTATACCCTTTTTATAATTATTGTTACTATTTTCTTTAATCAAGTAGTTCTATTTTTTTTCTCATTTTTGATTAATTATTTTTTTTATACCCTTTTTACATAGTATTATATTTTTCTTTATTTTTCTTTGATGGTCATGGTAGGTTATTGATTTGTTTGTGACCTTGTTTGTCAGGTCAAACAACACTGGCATGTAATAATACTGGAATTTTATCTTCAAATTATTCTTTGAAAAATGGAATTGACATGTAACATTCGAAATAACTGGTATGTAACTTCATAAATAATTGGCATGTAACATTCAAAATAACTGGCATGTAACTTCATAAGGAATTGGCATGTAACTTCATAAATAATTGGCATGTAACAATACTGGAATTTTATCTTCAAAATAAATTCATTCAATTCTACAGCGTTCATCGCAAATATGAATTCATTCAATACTGGAATTCAAATTGAACTGGCATGTAACTTCAGAACTGACATTGACATGTAACAATACTGGATTTTTTTTTTGGAATCAATGTCTTTCAATCGTGAAACTCAGTACGAACTGGCATGTAACTTCAGAACCAACTGGCATGTAACTTTAAATTAAACTGGCATGCAACTTAAATTTAAACTGTCATGTAACTTAAATTTAAACTGGCAGGTAACTTCAGAACCACCTGGCATGTAACTTTAGAACCAATTAGCATGTAATTTCAGAACCAACTGGCATTTAATAATACTGGAATTTGATCAGTGAACTAAATTCATTCAATACTGGAATTTGGTATTTCACAATACCAAATTCATTCAATAAAGTCTACAATACGAAATATAGTATTTCACCCATACATATAAGAATTAAAACATCATTGCTAATACCTAAGTTGTACCACCAACTTCCGGTGCCAATGGACATTTATGTGAATTGTGGTCTTCTTCTCCACATTTTCTACACCTGTAAGGTCTACGTGGTAGCTTCGATGTTGCAAATGAGCATAATTCTATGGTGTACCTAGAATTCTACGTGAGACCAATGAGCATAATTCTATGGTGTACCTAGCAACATCAACTTTGGCAACATCTTGTACCAACTTAACCAAGGCATAATAAGTCAAACCTCTAGGAATATGGACCCACTTTGTCAAACCACCCTCGTAAGAATTGCCCACCCAACTTCCACCATGATAGATGACCAATCTCTTCGTATCCATATTCCTGCATGTCAAGTATTTCACTATGAATCAAAATTACAAAATCACATGTAAGTTAGAAATAAACTGGCATGTAACGTTAAAATAAACTGGCATGTAACATTAAAACAAAGTGGCATGTAATATTAAACCGGCATGTAACTTCGGTACAGAAAATAAAAAAATATAGGTTTCACTAAAAATCGAATCCACTATCTTAATCTTCATATCAAACAACATATAATTGTAAAAAAAAAAAAAAAACAACAGTAGATTGATTTCACTATGTATCAAAATTACAAAATCACATGTAAGTTAGAAATAAACTGGCATGTAACTTTAAACCAAACTGGCATGTAACTTTAAACCAAACTAGCATGTAACTTCGGTCCAGAAAATAAAAAAAACTGGGTTACACTAAAAATCGAATCCACTATCTTAATCAACATATAATTGTAAAAAAAAGACAACAGGAGATTGATTTCACTATGAATCAAAATTACAAAATCACATGTAAGTTAGAAATAAACTAGCATGTAACTTTAAAACAAACTGGCATGTAACTTCAAAACAAACTGGCATGTAACTTCGATCCAGAAAATTAAAAAATCTGGGTTTCAAAAAAAATCGAATCCACTATCTTAATCTTCATATCAAACAATATATAATTGTAAAAAAAACAACTGGGAAGGGGATACATACATTCTAAAAGGTCGTTCGGCTCCAAATCTACTTCAAGAGAGAGAAGAACCGAAATGGTATGGAGGAGACGAAATGGAGGTCGACGAAATGGAAGAGACGAAGTGGAGGTCGCTGTTGCTGGGTTCTGAAAGATAAAACTCACAGATCTCGTTTTTTTTAGAGAGAGAGAGAGAGAGACGAAATGAGAGAGAGTGGGAAATCTGATTTTGAAAGATGTGGTGAAAGATAAAAGTCAGAGAGAGGGAAATTGGGAGGGAAATTTTGGTCCAAGTAAAACAAAAGTCAGGGCAGTTTTGGCAATTCAAGCACAAAGATAACAAAAACAATAAAAAATAAACTTGTGGCTAAAAACAATAAGTCCATAAATTTTTTGATCATTTCTTGCAATTTCCTCTTTAAATAATGTTAACTGCCTAAAAAGGCAGGGGGTCCAAAAAAGAATTTTCCTCCCTTACCAAAACTGCTAAGAGTAGAGGGACGCTATAGGGGACATCAGGGATACCTCATGAAGGAATCGGGATCGATACACCTACAATAAGCCATGTGAGAACCAGGACCAAGAGTGAGGTCATCTCGATTCCCTAGTACCGGAAAGCGTTGTAGCCAATGTCTAAAAAGTTCTAATACCACATCACCCCGACTCCCTCATACCAAAAAGTGTTGGAACTGTGATCCATGATGCGCGATGTCCATGTACTACAATTCCTCCTTAGGCCAACTTACCAAGCGTTCACCATCCACTCTGTAAGAAGAACGATACCTCGAAAAAACCGGTGCACCTAGGGGGGTGAACCAAGAGTAAAACCACGCTATAAAAAGATTAACCTGCAGTAACATCCAGTAAAAGGGAAGAGAGTTGACTTTTCCCACCATTCGTAATGCCATTTAAAATGGAGATAGTCAATTTCATCAAATCCTACAAAAATAAAAATAATCCACCTGATTTTGGGGACAATCCCCGTGCCTAAACGTAGCCATTATCAACGCCCAATCAATGTCTTTTTGATTGCTAAATTGATTGACTAAATTAACGGAATAGATAGCAAGAATTAGGACCTGTAAGAACTATAAAGCTCTCTGGAAAAAAAAAGAAGGGGCCAGAACCAAAGGAAAACAGACTACCACTTATCGACAAGCACGAGTTCGCCATTGCCTATTGTGTCAAGAACACCTTGCCCAAAACTCTCATTTGCCCATTATTGTATCAACCAGTTGTGGGTCATCTTTTGTTTATGAATGAAAAGAGTCATCTTTTTGTCTTACTAAGACCATGATTCACATATATGTTCTTATTTTTATCTAATTCTACATTTGTTTGCTTTTACTGGGAACGTACCGGTACCAGTTGTGGTACCTCTTCAACTGTGAACTGTCAACATCACGGTTTAAAAGTTGTTAATTGAAAATCCACCCCTCTATCATTTTTTTTGGTTAACAAATAATTTTTTTTTTAAAAAAAATCCAAACTCACTTCTTTGGTGGATCTCCGGTCTCCTCAACCGCCAGAAGCCATAGATCGGTCAGAGAAGAACAGATATAGAGGAGGCATTAGCCTCCTTCACGAAATAGGATGTGCCTCTTCTGTTCTTCATGGAGGAGGTCACGCCTCCTCCACGATGGAGGAGGTGTGGTCTCGTCATTTGCAACAGAGGAGGCACATGCTCCTCTGAAATTGATCGTAGTCGGCATCCTCGATTAAGGGCACCACTGGCGTCCTCAAAGGAGGAGGCACTGCCCCCTCCTTTGAACGGAGGCACTTGGCCTTTTTTATGGAGGCTACCGGCCGACGACATCGACGCCAGGTCGCTGGCCGGTCTCTTCCACGAACGGAGGCCGTCAGTTCCTTGAAGGAGGTCAGCCAGCCACCACAATGGAGATCGGTTGGCCTCATGCTATTTTCAATTTTTTTAAAAACAAAAATTGTTTTTATTTATTTATTCAAGTTCAGTACTGCTGGGAAACATCTCTCTCCGTCGTATAGTTTAATACAGTTTAGATCATATAAAATGAGCACGTTGTACAATCGAGTATAACTATAAAATATTACCAAACACCTCACACTACTAAATTAGTACTATAAGGTGCACTAGTACTGTCCAGTACATTGCACCAAACAAGCCCTAAGAAACATCATTCTAAAGGTATTCATCACCTTTGGATTGCATGTTACTTTCGTTATCGAACTGCGCTAGCTCCACCTTCAATTACTTAAATTGCTTACATACTCTACACACTATCATATTTCATTTTTCTCATTTTTACAAAGAAATTCGCAGCCTTATTTTCTGTATGCCTTGTCTTATATTTTCGTTGCTTGAAGGAGCGGGACAGTGAATACCAAGGAAGAATTATAAGGGCCTCATTGTTGCTTTATGTACCAGCCCTTGTTTCTCATTTTTCTCTTATTGACAATAAATTTCTACTGGAAATTTACCCTTCTTTTTTTTTTTCTTTCATAAACTTTAAAAGCAAAGCATCGATTGGTGGTACTAACAACTTCCATGTTCTGGTAGGCTTAACACTTTTCTTATAGAAACATAAGCCAAGAAAGGGAAGGGGACATTAGTATTGAGCATGCTCGTGTATCAATTCTGCCCAGTGCCAATACTTCTACCATCACCCATTTCAGTTCTAGTAAAAAACAGTGGCATAAGAGCAGTAATCTAAAATATTTTGCATTGAAACGACAGCACCTTCTAGTCAAGAGCAAGAAAAATACCTGGTGGAACGGTCCTAGTGCACCTTGCCCAATCATAGCATGCCATGTGGCATGACCAGTCATATGATTGGTTGTTCGAAACCACATGATGTGCTGTGATGGAATGGGAAACACATGGAATGTCCCACCCAAGTTTCTCCCCATGAGCAGATGGAATTGTGACATTCAAAATTAATAAAGAAAGAAAGAAGTTGAATGCAGGACTTGTATATAACCAAGGGAAAATGATCAAGGCTAATGCTTGACGGCCTTAAAGTCTACAACTAGGAAAACAACATCTCTCATAAACAAAAAGCTTACTCTGCTAACATCAAATTAAAAAAAAAAAAAAGAGGGGAGCCAAATAACAATGTTATTATCTACAAAGCTGAAGAATCAAAAAGAAATTGCTTAAGGCTGTGGACAAACTGCTGGGTTATTCATTCCAAGCCCAAGGTCTTGAGTAGCCTAAATAATGTAGCTGCTTCCCTAATCCGCGAAAATTCAATGCAGAAGGCTTGGACTTCGATGAACAGATCCTTAACTGCAAAGCAACTTGTCAAAATCAGCATAAAAGCTAACAACACAAGACTTATTCACACTTCCCACAAATGCTACAGTTATGTATTCATGCCAATGTAGTTGATGGGAAACAAGTTTGCAAAGGAAACAACTTTCAGCACTTTAATAATAACAGAAAACATGCACACGGTTCATCCAATCAACAGAATATTTCACTGACGACATTTGTTATCTAAATAAACTGTGTATAGCTGAATGCACAGTTGCACATCAACCATGAATATTTTATTTTCAATTGAGAAGAGGTAGTAATCTCAGGTGGGGGATCCCTAATATAAGTTACATGCAGGAAGTATTCAATGAAACTTTGAAGGTCTTGATCAAAGTTTTGAAAGTCTTGACGGGTCATGATCATATCATAACCCTGTTCAAAACTTTGAAAATTTTGATCAAGATCATCAAAACTTCAATCAAGACTTTCCATATGTAACTTACATCAAAGATCCCACACCTAATAAAAATTATGATAAGGGAAGACTATTAGGTTGTTTGCACATTGAGCTACTGCCAGCAATTTAATTCCCTTGACAACCAGAACCCTTCACATTCCCTATGAATCACCAAGAAAAACCCATCCCAAGAAATGGTAGAATACAACTCTGGAAATACTCAGGAAAGTATTTCAACTGCGTAAGATTTGTATATATATATATAGTAAGTTTCTAATGCGGGATCCTTTTTCGTACGGGATCACTGATTATCTCTGATAATCAGTGTAAATTTTTTTACAGCAAAAAAATCGTGCGGGATCCCGCAATAAATAATTTTCCATATATATATATATGAGTAACTTTCTAATGCAGGATCCGGCACGAATTTTTTGTGTGGGATCACTTATTATCGGAGGTGATAAACTTTACACTGATTATCACCTCCAATAATCAGTGATCCTGCATGAAATAACTTTATAAAAAAAAATTGAAAATTGTCATGAAGTTGCCAGAAGATTTTCAGGCATGCTTCAGCATAGATCACAATAACAACTTCTACCAAAAAGAAAATTTCAAGTTTTTATCTGAAAAGGTTCTCCAAACATAGCAACGTTTGATCCTGATAGCAATTATACATTAAATCTCACTATCCCATCGGTTAACAATATCTATTCCACATAGACATTGAAGCAGACTTCCAATGAATTCTTTGTTCTGACTAATTTCAAGATACCAAGTATACATACACACACTTGTAGATAGGAGTTTTTCAGTATAACTTCTAATTCTGCTTTCTTACTAATCGATTTCATTTAGCTTCAACAAACACAGTCACATAAACACTGCCAACGATTATTATAGTTTATAGAGAGACATTAAAGCAGCCACTTATTTAGACCCATGTAAATCAAAGTTAATTGACTACTACAACAAAAACTATATAAATGACTGTAAAATTAATGGGGGAGAGAAACGAATATAATAGATAGCATACTCACCGTCAATAATTCTATTACGGATTAGACTCTGTAAGAAAACACATACAAGTCGTACAAGTCTGTTCTGCATGTATTTATCCTGAAAAGTACAAAAACAATGCAAAATTTTAGTTTACCCAAACAAAATATCTAAATATTTCACAGCATGGCAGTTTATATGAGCTGTATAAGTCATTTCCCAAGTTTGTTTCTTTTAAGTGTGAAAGATTAGCTGAATACACTTGAGCAGTATATTTTATGAAAACTTAATTCATAATGTAGGGAAGCTAATATTAATTAGCCAATATACAGGTCGCATAGTTTCAAAATGCTGCAATAATATCAAACTACATTCTGGGTCAAGCAAACTTAAATAACATCAAAGATATAAAACATTAATTAGGTTGAAGTATTCCAGATTTCTGCTGTCTAACTAATGTACAACTTAGACCACTGCCACTGCCACGAACTTTGCCTGTATGTCAGTGTTCAAATAAACAAATCATAGACCGTTACTGTGGTGAACACATAGTCACATACCCTCACAGGTATATTAGAATAAACAATATTTATACAGGAAGTCCATTGAGAATAGCTGACAAATCTAAAAAAAAACACTTTAATTTAATAAATTTAAACTTGGAACTTTAGCCTTTATTTTGCTGGAAATTGAATGGTTTTAGAACTGGAATTCCACAGAAGTTAATAATTTTAATTCTAAGAGATCACATCTCTCTCTCTCTCTCTCTCTCTCTCTCTCTAAAAGTCAATATGTGCTGTAAATCGGTTTTTTGACATAAATTTGATCAAATCTCCAATAGCTAGATCAAATCCGGTAGCCCAGACGCAGCACAATGAAGCAGGTTCCTCAGTTGAGTTTTACCATCTTCTGTCAGACAATGCTTTATGTATCATGACATTTAGACAGTAAAATACTGAGCAGCATAATGAAGGGGGGAATACCTTGATGTTCTGACAGGATGATATACAATTAGTTATGTACATGCGTACAAATTCCTTTGGAAGTTCAACAGCTGTCGTCAGCCGATTCACAACTTCCATCGAGTGTAGACTCATGTCCATATTAACAAGGACTGTATAATACCTGTGTACACCATACAATTAAAAAAACAAAAACTAAAAATGTCAAACTAAGAGTACTTCTATTGTAATAAAGAGAAAGTGAATCAATGAACCAAAAACATACTCAGAAATTTCAGGAGAATTTATTAACTTGGTAAGGACATCAACTGCAATCAGGGGATTGTTTTCCACTAATTCCTGAGAGCAAGACAGACAGGAGGGGTTTGAAATCAAGGTGCGGTAACTTATATAAATATTACAAATCAACAACAGATTATCAATTCACATACTGGTAATTTCCTTGGTGTTAGTCCACAGTGATATACAAGCTTTGGGTCATTTGCCAACTCCACCACAACTTGCTGGAACAAAAAAAGAACATATTTAAAATCTTTCTTGCTTCAAATTGTACACGTATATATAGTTCAAGCGTCAAGAAATATCAATAAAATTATCTCATATAGTTCACAATGCTTCACATAAAAAGTAAGTCAGACAAGCCAATGGTTTAAAATATTTGAAATTTCAAGTTGCACAGTTAATTACCGGAGATAGGAGAGGTTTAAAGCGTCAGTCTTCTGTCTGTAACACTAGAAATTTAAAATATTTTTGTTTAAATTATTTGAGGGTTCAAATATGTTCATAACAATGATTATAACTTGGTAGCTAGGGCAAGTGACAAGAAATAAGAGTGATAGGAATGATTATCATAGATGGGATTCACCACTAATTTTTTAAGGGTTTGATTTATTTGAAATTTATCTCCAACAAAAAAACAATAATGTGCTTTAATGAATTATCAGGATTTCAGAATTCAGACCTCACTTCCATGCAAAAGAAAAGCAACTTGGGAAACATATAGGAATTAACCAGAGGAAAATTACATGAATTCAAGAAAGTTTTAAAGAATAAAAGAGAGCAATTAAGTGATCCACTGATTGCATATTAATATACAATAAAACTTCATTGAACAAAAAGCATGTACAAATAAGAGGGACAGCCAACCCTAGTTTACAAAAACTGCCAGAGCCCGCAGCAAAAGAATACACAAACTCAAAAGACGGGCCTATACAGAAATCTCAGTTTACAGCCGCCTCCCAAGTAATGTTCATAAAGAAGAAAGAACATCTTTGAACTCAGTAGTTACAGAAGCTCAAAGAGATGCCCAAAAATGGATTTTTTTTCCCACAAGATGTGAACCTCTTTTTTCATTATTATTCCTTTCTAGCCAATATTATCCATATCTCCAATATTTTATCACCCAAAGGCAGAAATCTGATTCATTCTCCACACACATGCAAACTCTTAAAATCACTTGCATAGTTGCATGCATAACCTACATCATTTCACGAGCATTCTTAAACCCAAACCAGATTCTTTAACCAGTGTATAACATCAACTTCACACCTGTAAAAAGATCTGATTGGCTGAGCACCCACAATTAGATGCGTCTTAGAGGCTAACGTTAACCAACCACCATAACACTCATAAGTCATAACACAGCAAGACAAAAGTGAAAAGTAAAACTGGTATCCAAATTTTATTAAATGAAATCAGCCTGCTGACAAATGAATTAAACCTGTGACTGAACAGGCCAGGTTCTTCAAACCTATTATGATTCAACAGGAGCTGATGACCAAACCAGGTGGTCCATCAATTGCCCTAATCTTAGTCCAGGTTAATCATCCTGAATATTTTTATAACCATAAACAGTTTGGTCACACAACAAGATTTTATTCTTAGTTGGTCTGATTAACCTAGTTGATTGGACAAGGAAAGGGTTCCGCCAAATGCCTCAAGCTTCTATATATCCACCTCACTTGTTCCCACATTCATACCATTAGCATCATGTGCTTTTATTAGCATTGTGTTGAACTAATGACCCATTATTGAAACAACACCACGAAATTCAAGAACAAAGATTGGCAATTATATCTCACCAATAACTTTAAAATCCTCTTCCAACTCATAAAACAGATACATGGACTATAAGCCACTGGCATGGGTCCAGAGTACAAATACAAATTTTTTATATATTCATTTGAGTGTACAAGACAGAGCGTGCATGTATCAAATAAATTTATAAGAGGGTGTAAGAACCTCATATTGTGCAGGCAGCAATGGTCCTTTTAAAGCTTTAGCAATCAAGTCCCTCACCGCAGCTCCTCTGCTAGTATCAGCACACATGCCATGATCCCAAACAAGCTCATGATTGTTATCAGGGATGAGCCACTCTAGCTGGAAAAATGTTTCAGAAGTTAAAGTAAAACTAGTGAATTGTATCACAAGTTAAAAGTAAATACTCTATGAATATGTTATACCTCCCTATCCAGCACTGGGAACCTTGGTGGAAGAGGCCTGATCCACTGAGGGCCTAATCCCTTCAATGAAAGATTTGCTAGCAATCCAGCTACAACCTCATCTCTGTCCCCAGATCCGAGTTTAGGTTTGGCTCCAGTTTGCAACTCAAACCTAAAACATGATGCTTATTTTTATTGTGCATAAAACAATGTAAAATATATAAAAGAGAAAAAAAAAAAAAAACCAAAAAAAGAAATTGAAGAACAAGAAAAATGCATGGGAATTGACTATGAAGAAAATTAAGGGAATAAACATAAAAAAATATATGTTTCAGGATATAATCCTTCACTCCCAAAAAAAACATACTCTGGTGAATTTGCATCACAGCCATGGGGCACATCAGGGTCGGGTAACACATTTTTCACAGAAACATTTATATGTGAGGAATTATATGGTTCTGGATGGACTTTATCACAATACTGCTGCTGCAACTGTTCATGTTGTGGAAAAGACTGGTAGAAAGCAGATAAAAGAATTTATATTAGCCAAATGAAAGAGAGAAGCACCGCTTTTCAATAAATAATTTTAAGTCATTAGCCAGAGAAAGTCGGGCCATATGCCCACCTCCCTAACAGAAAATTCATGCAAACATGACACCTATTTACTCATAAGTCATAACACCATTGAAGTTAAGATTTAAAACTTACATGGGATGAAGCATCAAAACCTTTTATGTAATCTGCAGCTGACTGTTTAAGGAACTGAACAAAAAAAAAAAACCCTGTTCAGAAACCACAACCGTGAAGGAGAAACATTAAGAGATAAGAGGTCAACTTGTAGAATGTTGTATCAGCAAACAAAATTGAAATGATAAACAATAAGTTTGGCCATTAACTGTTAGCATATAATCAGTTAAAAAATTAAACACTGCATAATCAACTAAATTGGTGAGATCAGAAAAAAAAATAGGCAGAATTTCACATAAGTCCTACCTTTTTGGTGATTTGTTACCTTTATAAATGTCTTTCTAAATTCATCACTTTAGTCCTTACTTTTTCCAAAACTCATCACTTTAGTCCATTTGACCAAATATGTGAAAGTCAACTATTTTAAAACATGTGAAAGTACACTTTTGCCCTTATTACTGTTTAATTTAGCTAAAATGATTATATTAGCTTTAAATTAAAATGAAAAATAATAAAATTCTCAATAATAAAATCTTAAATAAATATATTACAAAAAAAAAATCTTAAATAAATAATAATAATAAAATCCATTAATTTTTTTTATTTTTTTTTATTTTTTCATAATGGATATTAATTTAGCTAAAATGATTATCTTAGCTTTAAATGATTTTTTTTTTCATATATATATATATATATATATTTGTAATCTATTTATTTAAGATTTTATTATTAAAAATTTTATTGTTTTCAATTTAATTTAAAGCTAAGATAATCATTTTAACTAAATAAAAATCAATTATGAAAAAAATACAAAATAAGAAAAAATTATTGGATTTTTTAATTATTTATTTAAGATTTTTTTTTTTTTTGTAATATATTTATTTAAGATTTTATTATTGAAAATTTTATTGTCTTTCATTTTAATTTAAAACTAAAATAATCATTTTAGCTAAATTAAATAGTAATAGGGGTAAAAATGTACTTTCACAGGTTTTAAAATAATTGACTTTCACATATTTGGCCAAATAGACTAAAGTGATGAGTTTTGGAAAAAGTAAGGACTAAAGTGATGAATTTGGAAAGACATTTATAAAGGTGACAAATCACCAAAAAGGTAGGACTTCTGTGAAATTCTGCTAAAAATATATATATATATGAATATAGCTTTAGCAGAGCATATTTGAAACCAACTCCCAAGATCATGCATATGTCAGACAAACAGCCAACTACGACACTAACTCCTGAACATGGCAACATTAGGTTAGCTAAAAAATATAGTCTTTTTTTTTTTTTCTTCCCTGTAACACAAAAATTCAAAATATTTGCATATGCATAGCAAAAACACTACGAAACAGACAACTCCTCCAATATAACAGAATTCTTGGCTACATAAAGAACCCAGCCAATCCAACGAGTCCTCAAATTTAAAGCCCAAACATATCTGACAAATGAACTGTGTCCAAAATAATTTAAGAGTTTTTCACAAACACCACTGATTAAGGGTCACATTCTAAATAAGAATGAGTTCATAAAGACATAAGTCATTTATCTGCAACATCTCCCTCACAGGAGGTAGAGTAGTAGAGAAACAGTGAAGAGCAAGAAATGCGGGGCTGATATATGAAGTATTCACATCATCAGCTCTTATATCAAAGGGACTCTAACACACGATCTGCACAACCAGAAACCATTTGAATTCACCACAAACCTAACTCGGCCAAGTCCTACCAACCCTTCCCATTCTCAAACGACAACAACAACCAACTGCAGCAGTACCACCGCCTCCTCAAGCACCTAAAGCTCTACCTTCTCATACTCTGCCTCCCCATCTCCTTCGCCACCAGACCATCATCTCCTCTGACTCCGACCCTCTCCTCAAGGGTCGGACCCCTGTCCACTACTTCTCCTCCCTCCAATCCACCCTCCTCTTCTTCCTCTTCCTCTTCCTCCTCTGCAAGACCACCTCCAACCTCTCTCCTCTCCTTCCCTTCCGATCTCTTCTTCAGCCTCACCTCCGCTCTCATCTTCCTCCGGTACTCCAAGCCAAATGCGACACTCTCTCTTCCCGCGTCTCCACCCTCTCCTCCCACCTCTGCCTCACCCTTGCCTGCAAACCCAAACTCTTCATCGCCGGTGTGGCACTAGTTGGGTCCCTTTGCTTGCAGGGCCTCTGGGGGCTGCAGATGGGCCTCACTCTCTACATTGAAGCATTCATACCAGAAGGGTGCCACAAATTGTTGGATGTGGAGGGATCCACCAAGTGTGATTTGGAAGAATCCAAGTAGAGAGCTATGTCCGTTTTGGATCTCCTGTTCCTCATCCATGCCATGTTTGTCTTTGTCATTCTTATGGTCACTTATGCCGCCATTGCCAGGACGGTGGCTGAGAGGAGATCCGGGTCCTACAAGGCCTTCCCCACCACTTATACTGATTCTAACAGTCACATTCAGATTAATGTGTTGACCACACAGGCCTGCTAACTATCATGCCTCAATTTTTCCACCTTGTCAGGGATTTAATTTTTTGTATACAAAGTTGTTTCTATTATCATATGCACCTTTTATATTCAGCTTAATTTAGCTTGCCTCTTAAAAAATGGTTCTCATTTGTCCAACTGTTAAATGTTTTGTCAAGTTCTATAGCCGCATCATATAATCAAATTCATAATAGCACAAATAACTTGATATAATCAAATTCATAATAACCCAGATAACTTGATAAGATCATTCGATGTAACAAATCATTGGACAGGGAAAGAAAGTATAACCTCTTTATTAATATTGGAGGTACCAGAGCTTAACAACTGGAGAATAAACGCCCTCTCATATTTTTCTGCTTCATCATCGCATGAAGTCTGTAACATCCAAAGATTCATTAAAAATGATATTTAGAAAAACCCTACCACACTGTAATATCAAACACTAATGGAACAAACTTATGAGTTGATAAAAGAATTTAGGCAATCATTAACCCACCAAAATATGTCTACAAGACTACAACCAGTTGGACTCATCACGAGTTGAGTCATTTTTAGCTAAGGAGAAGGATAGAGAATAGGAAATAATATATTTTAGATATTTATAGCTTTATTAGAATAAGGTTTTAACTTTTAATGAGCAGTTTCCTTTATTTATGATTTTCTTAGGATTATATTTCTTTCCTATCTAAGTGATTTAGTTTCCAATTTGAATAAGTTTAGGTGCCTATAAATAGGCTTTTTTATATATTTATTTTTCAGACTATGATTTGATGAAATAAAGAGATATTGAATTCTTCTCCCCCACTGTTTTCCTCTAGTTCTCTTCCCTTTCTTCTATATTTTTCTCCTTTTTCCTCTAATTTCTATCTTCTCTAAACCCTAATTCTATATCTCTATGCTTTCCTTGAGTTGGTTGACTTGGTTCTACATCAGTTAGTTTGAGTCAAATGATATGCCTTCAAATTTCAATTACCATTCAAAATATGGAAGTTAGTATTATAGAACTTCATGTCACTATAATTGGCAACTAAACAATCTCAACTCTTGGACATTCCACAAACAGGAGCGTAGCTAGAAACTTATTTTCACATGACTGAACATTATTTCTTTTTCATTCTTTTTTTTTTTTTTCTCAAAAGAATATTATTTGGTGTCAAGAAGATACAATCGATAACTACTAAAAAAATTAGATACTTGATTCATGGATTAATGAGAACAATAACGGAATTAAAATAGGTAACTAATGCCACCCCAGAAATTACTCTGTACACCCAGTTTTAGTAAAACTTATATTATTAATCACGGTTCTAGTAATCGGCCTAGGCGGACCTGGCCGCCGCGAGGAACGGCCTTCCTAGGCAGCCATGTTCCTAGGTGGCTGCTGTCAAAGACTCTGCCTGGCAATTTTTTTTTTCCAAACAATGCCATTTTGGGCCAAAACGGCGTCATTTTGGATAATTCGGTTTCACTGCCTAGACAGTCTAGGCGTTAGGCGCCAGTCGCACAGTAGACCGGAACCTAGCGCATACTAGAACGTTGATATTAATATACATGTTAAATACTATAAAGTAGTGAAATGCAGTCCACTTAGGCTAACAAAGAGAGCCTTCAAAACAAAAACAAGGTCCACAGCACCAAAGGAATAAAAGTAGTCTACAATATACAAAGAGTTACATTCTTTAGTAATATGGCATTCATGACCTAAAATATGCGACAAAAAGAAATGTGTATATTTACGCTCAAATTAGTCATGGTTCACTGTATCCAGAATAATAAAAGAGATAAAATTTCTAGCAAGCACAGCTACAAGAATTACGAAACTTGGCTTACATTAATAATTAAGGATATAAACGGGTTTGCAGAAGACTTTTGGGAGGAATATGCCTGATGTAGAATAGCAAATGCAACTAAACGCTCAGTCGAATTCAGAGCCTTTTTATCCTGCAATTATGTAACACCCAGCTGGTCAGCAAGGGACCCCAAAATGCATTTGTATAGTAATAATAACTGCAATCTACGGAAGTGAGACAAGTCTATAAAGTGAAAAGGGGGGATGTAAGAAAGGAGCATAATGCACAAAATCATGCTTAGAATGGTCTTCCCCACAGAAGCCATTTGAAGAAGCTACATCAAACAATCCCTAAATATATTAACATTGCCAGACAAAGAAATTCATCATCTTCTAAAGGTACTATGACGCCACCCATTCTGTTATGGTATATAAAAGTTACATAATTTAACAACCATCCCTTTTGTCTTTAGTATATACACTTCACACATCTTCTAATCAGTTTGCTCAAAAATTTTAGTATACATTTTCTCATTCAACTCTGAAAGGTGGATTGGTGAAATTACCCCAATTCAAGAGTGAACAAGAAATTTTAGTAATCCTTTTAAAAATAATACAAGATCTTTAGTGACGCTATGTGGAGTTCAACTATCCCTTTATGCTCCGTCCACTTGAACCTTAAGAGAACAAATACCTTGTAACTATCAAGAAGAACTTATAGGAAGAAGATTTTGGGCCTCAAGATCTAGATTAAATTTGTAAAACTTATTCAAGGTTTGAATACAATACCGATGGACCAATTGGATAAATTGTTCATTAATGACCTCCTTAGAAGAGAGGTCACTGACAAATTTAAAGGGAATCTAGCTTAGGCTTATAATCAACTTCAAAGGATATTTTCAATAATACTAATTGTCTACTAGAATATCCGGAGAAAGATTTCTGTAAATTCTGAAACCACCAGATTTATCTATAGTTCAGCCAAACCTTAGGGTAAGTTCCTAAATTTAATTGTCCTAATATCTAAAATGAATCATCTTCATCTTGGTGACAACATAAGCAAACTGTTTAATGTTTCCACACTTGGAAGAACAAGTCAGAATAACATTTTTGATTTTTGAAACATTATGTGAATATAAATCCACTCTCATGATACTATTAGTATTTAGTAGTTAAGAATTGTTTTCAAGGATTTTTTAAACATACTATGCTTCCTATACATAGTGGCCATACACTTTTACTCAACATATTGGTCTTAAATGCTTAATTAATCATGAATACTCCTTGTCAGGGACAGAGTTCACTAAATTCTAGTCTTTCAAACTACTTGAGGCGCCAAGCTCCAACAATTTGCATCCTCCATTTCAATCGATTTTCTCTATTGGAAAAATTCCATCCAAGTCTTAAACCATCTACATGTGTCTTAATCCAAAAGATCCTAAACCTAAAACTATTCCAATATCAACCTACGAGACTATAAAATAACATATAAAAGGTTACCAATAAATTTTCATTCAATGGGTTGGATACACCTCAGACAGCTTAATAATTTATAATTCTTATTCAAGCTAGCTTCCATCATGACAACGAGCTATTCATAATGTGGTTATTTTCCAAGAACTAGTTATAATAAGCAAAAAAGGCAAAGTAGGATACATGGCTTTAAAAATCGATTTAGAAAAGGCCTATGAGATTGATTGCCTTTGGGGATCTTTCTAAGATCAACTCTTCAACATTCTGGTTTTACTAATTCTTTAATAATATTAGTAATGACCTACATTTCCACTTCTACACTGACAATCTTAGTCACTGATGAGCCCTAAAATTCTTGTGATTGTCTATACAGAATTCCTCCTAGGTTTAAAACTTGAAGCCTAAGATAAAAGGAACTGCTACCTTCCAAGGGCTTCCATGATCATTATAGAATCTTTTTACATGAGAAACAATAAAATTTTTCTAACAATCTCAGACAAATACAAAGAGTGGACTGCACTCATTTAAGTTACATCCAATCTATAAAAAACCATGAAAAATTAACATACAATCAATTAACAACACCCTCCCAATTTATGTACATATCAAATCTTTATTTTTTCTTGGGTTCTATCTTGTACATGAATGATGGAAATAAACACATTATTTAATGTGTTTGAGAAAGAAAAATTCTAGATTTCTAGTAGGCCAAGTGAAGTTACTTTCAGCAAACCTTGTCTCTTTGGCCATCCCATGTATAACATGTGATGTGTGAACGACACCAAAAATCTGTGATGAACTAAGCAACTTACTACCAATGTTGTTATGGAATAGCCTCTCAAACGAGGAACATTCACTTTTTATAAGGGAACACAAACAAGACATGGAGGATCAAGGAGTAAAAAGCCAATTGTTAGCTAGTTGCAATCTTTTCACAGAGGACAGTGCCTTTAGGTTATAAGCTTCTTAAATTGCCAAACACTTGACTACAACTACAGCAGGTAGTACCTTCAAAAGGAATAGATGAAAACCTATGATTATGGCACTAAGGCAGAGGTTGAATACATGCTATACGGGTCAAGGATGGACAACTTTTGGACAACAATTGCACTAGGATTGGACCAATATTTACACCCTAACCATATAATGGCTATTGAAATTAAACTCTATACATTGAAAAAAATCTATCTGGTTCGGCAGACTATAATAGATTTACCATAGAATCACTTGCTAGTTGCTACTATGAAAGTCTTCCTTAATTGGATCTGTCAAACAAGCCAGTGATCTTCTAAATATGTGTTTCATGTCCATAGAGACTGCTCCAATATCAGGCATTCAGGGAAAAATTGGGAGTACCACAAGATCTGGAGCCTTTTTAGATTTTTCTCATTAGACCTCTTTGACTGGCTAAAAGAAATTAAAATCCTAATTCACATAAGCTGGTTCCAAACAAAGTCCTAAATTTCATAAAGCTCAAATTACTAAATTATAAACAAAATAAGCTTGGTAAGTTAAAAAATGAAGCCCATGTAGCCGGTTCTAGAATACCCCTAATAAAAAAATTAAGATACTCATAATTACATCTTCTTTGGAGAAACTCAATGGCTTTCCTTTGCACAGAAGAGTTCATCCACAATCCTTATTTCATCAGAATTACTTCAATTTCACACTGCTTCAAAGAAAGTTACCATAGTACAAACTTGTTGGCTAAGGAGGATCAATTAATGTGTTTTTCTATGTATGTAAACAGTAAACCCTCCAAGTTTAATGAAATGTCCTCTTACAGTGGGAAATCGTAGAAAAAGAATACAAGTGCATAACAATTGAACAATATAGCGACCATGCAATAACTAAAGTATTAAGTGACCATATACTATCCATCAAATTCAAGTACACAGAAAGAGATGACTTTTATCAAGTAAAATCATAATGCATCAGTATATATAAGATTAAAAAAAAAAAATGATCTTGGCAAACATAAAGCAATAAAGATAGCTAAAAAAGATGAATGTCGTCTAATTGAGCTCAGTGTATCAGTCAAAGACCAAAAATTTGCCTAATCTCTAAAGGATCCTAAACAAAATAGTGCATCAAATTAAAACCTGCAAAAATTTATTATAATAAACTTCTCAACAGCTACCCTAGCACTGAATAGCATAAAATTCGATAAACAATCATCAACACGAAGAAAGAATATTCCAAAAACATAAACTCATGTTAAAATGAAAAATGACCAAAACCCTAAGCTATGTAATACAGATAAGTGAGCAACAGAGGAAGAGAGAGAGAGAGAGAGGGAGAATTGCCTCTAACAAGAGCAAAAGAGAGTAGCAGATAGCGAAGTGGTGGTGGCGAGGGAATTTGGAGGTGAAATCGGAGACGATCTCCTCCACTGGCCTATGGTCCGATTTCAGGAGCGCGAATACCCGACCCGATTCTTCTTGACTCAACATTTTCTTTCTCTTGTTCTAATTTCGTTATTTCGAATTTTCGATTTATTACTAGCACCAACACACGCACAGTCACTGACCAACTGCATTCTGCTGCGGATTAAGGGCAATTAAAAAATAAAAATAAAAAGGGGAATTACAGTTTCGTCCTTATCTTTTAAGGAAATGTCACTTTTTTACCCTACTTATGCGTATTAGGGTCTTTGATCCTCATCATTTTGGAAATACATCAAACAAGTCCATTTGACCAAAAAGTTGACAGTCAACGTTAATAGAAGTCTCAAAAAGATGTAGAATCGTCAAAAAGACAGTTTTACCCTTAAGCAATGCGAAAAGACTGAAATGTAGGGTTGGCAATATGGGCCGGGTCCCGGGGTTTGACCCTTACCCGCATGATGTGGTCCGGGTTCAAACCCTGACTGCATCTTTAAAAAGCTCACTTTAAACCCTTTATTATAAGCCCGCATAAATATGGGCCGTCTGCGGGTTTTAACCTGGTTAAATTTAAGCCCGTAAAAAACCCACCTCAATTAGGCTTAACGACAACTTGAGTTCTGTCTTCTTACATGCCTATCTGCATCTCTACTTCAAAAAACGAAAACAACTTCTCAATTCTCATCATCAGTGGTCTCAACCCTTTTGTTGCCGTACCGCCGTTGTGCCATCGTCGCTTCCGGTCGCCACTAGTCGCTTCTCGCCATCACATCCACATCAATTTGAGGCCAAAGTTAGCTGCCCCATTTGTAAGGTACTACTTTTAATTAAATATGTGTTGATGTTTGATTAATCTCATATAATTTGATTAATTTATCTGTATGTGGGTATAGTTAGCTATCAAAAACCAGGCTTGATTTTGTGGGGTTGCTTCTTTTATAATAATCTTATTCCCTTTTAAGATTCTGACATAGATTTGTTTGTACTGGGAAGTCACAGTTTTGTGCCTTACAACACACATTTGACACTTCACTTGGTGGGTTTTGCTGATTTTTCTTTCAATGAGAGATACTTGGTTGTTGATGTGCAAGTTGGATCGGGTATTTTTCCACTTTTTCACTTGTTTTCTTGATTTGGGTTCTCTGATATGTGATGCTTTTTGGGGGGTTTTGGCATCTGGGTACTCGGTTATGCGATTTCTGGCTTTCTGGGTTTCGTGAAATCATGAAATTTACTCTATATAAGTTTGTGATGGATTATATGCGTAGTATATGAAAGTGCAGCTTTATTTACTTTATATTTACTCTCAAAATTTTGATATTTACTCGATTTCTGCATGTACTAATCCAATTGCAATTTAAGTTTTTGACAAGTTCTTACAATTTAAGTTTTTACAACTATCTTGTATATACTTGGTTTTTATGAGCTGTCAAGTGCTACTATGTTGATTTCTTTTAGAAAGTGATTGTTTCCTGTAGCTTGTGTTCAAATTTCAATCAGTTTGAGTTCAAATATGTGTTATATTTTATTGCTTTACAAATGGAATGATTGTGTTATATACATATATTCAAATATGTGTTGGGTTTGGTTTTTGATTGAATTGTTTAAACCAATTAGGTAGCCAAACACTATGACAAGTTTTGAAGAAGGAAGTCGGATAAATACTTCAACGGGTAGTGGGAATAATGAAATAGGAGATGTTGAACCAAGTAGTGTTTCGGGTGGTTTTAAACGGAAGCGTGAAACTTCATTTATTTTGGGTTACATGACAAGAGCTGATGTTGACGGTGTAAAGAAGGCAAAGTGTAACTTTTGAAAAACTATTGGTTTCTAATCAAGGGGCGGGGACGTCTAGTTTGAAAAGACACGTGGAAAAATGTCTTAGCAAATGTTATAGGTAAAAATAGTCGTGATAAGACACGTCATCACCATGGAAGGCTAGGTCAGCAGAGGTCAAGATAAGTCAACCTATGGAGTATGAACCTTCACGATAACTTACTCGGAAAAGAGGATAAGTAGTCCGACCACAAACAAAGACGATCAGCATGAGCAGCAGATCGGATTCGGACACACTCGGGCACACTCGGGCACACTCGGGCAAACTCACTCGGGAAACAATAAAACAGTCACCAACACTTGCAATCAGCAACCAGCAGGTCCACGATAAGCAACGATGTGGATCATAAGAGGTAAAAAAGGAAACAAGCAGTTCTCCCGTGAATAAAGGAGAAAGAATTCCATTCAGAATTGAATACAGCCGAAAAAGGGAAGTACAATCTAAATAGGACTAGGAAACCGCTCGAGACTTGGGGGCCACAACACTAAACCCTAGCGGTCATCTTGAAACCCTAGATACAACATGTATAAATACCCCTTTTATTCATAAAGCAGGACACGTGAGAAGTAGAACAGGAGAGAGAGAGAGAATAGTATAGAAAAGCTTGTAATCATTCTTTGTCATTCATCACCTTGTAATCGTGATTCATAGTGGATTTGGCTTTGTTGCTAGAGGCAACGATCCCGTGGATGTTTCTCCGATTTTTTGGAGTTTTACCACGTAAATCACCTGTTATTTCTTTACAATCTTTGACCATACTCTAATATAAACTGCAGCAATTCGAAAACGAATCGTTGACTTGGTGATCACCAAAAATCACCGTCAACAATTGGCGCTAGAAGGAGGGGCGGCTATCAGAACTTTGTGACAACAATGGCTGGCGACGGAGATGGTAGCGATTCCAGGTACAGTCAGGGCGTGCCAAGTAACGAATTGGAAGATGACACCGCGCTCAATACGGCGGATGCAACTTTGACGACGACAGACCAGTCGGCTGCCTTGGCTAGTATTCAACGTTTACCTACAGCTAATGAAGAAATCGCGCAGCGACTCCGTGCTTCTCTACAACAACTCATATCAGACGCAGCAAGGCAGGGAATTGATCTCTCTGTTACGGAAGGTTTGATGTCACCTCATGAACTGTCCGCCCCAAGCCAGCAGACAGCAAGGCTGCGCTCCGCAGTAGTGATACCAACCCCTGATGCACCCCCAAAGGCGAGACAAGATCCTACAGGCAAACCAGAGATGCTATCTGAAAGAGTGACCAGGAGAAGTAGGGAGCGCAGAGAGGGGAATGATTCCGATAAAGAGTACTATCAAGATCGGGTAGCCGGAGATCGAGACCGCCCCAGGAGGCGTGGCCACCGGAGAGACCGGTCATCCTCGGAAGAAAGTGAGCAGAACCATCATCGCAAGCGCCAAAGGGGCACAGTCCGACTGCATGGCCTAAACCGAGATCATAGAGAGTTGAATCCCGAGGAGAGGGGCCAAAAACTGACCATAAGCCAGAACTTCAATGCGTTAGGAGAGCCTGAAGAGGACAGAGACATACTTATACAGAGCCTCACCCGGGAAGTTCAAAATAATCGTCGGCAAATGGATGCTTTGGTCAGGCGGTATGGGCGTAATGAGCTGTCAGACGATGAATCCGGAAGCCCTTTTACCAATGGGGTTTTGAGGATGCCTTTCCCAGAAAGATTCAGAATGCCCCACATCGAGCTGTTCAAGAAGGATACAGACCCAAAAGAGCATGTCCGGAGGTATAGGAGCGCTATGGCGCAATATGTCCATAATGATGCACTATTATGTTTGAATTTTCCTCAAACTCTTGGGGATCTAGGCTCCCGGTGGTTTGGAAGGTTACCAGCAGCAAGCATAAGTAGCTTCGGCGAACTGAGCAAGGCTTTCTCAAGGCAGTTCCTCGGGAATGTACACAGGAAAAAGTCAGTGGCTCATTTATCCCAACTCAAACAGGGAAAAGACGAGTCGCTGAAGAAATATCTGGGGAGGTTCGGTCAGGAAGTGTCCGAGATCGGAAGTGCAAACGACGAAGCAATAATTGCCGAGTTCATTAACAACCTTCAGAATGGCCAATTGTCCTTTGACCTCAGAAGAGCCCGACTAACCAGCTATGCCGATATGATGGACATGGCTGGGGGTTACGCCTTGGCCGAAGAAGAGGAAATTGCCACAGGAGGTTACTTCGTACATGGCGGTCGCCCAGAGGGGTCCAAAACCAAGGACCAGACCAAGATGCCCGATACCAAAGGTGACAAGCAGAAGAATAAAGCACGGGATGGTCGGGATGGACGACGAGCATACGACCCAAAAACCGATCAACCACGGCAGAGGTTCCAGGGCCGATATACAAATTATACCCCGTTGAAGAAAGATCAAGAAGAAGTCCTGGCAATTCTAGAAGAGAAGAACATGTCCAAAGAACCACCTAAGCAATCGACATATGCTCGGAGGGACACCACCAAATATTGCCGTTTCCACAAAGAGAATGGGCACGAGACATCCAAGTGTTTCCAGCTAAGGGATCATATCGAGACTCTTATTAGGGAAGGGCATTTGAAGGACATTGTTTTCAAAAAGACGGACAGGGCAGATGGACAGAAAGATAGCCGACAGGACGGACGGGCAAGAAAACTCAGTCCTAAGAAAGCCGAGGATGAAGGAGCAATTAACACCATCTTCGGAGGTCCAGCAACAGGCAAGAGTAACAGGGAAAGAACCCAGGAGATTCGGGAAGCTATGGAGGCACGAAGAGACCTGGACGTCAATTCTATTGAGCCCGACCCGAAAAGAATCAAGGAGGGCTGGGACCCGATCGTGTTCACAGAGGCCGACTCACACGGAGTGGATGTTAGGCCAAATGACGCACTAGTGGTCAGCGCTCGGATCGGCCATAGAGAAGTTCATCGAATTCTGATCGACAATGGGAGTTCGGCAGACATTCTTAGTGCAGAAGTATATGACCAGCTGAGGCTAGACAGGAAAGACCTACAGCCTTTTCCCACACCCCTTAGAGGATTTGGAGGGGTCGAAGTAAGGTCACTCGGCACGATTAAGCTACCTGTGAAGATCGGAAAAGCCCCTTGCCAGAAAACAGTGCTGCTCGACTTTGTGGTGGTAGATACGGAAAACTGGCCGTATAATGCTTTACTGGGCCGACCATTTTTGAATAAAGCCAAGGCGGTGACAGCAACTTATGCCCTCATGATGAAATTCCCGACCGAATATGGTGTGGGAGTGGTCAAAGGGTCACAAGAGATGGCCCGAAGAGCAAACTTATCAGTATATAAAGATAGGGAGGTACGCCAGGTATACATGGTAACAATCCAGCAAAAGGATAGAGAACCTGAAGAACAGGCAGAAGTGCCGAAAGATTTTGAGTTGGATCCCAGAGAAGGACCGGAGGATATGGAAGACGAGACGAGCCGACCCAAGAGGTGGCACTGGACCCGGAGGATCCAGGTAGGACAGTGAAAGTAGGGGCAAGTTTGAGCGTACATGTCAAAACCGTACTTATTGCGCTACTAAGAAACTACAAGGATGTTTTCGCTTGGAGCCATGAAGATATGCTGTGGGTAGACCCGAAGGTGATTTCACATCATCTTTCCACCAACCCCGAGTTCCGACCCGTGGTACAAAAAAGAAGACTATTCAATCCAGAAAGAAGCGTCGCAATCAAGAAGGAAGTAGAAAAGCTACTTTCCGCGGGGTCGATAAGGGAAGTCAAGTATCCGGAGTGGGTGGCCAATGTGGTGTTGGTCAAGAAAAAGAACAAGCAATGGAGGATGTGTGTAGACTTTACAGACTTGAACAAAGCTTGCCCAAAAGATAGTTTCCCACTACCGAGGATCGACCAGTTGGTAGATGCGACAGCAGGACATGAATTGTTGAGCTTCATGGACGCCTACTCGGGATACAATCAGATCCGGATGAATAAGGCAGATGAGGAAAAGACGTCGTTTACCACGGACCAGGGCTTATATTGCTACAAAGTAATGCCATTCGGATTGAAAAACGCCGGGGCAACATACCAGAGGCTAGTAAACAGGATGTTTGCTCGGCAGATTGGAAAAAATATGGAGGTTTATGTGGATGATATGCTGACTAAGAGCACCACTGCAGAAAAACACACGGAGGATTTGAAGGAAACCTTTGACGTCCTAAGAAAGTATCAGATGAAGCTCAACCCAAGCAAGTGTGTGTTCGGGGTACCTTCGGGAAGGTTTCTAGGTTTTCAGGTGCACCAGAGGGGAATCGAAGTAATCCTGAGAAGATCAAAGCACTAGAAGGAATGGCTTCACCCAGGACGCTAAAAGATGTGCAGAGGCTAACGGGATGCCTCGCGTCACTCAACCGATTTATAGCCAAGTCAACAGACAAATGCGCCCCATTCTTTAAAGCAATAAAAAAGGGGAAAGGGCTCGAATGGAGTACAGAGTGTGAAGAAGCCTTTCAAAAATTAAAAGAATATCTGGGGAGAGCACCAATCCTTTCAAAACCGGTGGTGGGAGAAACATTATACTTATACCTCTCGGTCACCGAGGTGGCGACGAGTTCGGTGTTGATCCGACTGGAGGAAGGAATACAAAAGCCAGTGTACTATACAAGCAAAGCGTTGTTAGCGGCGGAAACCAGATACTCGCCGGCAGAAAAAATAGCGTTAGCTCTGATCACATCGGCCAGGAAGCTAAGGCCATATTTCCAAGCACATACAATAGAGGTATATACAGACTGCCCGCTGAAACTCATTCTTCAAAAGCCAGAAGTGTCAGGAAGGCTGACCAAGTGGGCGGTAGAGCTCAGCGAATACGACATCAGATACACACCAAAAACGGCCATCAAAGGGCAGGCGGTATCCGACTTTATAGCAGAATTCACCGAGCCAGACGCCGAGGTAAGGAGGGCAATGGAAGATGAACAGACTACTAAATTCCAATGGAAACTACATGTAGATGGGTCATCGAACACGCATGGCAGCGGGGCAGGAATAGTCATAACGACCCCCGAGGGGGATACTGTAGAATGTGCCATGAGGTTCGATTTCAAGGCAACCAACAACCAAGCAAAATATGAAGCCTTGCTAGCCGGTCTGAGGGTCTGCATAGCACTAGGGCAAATGAGCTGGAAGTTTACAGTGATTCACAGGTAGTGGTCCATCAGGTACTGAATGAATACCAGGCCAGGGAAGAGCACATGATAGCTTATTTGGACATTGCAAAAAAACTACTTAAAAAGTTCAAAGCATACAGAATCTCTCAGATCCCTCGGGAAGAGAACGAAAAGGCAGATGCTTTGTCCAAATTAGCTTCAGCCACCACAAGCATCAGATCCAAAGCAATACCAGTGGCGCACCTGACTAAACCAAGTACAGCGGAACCCGAGGAAATCATAATAGCAGAGATCCGACCTAGCCCGGGCGACTGGACATACCAACTCAGAAAGTACTTGGAGGAGAACATACTACCGGAGGATGCTGTGGAAGCTAAACGCATCAGATACAGGTCAGCCCGGTACACGATTCTGAGAGGAGAATTATATAGGAGAGGATTCTCGAAGGTATTGCAGAGATGCATTTCCGGTGAGAAGACTGGAGAGATCCTGAGAAGTATCCACAGTGGAGTATGTGGGAACCACACTGGGGGTAAAAGCTTAGCACACAAGATACTCCGGCAAGGGTTCTACTGGCCGACTCTGTTCGCGGAAGCGCAGCAATTCGCAGAAAGTTGCGAAACATGCCAAAGAGTAGCAAATGACATTCGGCGACCCCCAAAGTTGCTCAGAAGCTTAACCTCGCCTTGGCCCTTTGCCATGTGGGGACTCGACCTGATAGGACCAATGCCCACAGGAACGAAGGGAGGAGCCAAACATGCTATTGTGGCAGTGGATTATTTTACCAAATGGGCAGAGGCAGAAGCACTTGTACACATCACCGAGGCAAACACTACCAGCTTCGTTAAAAAGAATATAATATATCGGTTTGGGATCCCGAGCATCATCATAACAGACAATGGGACTCAATTCGATAATAAGAAGTTCAGAGAAATGTGTGAAGAGTTCAAGATCGCAAACTACTACGCATCGCCTGCTCATCCTCAAACCAATGGCCAAACGGAGGCCGTGAATAAAGTAATCAAGCACACATTGAAAGCAAAGCTAGAGGCAAAGAAAGGTGGCTGGGCAGACAAACTACCTGAGGTGCTATGGGCATACCGAACAACTGTGAGGTCTTCTACAGGGGAAACTCCTTTCGCGCTGGCATTCGGGACAGAAGCTGTTATCCCAGCAGAAACTACTTTCACATCCCCCAGGGTCCAGCTATACAGTCCCGAGCACAATATAGACATGCTGCAGCAGAACCTAGACGAGCTTGAAGAGATCAGAGACGCAGCACAAGTAAGAAATTCCGCATACCAGCAAAGGGCCGCTAGGTACTACAACTCTCATGTTCGGGAGCGGAGATTCCAACTCGGGGATCTAGTGCTGAGGAGAGTATCACCGAATACCAAGGATAAATTATCAGGATCCCTCGCCGACAAATGGGAAGGGCCATATATCATCAAGAGAATCGTAGGGCACGGGGCCTACATGATAGCCCGACCAGAAGGTAGCCTGGTACCCCGACCATGCAACGCACAATATCTGAAGATCTTCTATCCCTAAAAGAATCCAGTTATGGTTCTACAGTTTATTTATTCTGCTTTAGCTCGGTTTTTAGTTTCTGCGTTGAAATTTCAGATTTATTTATTAATTTCATGTTCATGATCATCTAATAAAGTTCAGTTGCAAATACGATGTGGCGGAATCAATAAAATCCATGAGCAATATTTCAATGGAGGTCACTCAAGGCGACCGAATAAACGCCGAAAAAGTCGAGCGCTATAAGGCCGCGAAAGAGCGGACGAGTGGTGCTCGAAGGGCGGAAAAGCTGTAGTAGCATGCCTGCCTAGTTAAAGCGATGCAAACGCGTCCCTTAGCAAAAAGGCAAAACCGAGGCACCAGGATAACTAGGAAAATGCTCGGAGCACCGCTAGAAAGACTAGTGAGATGCGCAGTCGTGTTGGCCGGTACAAAGTACCCCAACGATTCGACGAACCCTTGCGCAGATAAAACTAGGAGACGTCCTAGGTGACTTGTGCAAGGACCTCAACGTATGGTCGCGGCGAGCCCCGACGCAACGTGAAGGTTAAACAACCCCAAAAAATCGAAGGGTGTAAGCCAGTCACATAAGATACTCGGCAAAAAATTAGTTACCGGTTAAATAAGATACTCGGTCTAAATTGATAAGCCAGTTACATAAGATACTCGGCAAAAAATTAGTTACCGGTTAAATAAGATACTCGGTCTAAATTGATAAGCCAGTTACATAAGATACTCGGCAAAAAATTAGTTACCGGTTAAATAAGATACTCGGTCTAAATTGATAAGCCAGTTACATAAGATACTCGGCAAAAAATAGAATGTAAGAGTAAAATTTGGTCTTATATTCATAGTGTATAGAAAGATACAACGTATGATGTATATGTGAAAGATGTACAAGTATAGTTACAAAAAGGGCTTGAAAATCAAGAGGAAGGCGCCGGGGGTGGTGAGCTGCTTCTGCCAACATCAGGGTCAGGCTCCATCACATACTCGCTCAGAAGACTGTCGTCCGATGGCCACACGATCACATCTTCTTTGTCATCCATCCAGTGACTGTAGTCGGTACCAGGAACGGGCCCCAAGTCAGGTATCTCGTTGTTAAAACTCGCCCTTTCACTGGCGTAAAAGGTAGAGAACGACTCGGCGGTCGGAACCTCAAGGTGCATGGGATGTGGCGTTTTTCCTTTACTTCTACAATACGCCCGCCACTCCTTCATCTGGATCCGGAGAGACTCCAAGGATGTATCCACATGCTTCCTAATTGAGAGGCTCCAGTTGGCCCGGGCCCGATCAGTCGCCCTGTTCTTTTGCTTAAAAAATTCACCGGCCGAGACCATTCCACGCTGGAACTCCCGAAGAAGCAGAGCATCATAGGCTGGAGATCTCTTAAAACGGTCAACGCTTTATAGCTCCATTTCCAGCCTAGCTCCCTTCGACAGTTCCTTGGCCGTCAGGGCCTGACACTCCAAGTCGTCGATTCGATGTTCATAAGCAGACTTGGCGTCTTCGGCGTTCTGTTCGGCTCGAAGCAAGGCTTCCCGGGTGGATGACAGTTGATCCTGCAGAGTCCTGACCTCCTTCGCGGCAGAAGATGCCCGTTGCTCGGCTTCCATTTGCCGTGCTAAGCACTGATTTATGAGCATCTCACTCGACCTGGCCTCCTCCTGACGAGCTAATTCAACCCGAGAACAGTGATCTTCGCTCTCCTTCAATTTGGCTTCTAGCCTTCTTATTTTCTCCGCTTGGGCTTCGCCAGCTTGGCAAGCCTCAGACATCTCGGCCACCATCTGCAACAAACAAATCAACAACAAATAGAAATATAAGAAAAGGAAGAATGCGAAATGACGCATATGAGAGAGTGTCACTCACATAGGAAGCGCTGTTAAAGAAATTACGGAGTCGGTCGGACACAGTCCCGGTCCTGAAGTGACTCCAATAATCCTCCCCAATATAAGCTCGGCCTGAAGCCATGGCCCTGAAAATAGTCTCGGGGGTGGGATCATCGATTTGGGGAGAGGAACCCATATCACCCACATCGCCTTCGGGGAGTTCGGCGGACGGGGCCGCCTGAGGAAGGCCGGCTGAGCCACCAGCACTCTCCCTGACCTGCTCCCCGCGGAGGGTTCACGCTCGCATCACCCTCCCCCTCGTCCTCCGAAGAGGAATTAACATACGCAACTACTCGGGGAATCTTTGGGAAAGGGCGACCAGAAGAAAACGAAGCCTTCCTTTTCCCAGTCTGCCCAGCTTCAGTGTTGCTGTCCCCAGGAGTAGAAATCGGATCAGCAGAGGCAGGAATCTCCGAAGAAGAACGATTCGGTTCAACTGAAGTCGGAAACTCCGGAGCTACCGCACCTGAAGGCCCCCCAACTGCTTCAAAAGGGACGTTTTGCATATCAGCAACAGAGTGGGGAGAACCAGATCCGCTGGGGAGATTCGCCTGCTCGGGCTCAGGGAGATCCCCTACTTTTTCTTTCCCCTTGGAGGAAGGACCTACGGGATTGCTCGAATCAACAGAGGTCCTACTTACTCCAAAGTTCCCCGAGGCGCCCTCAGCTCCCGCCGAACACACGGTCGGTTCTTGATCGTGAGCCTCCTCGGGCACATAATCGGGTACTCCCTCTTCATCATCTCCCTCGGGAACGTTCTCGGGAGTACCCTCGTCAGATTCATCTTCAGGAGGGGCTATCCCAGCATCTCGCTGGCGAAGGACTGCCTTTCGACTCGCCTCGACGATGCCTTTCATCCGGCGTGCCAGACCATCACTGACTATATCTACATCAAACACTTAAAAAAAAAAAAGAGAAGAATCCGAGTTAGCAAGCAAGCTTAGAAGTCAGGTTGCAAATAAAAAATGCATACAAGAAGTAAACTTACGGCGTCTGCGGCACGCGGAAATCTGAGGGAAGAGATGGGCCTTGATCATTTTCCCCTCTCTATAGAGATAGGGTTTTCCCCTTTTCTCTAGGGGGCGGACTGCTGCCCGAGCCAAGGTCTTCAGCTCCTCATCAGTAAAAGCTGAAGTTAGATGGTTCCACTGCGGCGTGCAGAAGTACCGAGGAACCCGGCAGGTCATCTGAGTGCCGTCCAAGTCGAAACTGATCGACTGGCCCCAGTCTTTGCCCACGAAGAACCAGCTGTTCTTCCAAAACTTGTTCGAGGTCGGGAAGCCCCAAACGAACCCTTTCATCTTCTCGTCCGTAGTCGGTTCGACACTGCCCTTGACCACGACATCCTTTGGAATCCAGAACTCGGGCTGGTTCGACTGGAGAAAATAAATCCCGGTCTTCCCCACTGGCCTCAGCGAATAAAAATGGCGAACCTCGCGAGGGGTGGGAGGTGGCCGCTTCATTCTATGCCACATGTGCCACATGCACATCAGGATGCGATAACTGTTCGGCGTTAGCTGTGCCGGAGCGAGTCGGGCTTCAGCCAAGAACCAAGTAATGAAAGGCTGAAGAGGAAGAGTGACGCCGCAGGTGAGCATGGACCCGTAAATTGCTACGTGGCCAGGGGGTGGGTTCCATGCAGCCCGACCTTCGGCTGGAATCAGCGAAATCTCATTGCTGTCCAGATCGAACCGCCGCATATATCGCGTTATCTCGTCAGGGCCGACCACGTTCGGCTCAACATCATAGACGCAAATACGCTCGAGGGAGAAGGGAATGCGAGCGGCCCTGTGCTCCTCTTTAATATCATCTTCAATAATCCTTTGGGCCGCCACTCGGCTTTCCCGAGAATGCGAGTCTTTGTAAACTTTGCGAGTGGTCATCCTCTTTCCTGGTCTTCTGCTCGGGCGAATATCAGTACAAGCAGAAGAATTCGACCAAGCTTCAGGTTGGTATGAGTAAGGTGGTGATGAACTGGCAGAAGCAGAAGGGATCTCTGAAGCAGGAGGAACCTCAGAAGTTGCAGGCCTTTCCGGAAAAAGTCCAGAAATATCAACGTCGGTATAGCGCGGCTGATCGAAACGGGGCTCGTCTAATAACCTGTGAACAACCGACGTAGTGAAAGCATCATTTCGCTCAATAGCAATCATACCAACAGTAAAAAGACGATATCTAGCTCCGGAATCCATAAAGACTAACCTTGATGAAGTAAAGAATGAAGACGGCGCAGATCGCAGAAGAAAAAGCCTCCGAGAAAAAATCTGGGGGAAGAAGCAGGTAAACTCAAGGATGGCAGGGTTAGAAAAAACGGGCTAGTAAACCAAACAGAAAACAGAGGATCAAAAGGCACAGATAAAACCTCCTTCGAAGAGCACGCAAAGATACTGGAAGAGAAGATAAAAAGCGAAAAATGGAAGAAAAAGGTGAAAGAGAAGAAATCAAAACCAGAATATATAGGCGACGCCTCGATTTTAAAAAATACCAAAACCCTAGGAGCGGTTGCAGAAAAAGCGGGAAAAAAGAGGGGTTAGGACTGATGACGTAGGTTGAGCGCAGACGAGCAGAAAGGTCACATCCCATAAATACATCGTACCACAGCCAAACAAATAGGGACAAGTGGCAGCAAGGGAACGTCAGGCGCCGCCAAGAGCAGAAGCATCGCCATCATAAAGATTTGAAATGATTGATAAATCAAACGTGTGCGGTCGCAATTAAAACACGTCATTTAAAGCTCTGATCCAAACGAGGACTTTAATGCAGGAAACGACAAGTAAGGATTAACCATAAAGAAATATTGAAGTTAAATATTAGACCCGAGAGAACTTGACTAAGCGTGATCGGCTCAAATATTTAAGGGGGTATTGTTATAGGTAAAAATAGTCGTGATAAGACACGTCATCACCATGGAAGGCCAGGTCAGCAGAGGTCAAGATAAGTCAACCTATGGAGTATGAACCTTCACGATAACTTACTCGGAAAAGAGGATAAGTAGTCCGACCACAAACAAAGACGATCAGCATGAGCAGCAGATCGGATTCGGACACACTCGGGCACACTCGGGCACACTCACTCGGGAAACAATAAAACAGTCACCAACACTTGCAATCAGCAACCAGCAGGTCCACGATAAGCAACGATGTGGATCATAAGAGGTAAAAAAGGAAACAAGCAGTTCTCCCGTGAATAAAGGAGAAAGAATTCCATTCAGAATTGAATACAGCCGAAAAAGGGAAGTACAATCTAAATAGGACTAGGAAACCGCTCGAGACTTGGGGGCCACAACACTAAACCCTAGCGGTCATCTTGAAACCCTAGATACAACATGTATAAATACCCCTTTTATTCATAAAGCAGGACACGTGAGAAGTAGAACAGGAGAGAGAGAGAGAGAGAATAGTATAGAAAAGCTTGTAATCATTCTTTGTCATTCATCACCTTGTAATCGTGATTCATAGTGGATTTGGCTTTGTTGCTAGAGGCAACGATCCCGTGGATGTTTCTCCGATTTTTTGGAGTTTTACCACGTAAATCACCTGTTATTTCTTTACAATCTTTGACCATACTCTAATATAAACTGCAGCAATTCGAAAACGAATCGTTGACTTGGTGATCACCAAAAATCACCGTCAACAGCAAACATCAAGCAACAATAGATCAAACAATACTTTGTTTGATCCTAATGTTGATAAGGCTAAAATAGCCAAGATGATTATTATGCATGAGCTTCCTTTACAAGTTGAAGAATCTTCATCATTTGATTGTTCTATTGAAGTTCTTGGGGGTGATGAAGAATTTGAATTATATAAGAGCCAGGTTGTTAGTAGTTTGAACAAATCATAGTTAGAGAGATATTTGAGTGAGCAAGTTGAAAATAACACCCCTAACTTTGACATATTGTCTTGGTGGAAGGTTAACAAAGGTAAGCATCCAATTTTGGCTAAGATTGCCAAGGACACCTTGGCTATTCCCGTCTCTACGATGGCTTCCGAGTCTGTTTTAGTGCTAGTGGTAAATTTTTGAGTCCACATCGTAGAAGATTGCATCCAGACACATTGAAGGCCTTGATGTGTGCACAAAATTAGATATGGGCTCCTGTTCGAGGTATGAAAATTTTCAAATTTTGTTATACTTTTATATAATATATAGTTACCATTGATGTTGATTATACTTTTTTGCTTTTATTTTATTTTATTATTATTAGGTCGCATCCCAGAAGAAGAAGCATATGCTACTGAAGGAGTAGATGATGAAGAGCCGGTAGCACCATATTGATTTATTGTTGTGTTTTGGATTTTTAGATTTGGGTTATTATTAATTTTAGAAGTATGTAAAAATTGTTCTATTTGGATTAATTGTTTTAATAGAATTTTTAATATGGGTCAAAAAATATATGTTAAAAATATGGGTGAAAAAATATGGATCAAAAAATATGGGTCAAAATTTGGATCAAAATCCGGGTCAAAATATATTTTAAAAATATGGGTAAAAAAATATATGTAAAAAATATGGGTCAAAATCCGAGTCAAAATATGGGTTAAAATTTGGATCCAAATCCAGATCATAATATGGGTAATAATGCGGGTCAAAGGGTGAGCTTGGGTAAAGCCTTGTTTTTTGCAAGCTTGGGTAAAGCCCTACCCGCATGCATAAAACTATTATTTGGGCTGGGTTTAAGCCCTTTGAAATTATGAGGGCTTGGATCCAGTGCGGGCTAGTGAAATGTCCCTTTAACAATTACTCTTAAACCCATTTAATATTTTGGAAATTAAAAACGCTTCCATCAGGGATTGAACCTTTAACCTGTGATTAAAAACAATAAGCTCTAACTAGTTGAGCTTCTCTGACTCATTATTAGAGGTCTGTTGATTTAAATGTATATATAGTTATATAATAGTCCACATCCAACGTACTGATGAAGTTATATTAGTGCGGATTGACTTGAACATTTCTCTCTCTCTCTCTCTATATATATATATATTGAAATAAACTTATATTTAATAATAATATATCAAAACATATTTATGAAAAAGAAAAAGAAAATAAGAAAACAAAAGGAAAAAAAAAAAAGATAAAAAGGAATTTTTTTTTTCTTTCTTTCTTTTTCTTTTTTGAATTTTTTTTCCCATTTCAATTTATGGGTTTTTATTTTCTAGGTTTTATATCAAATTCAAAATAATAATAATAATAATAATAATATTTGATTTTTTTTTCTTCTGTTTTCTTATTTTCTTTTTCTTTTTCATAAATTTGTTTTGATATATTATTATTAAATATGAGTTTATTTCTATATATATATATATATGAGTTTATTTTAGGGGTGAATTCATAATGAGCCAAAAAAATTATCAGTTTATTGTTTTTAGCCAACAATTTATTTTTTTAATGTTTTCGTCACTTTTGACCACTTTTGGACAAAAATGCCCCTAAATTTAAATTTTGAAAAAAAAAGAAAAAAAAAAGTCAATGGGTGGGCGGTAAAAATGAGGTATTGTTTTGTTAGGGTTAAAACCATCCCTCTAGTAAAAACGATCAAAAGTAAAAAATAAGATAGAGAAAGAAGGGAAGAGAACAGATCGTCGTCGCTTCCAACCTCTGTCGCCATCACTGCCGCTCGCCATCACCTCGCACCTCTCTCGCCGTTGCTACCACTCACCATCGCCTCTTCTCCTTCTTACCGTCACTGTAGAGAGAGAAAGGAACAAAAGAGATCGCCATCGTCACACCTCTCTCAGCGTCACCTCACACCTGTCTTGTCGTCGTTGTAGAGAGAGAAAGGAACAAAAGAGACTACCGTCATTGCACCTCTATCAGCGTCATCGCACCTCTCGACGTCTTCGCACCTCTAGACATCGTCGGACCTGTCGCCATCACCGCACCTCTCTTCAACGCTGTCTTAGAAGCTAGGTAAAGGTAATTTTTCTAACTCGCCTTGTTTATTTAATTTATTTGTTTTGAAATCGAATTTAAAATTTGTGTGGAGTTTGTGACGAATTTAAAATTTGTTTTGAAGTTGAGTTATGGTTGTTGTTATTCTGTTTGTTTGCAACATAGATAGAATATTGAAAATTATTCTATTTGTTTTGATTTTGTTTGTTTGCAACAATCGAGTTATAAATTTCTGCAAGGTGTAAAATTATTTTTAGCACTTTTGTATATCTTTCACTTAGATGTGATCATTTATGATAAAATTACCAATCACAGATCAAGCCCGAACACAATCTCAAAGAATTATATGATTATATTTATTTTCAAGAATTATTGCTGCAATGGATCTAGGTTGGATGTTTTCACTTGTCATTTGAATTGGATTTTCCAGGCATGTAACTGTTATGTAACTTGTTTGTACTGGCATGTAAGTTATATATTGGCATGCAACTCTTTTATACTGGCATGTAACTTGTTTGAACCATAAAATTTAACTTGTATTGGCATGTAACTTGTTTGTGTTGACATGTATCTTTTTTGTACTGGCATGTAAGTTTATGTTGTATTGGCATGTAATTATTTTTACTGGCATGTAACTTTTATAGACACTAATGCATTTTTTTTTTTATGTGATTTTGTAGATCGAAAATATAAATTATGAGCATTTCCTCTTAAAACCGAAGGATTTGTGGATTAAAAAATCTACCACCAACGTGTACTATAATTTGAATGACCTCTCAGACATTGTAAAGGTTCTCCGCAAAGTTAGAGAATTAGATGAATTTCGGACCACCTGTTTCGGGCACCTAGTTGCTATCCCTAAAGACTTAACTTTTTCTGCCGACGTACTTCATAACTTTTTGTTGTGGCAAATACATGTACCTAGTGTGACTGTAGAGAATGAGTTGCACTTCTCCGTTGGTGGAAAACTTGTGACATTCACACAAAGAGAGTTTTTTTTTGGTAATGGGGTTACATTTTCGGATGATATCAAACGTATTCTTGAAACCGTATGCTCCTATTGAAGACGAGATTCATGCTAGGTATTTTTTAAAAGAATGAGAATATATGACTTGTACACGTATGGGTAAAGTTTCGGTTCGAACGATTTGACAAACCAAAGGATGGTTTGAAGATGGCCCTTGTATTGATTGCTAACAACATTTTGTTTGGTCAAGACTTGAAGAGGAAAGTCACATTGTGGCTGTTCAAATTGGTGGAGGATCTAGAATCGTTCAACTCTTTTCAATGGGGAAGTTATGTATACATGATGACATGCCACTACCTCCGATAAGGATTTTGGGCCGTAAATGCACCAATGAAGCTCATCACGCATTATAACTTGTACGGCTTTCCTTGGGCATTAGAGGTGAGCTTTTAGATATTATATTAAAACATTTCATTGAACTTTGATTACTGAAGTTAATCTATTTTAAATTTGTTCAAAATGTAGATATGGGCAATGGAAGCTTTCGGATCGTTGATTGATTTAGTGGGGGAAAACTTAGGCCACACACATCCTCGTTTGAGGAATTGGAGAATATTTAGGAGGCCTTACGATTTCTTTTGAAATTTGCATCGTATGAACAAGAAGTAAAAGATGGAAATGTATCGTTTTTTGTTTCCCAATCTTATGCCATTCCATTATATATCTAGCAATTTAATTTACAACTTCCTGATTGGAGAAGTGTATTGTGGGCAAGTGATGATTATAATTAAATAAACCAACCAAAACCCTAAAAACACACCATATATGATCCCCATCCTCAATTTGCCATGAAATCTACATAAAAGTTACATACAGATTAAAAATATATAAATAAATTTTCTTGTTTAGATTATTGGAAAAGTAGTACTACTCTTTTTTTTTTATAAATTGATTCCTCATTATTGATCACTAAAAGGGTTAATTAGGTGGTGTGGTACCACATAAATGTGTTGAAGAAGTAGTTGTAAAGAATATATAGTATTTTCGGTGATGCTCTACTGTTTTAATATTATTCTTAATTATATATATATATATATATTAATATATACAGTCTTTCTATTATCAGTTCGAACTGACAAAAGTTATATCAGTTCCTTGTATGTGGGCCATTGGATTTAAATACTTTGACTGAAAAGTGCATACAATCAAATCAAAGTATTTAAATCCAGTGGGCCACATGCAAGGAGCTGATATAACTTTTGTCAGTTCGAACTGATAATAGAATTTCTGTTAATATATATATATATATATATATACAGAAATTCTATTATCAGTTCGAACTGACAAAAGTTATATCAGGACGAAGAATGTGGACCACTAGATTTATGTACTTTGACTCAAAGTGTATGCACTTGTCAAAACTTCTCCATAATCTATGGTCCACATTCTTCGTCCTGATATATTTATTGTCAGTTCGAACTGATAATAGAAAGACTGTATATATATATATATATATATATATATATATGTTCATCTGTAGTAGGGATGGTTGATTTGATCTCATGAATCATGATTCAAGATATACTGCATTGATTAACTAGAGTTTTTATTTTAATTATCTTTTTCAACCATTAGATTGGATTAGTTATATAAATATAATTAACTGGTTGATTGAGTTACATTAATGGACTTCTATTCTATATGTTGACTTTCTTGTTTTTTAATGGTTAAAGTAAAATCAAAAGAAAAGACAAACACACGTACATATAGATGATCGAGTTCCTCCGTAAACTTGCATATATATTATATATCATATCATAATTAAAAACAACAACAATTAGCATGTAACTTCGTATTTTTGTTTATATTAATACTTCAAAAAAGAATGACATTTGTGTTAACCGTACAACATGTTTCCTTGAGGAATTACATCCAACGGACAATGAACAGTCACAACCTTACTTGGTTGGTGTTAACACAGATTTGACTGTTGGTCCACAGTTTGTTCCACTCAATTACGAATCGGGCGACGGTGAGCAAAGACTTGATGATGAGGTTGACAATGATGGTAATGATGGAGGTTAGTCACGACCTAAACAAAAGAAGCAAAAACCGGTGAAGAGGAAGATGTCACCTATAAACAAAAAATGACAGCAAGGACAAAACATGGTGGGGGAGATGGTACCCATGGTGAAGGAGATGGTGGGAGAGATGGGGATGGCAACCATGGTGGGGGAGATGACATCCATGGTGAGGGGGATGGCACCCATGGTACCCTTCAGGAGGGAATGTTGGTAAAGACCCCTCCCCCATTGGGAGTTGACACTTCACTTGGGGATGCAACAATTCAAGAGTACCTCGCTGTGAAGAATGAACGTGAGCAACAAGATTAGATCTTGATACATGAGTTCACCATACATTGACCCTTTCCAAGAGGTGGACAAGATGAACAAACAATTAAGGGCAAACTATGCACGTTTTAAGCAAGGCAACAACAATATATTGTAAGTCTCTCACTTGTTAACACTTGTTAACATTAACTTGTAAGTTAAATATGTTTACTATTCAATGCAGGCTGAACATCGGTTCTGACTACTTTTCAAAAAAGGAATTCTTTATCGAGTTGGAATCTCTAACTTGTTGGTTGTCTCACGAGGTTGATTATTTAAACTTATATAATCATGTAACAATTTTTAATAATTTTTAATCAAACTTACTAATTTTTATTTATATAAATGTTCATGTAGCATATAGATGCGTATATGAGTTTACTCTGTAAGCAGAGACGGTTGAAAGCGGACGAGTATAAGCCAGATGTTGCGGTGCTATGTTTGGACTTCTTTGTAAGGACTTTATTATTAATTTATTTTTAGATTCAATTGACATAAACTTGTACATATGCTCTTAATATAAGTATAATTTGTAGGTAAAGTTGTGTGAGGAATGGAAGAAATTCCAACCGTCTGAGGATGCACCATTGACATGTGAATTCGATGCACCATTATATCAATGTTCGATAGATTGGATGTTGTATGCTTCCGGTGACAAGCCTGGGTAGGGAACATGTTGGTCGTCCGTTTAACATGTAAGTACCGTTACTCATGTTGAAAAAGCTAGTACAGTAAACGTTACTAATGTTTTCTACTCATTTCTTGCAGTTGTTAGTCCCGTGTGTGGTTGAGGATCCAGTTGGACATTGGATATTATGTCGTGTTGATTTGCTTGAACGAAATGTTTACATTTTTGATCCATTACACAAGAAAACAAAGATTGCCATACATTGAAAGTAAATCGCCCCACTTTTACATTTCATTCCAGCAATTTTACAAGGTTCAGGATATTTTCAGCAAAAAGGTATACCACTCAATAGGAAGGTGTTTGTTGTTCAACAATCTATTCCAAAGAAGTTACTATCACAACTAGACGATGATAGTTGTGGTGTCTTCATATGTTGATACACAAACATGTTAATGTGTCATAGTTGTTTCTAGGGATAGGGAACCAAAAACATCCCGACGCTTAGGGAGGAGATGACATTAGGAATTTTTGCAAATAGTGTACCGCTAGATTTATAATTTTGTTGGTGCATCATCTTTGTTTTTAAAGTTTATAAACTATCATGTACATGGAATGATTACAACTATCAACTGGAATGTATGAAGTTCTATACTTTTTGACGTTTAGTCTACTGGAATGTTTGTCTGTAACTGAGTGTCTTTTAAATAGGGAAACTTAAAAATAAACTAGCATGTAACATAAAACCAACTGGCATGTAACTTTAGAACCAACTGGCATGTAACTTGTTACCCGAGACTGGCATGTAACTTAAGAACCAACTGGCATGTAATTTGTTAATAGACACTAGCATGTAATACTACTGGAATGTTTATTTTCAACTAAGTGTCTTTCAAATAGATACATCAATATTTCCTGGCATGTAACTTAAAAACCAGCTGGCATGTAACTTGTTAACAGACACTGGCATGTAACTTCATAACCAACTGACATGTAACTTAAAATTTAATTGGCATGTAACTTGTTAACAGACACTTGCATGTAACAATATTGGAATTAGATCTTTTCACTGAGTGTCTTTTAAGTAGGGAAACAAGTATGGCCTAGCATGTAACTTAAAAATAAATTGGCATTTACTTTAGAACCAACTGGCATGTAACTTTTTAATAGACACTGGCATGTAACAATATTAGAATTTGATCTTTTAACTGAGTGTGGCTCAAGTAGGGAAACAAGTATGGCCTGGCATGTAACTTAAAAATAAACTGGCATGTAACTTGTTATCAGACACTGGCATGTAATAATACTAGAATTTGATCTGAAAAATACATGAATTCAATATTGTTTTGTAACTTCAAAAAGTCTGCAATACAAAATATAACATTTCACCCATACATCTAAGAATTAAAACATCATTGCTAATAACTAAGTTGTACCACCGATATCTGGTGTCAATGGACATTTCTGTGAATTGTGGCCTTCTTCTCCACATTTCCTACACCTGTAATGTCTACGTGGTCGCTTCGATGTTGTAGTTGTTGTAGATGTTGCAGATGGACATGGTATAGGAATCTGACATGGTTGAGCATTCTGATAATTCTATCAGTTGTGATCGGATTTACCACAAATCGTGCAATTTATGGTCTTTCCATTTATATGTTCCCCAGCTGATTTAAATCTCTTCTTTTTTGGCCTTCCAGCTTGCACGCGAAAAGGAGGCGAATGAACAACCCTTGATCTCACATCTCCAGGAATAGTCCATTCACTAGGATGGCCAATAGGGAAGATGGTCCCGGAATATGCTTCAACCCAATTAGTAGTTTTGTAGCAATCTACACAAAAATCTGTAGAAGGCTTCTTCATGAACCTACGAAATTAAAGCGTATGAGTAATTAAATGAATCACATTTGGTAAGAAGATAAGACACAATGGAACAAGAGGATAATAACCTTATTGCGGCTAATGCGTGGCGACATGGCAGTTTATCAACTTGAAATTTCATTTAGCTACAAGTCTTGTCAGAAAGGTTCACCAAACCATCTTTATTTCCATCCTTCACATTGAAGTTAACCGAATCAATTAGACAGACCATGTAATTTTCTGAATCATTATTCATTTCTTTTATTAATTCAGTGGCCCAAGGAGTCAGTTGTGTCTGAGTTTTTTCAGCCTTGGTACGGGCGCTTATAAAACCATTTCTGGAGCATCTCTTTAATATACTCAACCATGATTGTTATTAGCATTTGGTGAACATGTACGAAACATGAGTTCATCGTGAGTTCATCGACTCAGCAATGTTAGAGGTCATCAAGCGATAACGCCTAACAGGAGAGTAAGTGCGAGACCACCTTTCGGGCCCAACATTCATTAAATCTTGGAATGCTACCCTATTAACCTTCATCATCTCCAACATCACTTCCTTGAATTCAGATTTCCGGTATGCCTTCCATGCTTGTTTGAAAAGAAGACTCGCATCTTTCCTTTTGTAATCATTTTTTATGTTTTGAGCCATGTGAAACACACAATATCCATGCGGTACATTATAGTACACTTTCTCTATTGCAGCCTTGATCCCAAGGTGGCGGTCGGATATGATCATGTAATCCTCAAGACTACCAATAGCATTTTTAAGCTCATTTAAAAACCAAGTCCATGAGAGTTCATCTTCAATGTCCCCAAAGCCATATGCCAAAGGAAAAACTTGGTTGTTTGCATCTAGACATATAGCTACAAACATAATACCATAAAATTTACCTTTCAAATGAGTACTATTACTGGCAATAACCGGCCGAATCACAGTACGAAATCCATGAAATGAAACGGCATGAGCGATGAACATATATTCAAACTAATTATCATCATTTGTCTTTATTACAGTAACAGTCCCTAGATTTACTTCCTTCAATCGGTGACAGTAAGCAGGCAATAGTTTGAATGATTCTTCGGGAGCATCGAAAATAGATGCCTCTGCATAGTCCTTTTGAAGGAACCCGAATTTACGTTGTGCAGCGGAAAATAGGTTTTAAATTTTTTTATGCAACTTGTAAACCGTATACAACATATAAGAATATATGAAGATGGATTTAGATCATACCCTTGATGCTAACTCCTTCGTTTCTTTAAGCTTTATTTCGATTTGTCACCACCAAATCTTCCTCGCTATGTCTCGCGATCCGACAACTGCGTGTGGGTGCGTCACGGTACTCAGGAACTTGAATGGAGGTAGAAAAGACACACGAAAGCAACCCCTTGCCTTGTATGGTGTTGAAGTTCGGCCACCCTTCTTTTCAAAACAAAAAGCTTTTCTTTTCTTTTTACTTTTTAGTTGGTCGCACCCCTGTTCAGTTTTTTTTTTTTTTTTTTTTTTTTTTTTTTTTTTTTTTTTTGTGTTGTTTGTTTCTGATACAATTAGGTTCAAAATCAATACACTGATTACTATATCAGTTTTTTATATCCTTTAGTTATTTAAAATATATCTTTATATATTTTTCAAACTACATCATTATCTCTTTCCAAATATATCTCCATATATTTAAAAGATAATTAGTATTTAAGTGTCATAGGTAGAGTAGGACTCTAACTCCCACATAACCCTAGTTGATTTGAACTTGAACACTAGACTTTTTAAAGAATAAAATAATCTAATTATTTTATCCTTGTCTCAGTCATGATTTGAACCTGCAACCTCCAATTAATAATTAATTAATAATTCATAATTATTAATTCATTAATTAAATAATCCAATTATTTAATTTATTTAATTATTAATATATGTAAGGTTCTCATTTGTTGATTGGCTTATTTCGTGGACAAACCACATGTTGGGGTTTATTGTGTAAGGGTAGTTTAGGTGATTGAGGTTCTAGCTCAAAGGCCCTTTCAAGACCTCAAGGGACAAGCACGCTAAAGGTATAATCTCTAGTGCTTAGTTTTTTCTTCGAAGAGATTTAGTTAGCACACACACACTTAGCATACTTGTTTTTGTGTGTATTCTCTTCACATGTCACATTTCACACTTGCACTTTGTTTGATGTATCTTGTTGTGTTTTTGTGTTGTGTAATCCGTTTCCCAAATATGTTCGGAAACGTCCGCGCTTGCACAAATGTGTGCTTGGTTTTGCGCGAAGACCACTTAAGGAGAATGCTCTTGGCTTCTCTTTTGGTTTCACCATTTCTAGTGAATCTGCGGTTTGATTGGCGGCTTGGCCGCCAAATGGAAATCGCCGTTTCAGTCCAAAAAGGTCTGGAGTGATTCTACAGTTACGATCAGCGGTCTCGACCGCCGTTCGAAACCGCCGATCATACCTGATTGATTTAATTTCTCGGGTTTGATTCTACTATTGGTTCAGCGGTTTTGAAACCACCGTTGTTCCCCTGCCTTTCTCGGGAGCCATTCGGCAGCTATAAACGGTGGCCTGGCCGCCGAATGAAACTGTCGATTGTGCGTTTTCAAGGGCAAACTTGTCTTTTCACATGCTCTGTTTTGTTGCCTATAAATACATCACTTTCTCTTGTTCTGTGTGTGACTCTTTAATCATCAAGAACCCTACTTTTAAAAGAGAGATTTTTAAGAGAGAAAGCAACCAAGTTTGCTCATTTAAACACTCAAACCAAAATTCATTTGTATCAAAATTCATCTAGCATCTTCTAGCATATCTAGGATGCTTGCTTGCATGGGTCTTTCATCATCACACTTGCCTTGGTAAGTTTTTCACTATTATCACATATAATTAGTGTTTATTTATTATGGCATCTCTTTTATTACTTGATTGTTCTTAGATTAAATTCTAATATTCAAGATAGAGATTGTTGTGTTGATTTGATTGAGTGTTGTTTGTGATAGCTAATTAGGTTTTTGCTTAATCTTGATTAGCTAAGCTATTTGACATGTCATTTAGTTCTTAATATCTAGGATTGCTGTTATTGCAAAATCATCATCTTAGATAAGCATATAGGGTTCCCTTGCTCTATGTTGCATTTTAGATATTCACATATTCACTTAGAGTGTTAATCTCTTCATTGAGAATCAAAGTCTTGTGTGTAGCTTCCGGGATTAGGTTGCTTAGATCGTAAGCAATCAAACTAGGTTCACTCATACCGAGATTAGGTAGGTGTGTGATTACTTTCGGGATTAGGTTGTAATTTCATACATTTAGTGGATTCGAGGTTCGAGTGTGGCTCACTTAATAACCCGTGGTTTTTCCCGTGAGGGTTTCCACGTAAATATCAAGTGTTGTTTATATTTCCGCACCATATTACACTTGCTTTATTTTATTGACTATTAGGGGCATTTTCTTAATATTGACCTTAAACAAAAATTGGGTAAAATCAAATAAAATCTATTCACCCCCCCCCCCCCCCCCCCCCCCCCCCCCACTCTAGATTAATATTCAACACACCTAGTATTTGTTTCAATTGGTATCAGAGCGGGTTCCTAGATATACTTAGGTGATCCTTGCTTATTTTGGTGTGTTTTGCATTTGTGTGATTTTTGATCATTCATACATTTGCATTCATTTCATTCATTCATAAACACTATGAGAGGAAACGGTGGAAATGGTGGTGGCAACGAGGGTGCTTCTAACACAAGGCCTCCACTTCTTACCTGGTTGAACTATTCCCAATGGAAAGTGTTAGTTTTATAGTTTGTGTTAGCATGTATTCCAAATCAAAACGTGTTTCTTTTGTAATGTTTAGTGGTCCATATGTTGAAGATTTATGAAGATAAAGAAAGTCTTGGCCACAATTCATGCAAAATGCCGGCTTTAAAGAGATATGTGCTTCATTGATCATCAAAGGTAATATAAGACCTGATATCTCTTACAAGGCTAGGCACACACACACACATGGCATACTTGTGTGTTCCTTCATGGTTAAACATCATTTATATATCACTTTCACACACTTGATAATATATGCTCATGCATTTATACTATCTTGACAAACTTTGCTTATTGCATATTCTAGGACTATGTCTAGGAAATAGCATATGTGTGTGTCTTTGTGTTTGTATGTTTCCGTATTTTTTGTATTTGGACTTGAATATGCTCTATTATGATTCTTTATTGAGTTTCGGTTCGGTTACTCATTCATTTAGTTTCGAGTCCAAACGATGTAGCTACGCTACTTTTCATTCTCATTCGTTGAGTTGACTTCATCGTCGTTTTCCGAGATGATTTCTCAACCATTTTTTAAAGTTGTGTAGTCGTCGTCACGCGTGAGAGAGTTACGGTTCATAATTCGGAAATGGATTTGAAATCGGAGTTCGGATGCCCAAGATACGGCTGAAGAACGTGAGGGAGCGCGTGAGGGAGAAAGTGGCCAAGAGGCCACGTGTGGCCCCAGCCGTGTGGGAGCTGTGGGCCCCATGGCCAGAGGGGCTCTCTGCCCCCGTGTGGCCCACGCGCCCCCAACGGCGCTGGGCTGAGGTGGCCCTCTTTGATTGGCCAAAATCCTCTCTTCTCTCCTCCTTTTTTATTTCCCTCATTTCCCTTCATTTCATTTCAAGAAGAAAAGTTCGTAAAATCCCGTCAGATTTTTCTTCCAAATTTTCTCATCTTCCAAACACCATAACTTTTTCATATGAAGTCGGATTTGAGTGATTCAAGTTGGAGAACATTCGTAATCGAGTCCTCTACCTTTTCTAAGTGGTTTGGTGGCTGTTTGATCGAGTTTTCTAGTGGTTCCACATAGAAATCCGAACCAGCTCGTGAATCCAAGATATTGGTCTTATCTTTGGGGTTTCATTCTTTTAACCTTCAATTTACTTGGGGTTTCTTCTTCTATATGTATGTTTATGTTTGGTGAAAGCTATTGAGAAATATAGCTTCATAATCATTCTAATCAAAAGTCTATTTAGAGACAAATGTGGACTATTTTCTATGATTCTAGGTTTTTCACATGTTTGTGAGTTGTATTGTGATTAGAATGACATCTTAGGTTGTTTGTGACTTGATTGAATCAATTTTGTGATAAATGACCTTGACATTTGATTTGATCCTTTGATTAATGAAATCTAGGATTATTGTATTTGTATGTGTATTAGAGCAATCTAGGATTTAATTGATTTATATCGTGAATCCTTGCTCTATATTTTTGGCTAGAATATTGATTGATTTAATCTTATGTATCTAGCATTTTATTGTATGTTGATAGCATCTTGAACTTGTACTGCATGAATACATTTTGTTCAAGTGTTGTATGTGTGAATGAGACTTGAGCTTATGTGTTTGGTGTTTACATATGCTTTAGGTTTTATTCTTGTATTTTGCATCTAGACTTTTATTACTTGTGATATCACATGTTTAGGTCTATTTGTACCATGAAATGTATTGATCACATATTCTATGTTGAATTGGTTGTTTGTATCATTTGCATTCACATGATCACACTAGGAAGTCCTTGTAAAAGGCATGAAGTCTTGGTTAGAGTCGGGATGACTCGGATAGCCAAGCAAGAAAACTTGCCTAGAGTCGGGATGACTCGGATAGGTAGCAAGTCATGGCTAGAGTCGGGAGGACTCGGATAGTCATGCATGGGAGGCTCCCTTGAGGCATGAGTGCCTTGGATAGGGAGTTGGCTATTATATTGGAAGGCCTAGGTGTATGGTTAGACATAGACTCCAAAAGAGCGGGGTACACGGAAGTGTATGCACTCTTGAGGAATTTCTAATCTTCCATCGATGTTGGTTTTGTGTGTTGTCCATATATGGTGGTTTCGCATCATTGAGGGATCTCATACTTTCCAATAGGGTGGATAGACTTAGACTTCACTAGGTTGGTGAGCTAAAGATTGGTCACTTTGTGGATCTCTATTTTTATCATCCAATATATATAGTACCCTAATGGTTGTATTTCAACCCGTGAATGTTTCTCCTTGGAGGTTTTACTACGTTAAAAAATCTCTTGTTAATTCTTCCTATCTCTATCTTTTATATTTTATTTGTGTATGTTATTATCTTGTTTCATATTACTCACTTGTGATGTATAGGAAGCAAGTATTTGTAAAGTGTGATTTGTGGATTCATTCTTTTGATCACTTTTGTATATATGATTCTTTTGTATATTGTAATTTTGTATAGTGATATTTGATCACTCTTGTAACTCATTGAACATCTATTGAAATACAAGCTTTCTTTGTTGTTGTGTTTATTTGTTCTTATACCTCACACAACTAGATGATTACTTAGACCTTGTTCTCATGATTATTCTTATTTGTCTATGTATGTCTTTCTTGGTTTATTTTGTTGTGTGTAAGGCTACCTTGAGGGACAAACGAAAGTTTGTTCAAGGGATTGAAAAAAAGGTGTAAAACATTCACCCCCTCTAGGTATGCCTTAAGCAATTTAACTACGTTTGTATACTTTCAGAAAGGAAGATGGAATCCTACATATGTCAA